>CP139504.1:352016251-352347920 GCA_021014915.2 Artemisia tridentata subsp. tridentata | reverse complement strand
ACCCCCTTTTGTAAACTAGCCAAGGGTTCTTTAAATAAGTGAAGGAACCCTTATCCCTCAAGCAAAAACGTCTCAAATCAGTTACTAGCCGAGAAATGATAAGCCACCATGATTATGGGGCTTAAATTCGTCATTAAATGCATTTTTGTAACTTCAGCTTCCTCCAACCGATCGGTATTGAGGTCCATCCGATCGATTGGAGCTCTCGGTAAATCCAAGTTTCCCCATCCGAATCGGATGCGGGCACCATCCGATCGGATGGGCCATTCTGCCATGCAAATATTATTTTTTTCTTCTTCCTTTTCTCGTTACGTGCTTGATCCTTTGTTGTGCCACTAATTTCCTCCACAAAACTTGATCTTTTCTTGATATGTAAGCATATAAATCTTGACTTTATCAAATCCTTGAATTCTTGTGTGGTTTATTTCTCGTGATTCTTCAAATGTGCATAATCTCTTCATTTCTTCATCTTTTCCTGTACTTGGCTATATTTACTTGCATATACACTTTTTCATGATTTAGTAACAAATATACACAAATATAACCAAATATGATGCACAAATCTAACAATAACGTGACTAAAAACATGTTCATTTTGAGCGTTATCAAATCCCCCACACTTGAGTTTTGCTCGCCCTCGAGCAAGTCTAGCTTTTAGAAAACTGAACTCAATGGCTACTTCATTATGATTCTAAAAATCCAACAACTATCCCAATGGAACAATTGTCATTTTAACTTTTAAATGCGAAAAATTCTTGAAACATAAACAAGTTAGTTCGAGCTTGATAACATCACTAAGCTTCTCACATAGGATTTTTAAATTCACTCAACACTCAAGGGTAATTTTAATGGTATATCACTCAATTGCTCAGACATGAATCACGTTTCTTACCATAAGCTTGTACGAGTATCAAAACAACAAAATAAAACATCAAAGAGGTCTTTTATTCGGGTTTAAGGTTAAAGGGTTACGGCTACCTGGCTATTGTGCAAATATTTCATACAAGAATATAATAGCTTGCTAACAACGAATTCTTGATTAGTCAAGTAACGGATGGTCACTAGATTGTACCTTTGGTTCGCTAACGACGTTATTTGCATAACGGATGGTCACCAAAACACGCACTAGCTCGCTAGCAACGTTCTTCAACTATTCAAAAACCCGGATGGTCACTAGAACATCCATGCACTACATATCTAGACAAAGCCATTACTAAATCCGGATGCTCGAAAGCTAACAACGAATCAAGTAATTGGTAAAGGTAAGGATAAGACATGGGAATTATTTGTGATTGGTTTCTAAAAAATAAAAAAAAAAAATGAATAACAAGAATCAAGTCCAAATTCCGTTCCCAACACTTTATACCTCAAATGATTACTCCACCAAACTTCTTCGATTATCATTTTTCCGCATCTCATACTAACTCTTCCCTTCCTTAATAGCTCATTGACTATTTTATTTTCATCATTCCATACTTTCATAGCTCATTGGCTATCCTCTCTCCTTTTTTTTTTTTTTTTTTTTTTTTTTTTTTTTTTTTTTTTTTTTTTTAATAACGTCCCCCCCACACTTTGGATGAGCACACGCTACAAAAAATACAAATAAGAGTAGCGATCTCCTTCTTCATTGAAACAACATATACACATACAAGGTGTGGTCAACATGCAATCATCAAAAAGATAACTAGTTTCAAACTTCAATTGAACTTGATTCGGGAAAAGCTAAGGTGTAAGGTGTAAAATCTTTTTGTACTTTTCTGGATTTAATCAAAAGAAAAGATAAGGCTCAGAAGGTGTAACTAAGGGTATGTAGCGTAAAAAATTAACGCTAACAAATGGGTTCCAAATACTACGGATAACTAACCAATGCGGTCAGCAAAAATATTTTTTCGTAAACGGAAGGCCATTTGGTGAAAATCCTAATTTGCCTCTTATCATTTGAATATATTTTATTACTTGAAAGTAATTTTAACCGTAATGCATAACACGTACAAGTTCTAGAATCAACATGATCACCGGCACACTCATAACGAAATATAGAGCATAAGAAATGCTTTATACAAAAAGGCTTAAATCCTCGCAATTTAAGGTGGGTTATAACATGTGCTAGCAATAGTTATCAATAACTCTCCATCCTTGATTAAATTTCAAAAAATTTCAAATAGCCTCATTCTTACCATTGAATCAATCTCTAAATAACTAAACATCAAGGGTGAACACAACTCTAGTCACTTGAATTCCAAAATTCTACTAAAAATAAAAATAAAAATCATACAAATTTTTCCTATTTTCTTCCCTCCCCCACACTTAAGTTTTGCATTGTCCTCAATGTAAATAAAATGAACTTAAAAGTAAAGGAAATGGGAAAAATTTAGATTAAATAAATAAAATGCTACCCGGAAAAGAAAATTTGCTTAGGCTTATTTGATTTTTCGTAAGCATATGAGTTCTTCCAACTCCAAATATTGATCAACACCAAGCTTCCGCTAACTTTTCCCCTGCAAATACTGCAAACACTATAGGCGAAACAAACAAAACAAAATACAAAAACAAACAAAAATAGTTCAAAACATAAATAATAAAATCCTACAAAAGTTAAGTTAAAGTAGTGGAAATAGAAATTATTCAACCAACATTGTTTTTAAAACATAACCATTTATCAACCATCCCAGGTTGATCATCAATCATTGGCATCCATGTATTCATCTCCATAAACCCGCTCATCTTCACTCTCGTCATCATCCTCATAAAACATAAAAATTCCAGACACCATTCTTTATATATCAGTTCCCTTATGCTTAATGCTCTCATCCACATGTTAGAGGTCAATATCCGTTTGTTCCACAGTACCCTAATAAGTAACATATCTTCCAAAAACTCATCACAACCAAGTTCTTTCATATCATTCCAATTCATAACCCTTGGTGAATGAATTACCCATCCGCCAATCTTAAGAAGAATAGCATTGAAAGATTGTCGGACCATCAGATCTTCCCTTCGCCACAGTAGATTAGGATGACATTCTGGAATCGGCATTTGTTCTCTCTTCTGGATTCCTTCTCTTGTTCTTTTCGCAATTCCTGATCCACCTGCAAGATAACTCTGTAGAAAACACAAATATATGATAGTATAAGAGCATAAAAACCAAGATTACATGATTTAGAAGTCGCAAAACTCGTTTGGAAAAAATTTCATTTTTATTTACCGAGCCGTCCATCCGATCGGTATTAATCACTATCCGATCGGATGGAACAAATGTCCATGCTCAACCGATCGGTATCTACCCGCAACCGAATCGGTTGAGGCATTCTGTCCCAAAAAAATTTTCCTTTCCGAATTCCAATCAATTCCAACTATTCCAACTCTATCCTATCATGCATTTGATCGACTATCATGGTTCCTACATATCCCACTCGTCTCCAAACACGTTCATAACCTATTCGCATGATTTCTCAATTTTCCTGGATCATATGAACACTACCAAATCAAATCTCTTCCATTGACGTTCTAATCAACAATGCATCTTCCTAGAATCACTACTCATCTACTAAATAACATCTGGAAATCATCAATTGCAATCCAAATCAATTTAAAGTTTTGACCCATTTTAATCCAAAAATTCAATCAATCAATTCTTCCTCAAAACTTAATCAATCTATCTAATTCTTGTTGCAATGAATTCCTCAATCATTTACCCATCTATTCCACAAAAATTACATCTCAATTTGAAATATATCAAAAATACCCAAATTTCGACCTAATTCAAGAAATTCAAATCAAAGTCTAATTAGGACAAATTGATTATGTTACTTACTTGTTTAGGTGCCATAGATGATTCTTCAACACTCCTGCAACACTTAATAGACTTCTAATTGTCGAATTTTTGAACCCCAAGTTTGGTAGATTGAGTGTGTGTGTGTTTTTGGAGATTTTTGAAATCTTGAGTATATATATTTCAATCCATCCGATCAGTATTTGATCCAACCAATTCGGATTGAATTTTTGCAAAAACTTCACTTTTCTTTTGTCAACACTTACTCACACTTGTTAGAGCAAATGAGAAGTGTTTTACTCTTCAAAAATACTTCTTTTAAGCATAAAAATACTTCAACACACTTAATCTTCCAACTTGTTTTTCAATTCTATCTCTACAACTAAAACACAACTTAACTCTAAAACTCAAAACATAACTTCATAAACTTAATAACTAATAAACCAAGACAATTAAAACGGTCTAAACTCAAACTTAAACTTAAATGCAAACATTAAACTACTAAAATGCAGAAAAATTAAAGAGAAAACAAACAAAACACTAGCACAAGCTTTGTGCTTTTATTCTTCAAACTCTTGTCTTTCACCCTTCAAAATATTCGTGCCTCAAGATATCTTCATTTTGGAACTTCCCGGACAACTTTCGGTTAGTCATTTGCGTTTTAAACTTCCTTCCATCCGGACAAACTATAGCAAACTTCACATGCCATTCACCGTCTTCTTTCTCCTTCTTGTAAACACTAGCTCCTTCAGGTCCCCATTCCAAATTCTTCAATTGGACCGGTAAAGATCCAAGAAAATCTGTCAACTTGTTAAACACAAAAACATTCTTAAACGGATTATAGAAAGCCTCCATCGCTAGAGCTCTTTCCATCTCATCTTCAATATCAAAGTAACTTGGGACAACCGGCCCATATTTAGGCCTCCCTTCTTCATCTCTACCTACTTCAAAACATCCCAAATGGTTTTCTTCTTCTTCTTCTTCACCATGAACTTCTTTAACAATCTTGCCTCTAGGCTTTGGGTAATATGTATGCTTCAGGATTCCATCACTAATAGTCATAGTACCTCTACCCATATCTATAATAGCTACAAAGTTCTCAAAAATGTTCTTCCTAACAACAATGGTAACTCCTTATCCACCGGAATATTAAGCACAAGAAAATCGGCCAAGAAAGCTTGATATCCTACTTGGACTCTAACATTCTTTACTTCTCCCATCGCTTTTGCTCGTGAATTATCAGCCATAGTAAGATTATATTGATTTGGTTGAGGATTACCAAGTCCTAATCTTTTATACAAATGATACGACATTACATTCACACTCGCTCCCGTGTCAGCCAATGCATACATCGCATCTGTTCCATTAACTTTAATAGGTAACACAAAATTTCCTGGATCGCTCTCCTTTTTAGGCAACCCATTCTCAACAATCCTATCTCTTCCAATCTCATCAAAATTCTTATCTTCTAACCTAGCCGTTGCCATCATAACTGCATCCAACTTCTTACGATAAGTAATTAATTATTCAACACTTCAATAACCGGCTTCTCCTCCATAAGCTCCTTAAACTTTGTTTTTCCCAAAATTTTTCCCGAATGCTTCTTTCTGCTGTTGGGTTAATGGTTTAACTATTTGTGGTGTTTTTGGTGGTGAACTAGATGAAGAACTCTCATTCTTAGGGGTGGAGGGTTGGGTAAGTTTGTTAAGTGGTGTTTTCTTTCTATTTGCTTTGCCCATTTTAACAATCTCTCCCTTTCCTACCTTTTCTTCTACCAAATCATCAACATCTATCCTCATCTCTCCCAATGTAAAATCAATCCTACATTTAGTCTTAACCATAAAATCTCTACCAAACACAACTTCTGGTTCATCCGCATTACCATATTCCAAAACAACAAAATCAATTTGAACACATGACCATGAATATTAACATTCACATCTCTCACTATCTTTCTTCCATAATCCTCATAGTCAAGCCTAACAAAACCAAGCTTACCAAGCATTTCTTCCGTAATATAGTTGTCTCCATACTCATATTAAGCTGAGCATCCCAAGCTTTAATACCTTCCACTCCACAAGGTGTAGAATACCTCATGAATGGTACATCAAACTCCTTAGGTGGTGCTTGTGTAAACACAACAATTCTTTTCTCCATAGGTGAACTAACATGACTTTCTCCAACTTCTTCTTGTCTTTCCAAATCAACCTTTGCTTCTTCCAAAATATTTCCCAAACTTTCCAATGAATCACCCGAATCTTTCAACATTTCTTCCAAATTTCTCAAGTATTCCGAAATTCCGCTTAAACTTTCCATTCTATTGAATCAATAACTATAACATAACCACAAAAACAAAAGAAATCCAAGCTATTAGCGTGAGGGTTAGTTATAATCGAAACATATCAAAATATCAAATCAAAGCAAACAAACAGCAACTTCTTACTATAAAAACTTCTAAACAACTAAAAATTTAAAAGTTCAAAAAAAAATTACCGAAGCATCCATCCGATAGGATGGTTGAATCGTTAAAACTCAAGATTGCCCAACCGAATCGGATGCGGCGGCATCCGATCGGTTAGATCGAATTTCCTAATTTTTTTTTTTTTTTTTTATGTATTTATAAGACAAAATTAAAACCTTAATAAACAAAATAAAATAAAATTTAAAATTAAACTAACTAATAAATATGACAATTAACACATAATTAATAATTACTAACCATTAATCTTAACAATTTACTCTTAACTTAATAATCTTTAAACTACTTAACTAACACAATTAATTAAAACCTCTTAAGCTACCAATCATTAAGGCTAAAATTAACTCTACTAATTAAAAGCATTAAAAAAAAACTTTAAAGGCATGTAATAAAAAAACTATTCTAATTACTCTATTTAATTGACTTATTTACTCTAACACTTAAACACATTAACCTTAACATTAAATAAACATAATAACTGAAAATTAACACTAAAATCTAATAAAAAAAAAAACTTTACCGTGGCCACCAACCGATCGGATGGAAATCCATCTGGTCCGGTTGG
Source organism: Artemisia tridentata subsp. tridentata (assembly GCA_021014915.2). Lineage (NCBI taxonomy): Eukaryota > Viridiplantae > Streptophyta > Magnoliopsida > Asterales > Asteraceae > Artemisia > Artemisia tridentata. The sequence goes on along the minus strand of CP139504.1, from coordinate 352,341,104 downwards.
CTCCGAACCAAAACTTTTTTTTTCTTTTTTTTTTCTTTCAAAACTTACAAACTAGCAAACCAAACTACCAAGTAATTTAAATAATTCCCCGGCAGCAGCGCCAAAAACTTGATGTGTCGTGTGTAGTGCAAGTTTTAAATTTTTATACAATCAATTTATCCGATTCTTTAATCAACACATACGAGCAAGTATACTCGTCCGTAATAGTAAAGGTGGGTAAGTTGAGATGGTCCCAAGGGAATTGTGGTTTGGGTTTGCAAAATAAGTTTTGTCAAAAAAGATTGTCAATCCCTTTTGGTGTAAATGCTAAGGTAAACAAAAATCAATCAATCAAAAACGAATATACTTGTGTGTAGTTCCATGATAATTGTATAGAGTAATCTAACAAGTTGGGTGTAACTTGTAATGATGCACAACTTAAAATTGATTGATTCAAAATCAATGGTTTTTATCATGAGAAATCATCTCTAAGAATTCAATCTCCTAGTTAATTCCTTTCGGCCTTTGTTAACTAGTGCGATAATTCTATTAGACTCTTTGTTGTTTGAAAAGCATTTCTTATTTTAAGAATTCCTACGAATCCTTTCGGCCTTTTCTCGAGATGAAATCATTTCCAAATCCATTTTAATGAGCTAATATGATGCTTGTCACGCACCATAATCCATACTAATTCGTGCACTAACTTTTTGGCATAAAAACATGAAGAAAATCCTTTCGGGCTTTGTTAATCTTTAAAACTGTTTTTACCAACTAATTAAGCAAGATTAGATTTTATTTCAACAAACTCATAAAACAAGATATGATTTCATGCATCACTATGAAATAAGAATACTCCAACACTTATCACATCATACACACAAGTATAACCAAAATCACTCCATAACAATCATAATCAAACACAAGTAATCAACCATACTTTCATTCATCTTAAAGTAAAAGTAGTTCATAATAACTCTAACAAGAAATACCTATTTGTGAAATTACAAGAACTAGAATTGTGGAACTATAGCAACCACTCTCCTCCAATCACCTATGATCACACGTAAACAACTCCACACTTGGACACAACTCTTAAGACTTGAACTCAAGGTTCCCTGGATGTTTTCACAGCAACTACAAGCTTTCGGGCAATGATACTAAGTTTAGCAAGACTTGGTGTAAGCCTTACTAGGTTTTTGGTTTGTCACCCCACCACCCTTTGTAAATTAGCTAAGGGTCCTATAAATAAGTGAAGGAACCCTTATCCCTCAAGCAAAAACATCTCAAATCAGTTACTAGCCGAGAAATGATAAGCCACCATGATTATGGGGCTTAAATTCGATATTAAATGCATTTTTGTAACTTCAGCTTCCTCCAACCGATCGGTATTGAGGTCCATCCGATCGGTTGGAGCTCTCGGTAAATCCAAGTTTCCCCATCCGAATCGGATGCGGGCACCATCCGATCGGATGGGCCATTCTGCCATGCAAATATTATTTTTCTTCTTCCTTTTCTCGTTACGTGCTTGATCCTTTGTTGTGCCACTAATTCCCTCCATAGAACATGATCTTTTCTTGATATGTAAGCATATAAATCTTTGAATTTATCAAATCCTTGAATTCTTGTGTGGTTTCTTTCTCGTGATTCTTCAAATGTGCATAATCTCTTCATTTCTTCATCTTTTTATCATCTTTTCCTGTACTTGGCTATATTTACTTGCATATACACTTTTTCATGATTTAGTAACAAATATACACAAATATAACCAAATATGATGCACAAATCTAACAATAATGCGACTAAAAACATGTTCATTTTGAGCATTATCAGAATATGACCAATTCGAGACACGCTTACATCACTAGTTAGACTTGCTTGAAGTTATTACCCGTACTGGTCACATTCAAAGAAAATCTCTCGAAACGGTACACTCTACTCAGACAAGTCCTATTCGAGACACGCTTACATCACTGGATAAACCAGCTTGAAATTATTACCCGTCCAGGACAAGTCCTTTCGATTAATGACAGTTAAGTTTCGTCAATTCTTGGGTAAAATCTGAGTCGAGCTTATGTGAGATTCCATACTTTTGTTACCATATTTTAATCACATTATTATTCTCCCCCTCAAAAATAGCATATTGATGTTGTTTTTGGAAAACATTTTTATTAAAATATGCTTTTTGAGGTTTGTGGGAAGAATCTAACAAGAACTTTATGTTTTGAACAATGATTTGTTTCAAGTACTCCCCATCAACAAATGAAATCACTTTTTGAGGTTTTAAACACGAGAGGAAATACTTGTTCTTTTGAGCAGAATTTTGAAAAACTTATCAAAATTTTGATTTATTCTACTCAAAAGTAAGAAGCTTTCGCTTCTTATATTTGGATTGAGGCACTGAAGCGTACCTCAGGGTCCCTTCTTTACACGGTATGGGTTGTGCACTGTTATCTGTACACAAGCCATAATGTTTCACAAGCAAATATTATCATAAGGAATCCCAAATCTTACATAAATCCGTGTTTCTGAAGACAGTGAATACTGGATCAGGTCGTTGAAAATTCCTGATCGGAAAAGATGGTCTTCCTCCAACGTAGCTTTCAAGTCTCCTCATCTGATCTCTGTGAACAAGCCTTTTCTCAATCTTTAGAACGAATTGACGAACTTCTCATAGTTGAGGAGCTGTCCACCTGCTAGTCTTTTACAACTCCCGATCTCTCACCCGAATCACTAACCCATCTCAAACTTTCTTGAGCGTGTGGTCGCAGAACTTATGAACCTCCTTGTATCCCATGAAGAAGTTGATGGAGAGATCACTCTTGTAGACAAACCCAAAGGTTGGGTCTTTCTTCATGGTATACTGGGGTACTTGGTTGATCTCAGGAAGGTGTAGAAGTGGTGCAGTTAAGTTAAGCTTCCTTTGATAGCTCTCGACGCCAAGTTGCAAGTCTTCAACGTGTTCCTGAATGATCTTTCTTCTGATGTAGTATAGCAATGAAGTGTTGAACGCGTATGTAAGATCAGTAGAGAAATGATGCATCTTCCCTTAAACTTTGATGAGATACATATCTTCAAGATCGTTGAGGTTCAAGTCCGGGAAGTTTGCTTATGAGAATGAGTATATCTTCTAATCTTTTCTTCTAACACTGATTTTATGTAAGAAGGTATAATCATACCTCTTTTCTGCTTCAATGCTAACCACACCAATTATTCTGAGATCGCTCATCACTAGAGTTGGATACTTCTTCGTAAGTTTGCTTTTGTACCAGGTTCTCCTTTTCTCATTCCAGTGATATATTCCCAGTTGCGCATCTTGATCGTACATCACTCTGTTTGTAATGAAGAGTCTTGTTGTTATTTCTTTGATGGCAGGTTGTGGATAACTTGCAGCATGAATCAGGGTTATTGACGTTGCATACTTGGGTTGACACTTGTTGCCGTGTACAAGAAGTTCCAGGTCGTTGTTGAAGAAGAAGTTGTATGGGATAGCAGGTTGATCTGAAGTTCCAGTTATTGGCAGAGGCTTTGTCCAATCCGTAACGTATGGTTGTTTGTGTTGAGAAGTACTATCAATCACATACGTGTCCGGATTTGTCCAGCTGATATCATTCGACATTGCACGTGCAATGTTTTCTAAGTGATATTCGAGCTCATCTGCACTGGATGACCAATCTTTCAGCACGTTGACGCATCATCCTTTATGCGACGAAGTTCTCCTTTTGTAAGCTTTTTGATTCGTTGGTCACGTTTGAGTTTTTGTGTGAACTCAAGTGTGCGTCCTTCGATCATGGAGTCATCGTCGACATATGGTTGAGCACTGACGAGTTGATCAAACCACTCGTTTCCTTCAGTCGTGTCTTCGTCAAGCCATGAGACGTAGTTGCTTTCGACTTAGGTGGAGAGTCTGGTTGATCTTGCTGTTGTTGGAATTCATCGTCTTCAGTTAACTCAAAATGATGTTCCATTGCTGTTGGTCCAGAGCCAGAAGCCTTAGGCGGTTGGTTGGCTGTTGTTGTGGTTGCTGATGGTCTGACAGGTTCTTGTTGTTGAGAAGAAGAGCCGCCGACATTCTTTGGTTTCTTGGCTTGTGAGTTCGGGTCAGGGTCTTCATCTTCTCTTGGTCGTTTACCTTTGTCAGCATCAGCTTTGCATGACTCCTTCAAGATATTAGCCTTAATAGCCTTAGAAATGGCAATTTTTTTTGGAGTCGGTGATGTAAGACTTGTCAAACTTTCAAACAATTGAAGCTGAAGCTCTTCAAGAGTTGGTTCCTTTGGCTTATGTAACACCCCCAAAATTATAGCAGTGGAAGATAGATCACTGGGGTATTACTTCCTAGCACAAAGTACAAGTCATAGAAAACGACCCTTTAAAAGAGACGTTTTAAAAGTGTTTCACATTTGATACATTAAAACCTTAGAGTTTACAAAGGTCCCAACAGTTTTCGTAAATCACAATGTTTTCAAAAGATTGCAAATATTTTAAACACAACATAAATCTTTAAAATATAGTTTCTTCAAATGTAAAAATATGCCGTGTCTTCAAAATATATCCGTGCGACTCCAACCAAGACCTTCATTCCTTCGAACCTGAGATAAAACATGCTAAAACGTCAACACAAAGGTTGAGTGAATCCATAGAGTTTTAGTAATAAGCAGTTGATCACAATATAATCCAGTTTATAAAAATGACTAAGCAACAAATGCAAAGTCTAGTAAGGTTATTATTGCTCTAAGCTCGTGACCCCGATGCTACGTATCTGTTTTTGAATCAGCCCTTCATACATAGGTAATAGCCACACCTATCATATAGTACGAATACAATACACACGACTGCCATATAGACACGTTCTTCCAGGTGGGTATTGTTAGTTCCAATAGATCTATTAACTGTATTCGCGCTCACTCGCAAGTGACTAACGGTTCACGATAAAGGGACTTTCGGCTATGGGAAACTTAGGCAATAATAATAACATAATAGCATCCAATTTCAAAACATTGTGATCATAAATATTTATAGCATGCATCTCCCCCACGGAGTTTGTAAAACAATAGAAGTAAAAACTTGGGGCTATGAACTCACCAATAATGAAGTAGTAACAGAAACTGGAGAAGTGTGCACATCGAGAAAAGCCGCAAAAGTCACAAATGGCCTATATAAAATATAACACGACTTAGGCTCGCGGATTAAGGTATAACACTTATTCTTATGTTCTAATTCAGTACTTGTACTTGTGACATCATAAGATAATTTATTTAAAAGTTTTATAGCAAGTCATGGGTCGAAAAGATGTTTATAAAAGCTCATATGGTTTAAAATGCAAAGCTGATGGAAATTTTATAAAATCACCGCACTAAACGGGTCGCCATTTATAAACCGTATGGGATAAAATTATGAACTTTATATGCTTAGAAAGGTATGAATCTATACTATATGAAAATCAAGGCCTCACATTATTGAGAACTTCAGAACATGGGTGAAATTACAAATTTACCTCTGTGTCTCTAAATAGTTATACTCAGCATCCAAATGGGTTTAGCAAAAAGGGTATATCTTTTTATCTACAGGCCTAATGGACACATGGACTATGCTAAAAGTTTTCTACAGGTCTTAGCTACAACTTTCATGTTTATACCAACCTAGTGTTCTTTGCAACATTTTAGAGTAAATAGCCTATCAAATCTGACATACATTCCTGGACCAGTTTTAGTGTGGATTTTCTCTAAAAATCTCCAAGATGAATTAAGATGTAAGGTTTTCGGGAAAATGATCCTAAGACCTTGGGCTAACTCCCAATATTTTTATTTTTGCTTAAAACATTATGAGGACAAAATGGTGCACGGACCTTTTTGCATCAAATCTGAGACAGACTAATAACCAATAAAAATGGCTACTTTATGCATGATTATTGAGTCTAATACCCATGCATCCCTAAGATCAATCATTCCTACTCTTTTATTCATCCAAAAACTCAATATTTCCAGAAGATGAGAGATTATTTTAAAGATTAACTTCAGTTTTTATAAACAAAACATTTGGGAAATCATTAACAACTAATCAAAACTCATTTTTAACCAACTCTTGCAATCACTAATCAAATCAATCCTACCCAACTATCTAACAACCTATTTCCTATGAAAACTTAAATCAAGATCTTCCAAATCATACATGCAAAAGTGGTTTTTCTAATCCTTTAAAAACTCTAAGAAAAATGATAGAAAAATCATAGAAAAATAGGGAAATGAGGTTGAAAATATTAGGAAAACTTACCAAGACTAATACCAAACGAATGATGCAAGATTTGAGGCTTGAAAAACTTGAAGATTGGTGGTGTTGGGCTGATGATTTTCGGTAGCAAAGGATGGAGGAGGAGGAGTTGGGTGGTTTTTGGTGAGATTTGCATGTAAGAGTTAAATGATGAATTTTCTTGGTAATGAAAAGCTATAAAGAGTGTGTAAGTGATAAAGGGGAGGTTGGACGGTTTTGGGGGGCCCAAGGCACTCCCAAATTTGATATTTATTCAATTTTGATTAATATTTAAAGTATTAGTGTGTTTGTGGGGTTTAAATCAAGCGTACGGTCTTAAAAACGCGAATTACGTAGTACCGGGTGAACTGAAACGTAAATTTTATAAAAGTGTTATCAAAACATTATGAAATTCTTATGAAGTGTTAAAATGGATAGTTTTAATATTTCATGGGAGCCTTGTGTTTCCCGGAATGTTAAAACGAAACTAAAAATAAAAAACGCAGGCTCAAAACGCGAGTTGTTACCAAAATTTGACGAAATCGTGAAACGAAACAGAAAATGTGAAATATAGAAATTTTTGAATACTAGGAGCATATGATGGAATATTAAACCACTAATGACATGAAAACGGATAGAAATCCTAAGCACTGCTCATGAATAGCTAGAAACGCGAAAATCGCTAAATCGGGTACTTTTATGCATAGTTTGTAAAAATAAATGTCACAAGGATAATATTTTCATAACAATATCACATTTAACTTAAAATGACCCAAATTGATGTTTCATAAATTTTCCGAGCCTTTCGGAGTGTTATAATGTCGTTAAAGCTTAAAACGCGAGCCAAAAACGCGTAAAACGTAAAATGTGCACACTTTGCGTAGAAATGGAAAATTACATTATTCCATATGAAAACAAGTACTTGGGAAAAATAAATCATATTAACGGGTAGACTGAGCATAGCCTGAGTCAAATTATGAATTTAAATGTACGTATCACGACGTACGCGGGCAACTTTCCCGGCAAAAGCCAATTTACTTAAAATAGCATAATAAACAAATAAAATTAGTAAAAATAATGACTTGAAATTTCTCGTTTGTTACATTACCCATCCGTTGAAAAGGAATCACGTCCTCGTGATTCAGTTTATCTTATTGGCTGACGGTGCGTCGGAGCAAGAAATGAGGGCACTTGTAGCGAATGGTTTCTAGGATAATTAGCGATATAGTTTGATTAGTCGCCTCGGATTACGGTGTCGGATGAGGCTGATATTACATGGTGAAGGCAAGATAAGAGTCTGATTAGTTGAGTAATCTTCAGAAAATTCACAAATTGTTTTGAAGGATATAAGTGAAAAGTCGTTTTTCAGAAAATTTTACGCACCCTTTCATTTGCTTCTTCGTTCGTATAAATATCAAATTTTCTTCCGAGCACTCTATGCTCATACTAGTATGAATGATATGGACATCTTAATCCATTCATTATTGTTTTGATTCATTGATCCTTTCATTTGCATCGATTGATAGCAGTTTTCTTCTTTGTTCATACAGATATCTAATCTATCCCTTTTAAGCAGTCTTTGTTCCTAAAACATTACACTCGAAAAAAATTCTATTACTATTTTTGTGATTCGTCAAGATCTTTCATTGGTATTATTAATTACTCCTTGTAACTATCTTTTACCCCAAGGCATTGGCATCTAATTCTTTCGACTGATAGTACGCTCCCGTAGTAATCCCATTCGCATTAATCGTTAGTACGCATCAGGGCATAGGAACAACACTCCAGGACAACAGGCTGCAAGCAGTACAAGATCATTAGGAGAGTTACACGAAATTTTCGCCTTGAAAGAACGTGCTACGTTTTGGAAAACGAGAAAACCGAACCCGATGTACCTTGAACCCTTTTAGAATTTGGCAAAAGCTGGACTGGTAGCTTATCGACTCGAACCACCCGTAAGAGCCCACTAGCGTGCACAACACATTTCATGATTCGAACTCGAAGAAGTACCTATTGGATGAAACCCGCGTCATTCCACTAGAGGAGATTCAGCTTGACGACAAGGTTAACTTTAATAAGTAACCAGTTAAGATCATAAAACTACTTGACTAAACCGAGCATTACATTATCGTTCTTCAATTATACATAGCCTAATTACCTATGTCTAATTCAGGAGGGATCATGTTATGCTAGGAGCAGTCACCGGTAAGTTTTATTAAAAACGACTTTTCACTTATATCCTTCAAAACAATTTGTGAATTTTCTAAAGATTACTCAACTAATCAGACTCTTATCTTGCCTTCACCATGTAATATCAGCCTCATCCGACACCGTAATCCGAGGCGACTAATCAAACTACATCGCTAATTATCCTAGAAACCATTCGCTACAAGTGCCCTCATTTCTTGCTCCGACGCACCGTCAGCCAATAAGATAAACTGAATCATGAGGACGTGATTCCTTTTTAACGGATGGGTAATGTAACAAACGAGAAATTTCAAGACATTATTTTTACTAATTTTATTTGTTTATTATGCTATTTTAAGTAAATTGGCTTTTGCCGGGAAAGTTGCCCGCGTACGTCGTGATACGTACATTAAAATTCATAATTTGACTCAAGCTATGCTCAGTCTACCCGTTAATATGATTTATTTTCCCCACGTACTTGTTTTCATATGGAATAATGTAATTTTCCATTTCTACGCAAAGTGTGCACATTTTACGTTTTACGCGTTTTCGGCTCGCGTTTTAAGCTTTAACGACATTATAACACTCCGAAAGGCTCGAAAAATTTATGAAACATCAATTTGGGTCATTTTAAGTTAAATGCCACAAGGATAATATTTTGCACGCTAGTGGGCTCTTGCGGGTGGTTCGAGTCGATAAGCTACCAGTCCAGCTTTTGCCAAATTCTAAAAGGGTTCAAGGTACATCGGGTTCGGTTTTCTCGTTTTTCAAAATGTAGCACGTTCTTTCATGGTGAAACTTTCGTGTAACTCTCCTAATGATCTTGTACTGCTTGCAGCCTGTTGTCCTGGAGTGTTGTTCCTATGCCCTGATGCGTACTAACGATTAATGCGAATGGGATTGCTACGGGAGCGTACTATCAGTCGAAAGAAGTAGATGCCAATGCCTTGGGGTAAAAGATAGTTACAAGGAGTATTTAATAATACCAATGAAAGATCTTGACGAATCAAAAAAATAGTAATAGAATTTTTTTCGAGTGTAATGTTTTAGGAACAAAGACTGCTTAAAAGGGATAGATTAGATATCTGTATGAACAAAGAAGCAAACTGCTATCAATCGATGCAAATGAAAGGATCAATGAATCAGAACAATAATGAATGGATTAAGATGTCCATATCATTCATACTAGTATGAGCATAGAGTGCTCGGAAGAAAATTTGATATTTATACGAACGAAGAAGCAAATGAAAGGGTGCGTAAAAGAGAGATCAATGACTCAAATTAATGCAAATAGAAGAACCATAAATCAAAATAATAGTAAAGCGAAGAGATATAGAATATTAACACAAATAATAAATTAATCGAGACAACCAACAAATCAAACCAATAGTCAAAAGAGACCAATACTGAAGGACATAATTCTAAATGAGGTTCAATAATAAACGAGACATACAATATTCTTTAAGAGTGTCAAATGAGAATAAATAAGGAAAATAAAAAACTGAGAAGGATAATAGACACACGATTGTTAAAAGAGATGAAGTGAAATAGAATAGAATTGAGAAAGCAATAAGCGTAACGATACTTTACATGTGAAAAAATGAGATAGGAAATAAATGTGAAGGCAAATAATAAAGGAGAAAGACGATAAATGTCACGGAAGAGAACAAACGGTAAATGATGAAATCCATAAATATCACGAATGTTATATGAGAATAACTGGGAAAATGAATAAATTAGAAAGATAATATGCACCTCGAATGCTAAATGAGGAGAAGAAATGAAAATGAACAATAAATGAGAAATACAACAAGCAGCACGAATGCTAGCTGAGGGTAAATAATTAATGATAAACGCAATAAGTGACAAGATAATAGGCATTGCGAATGCTAACTGAGAATGAATGGGGACCAACAATAAATGAGAAAAGCATTACGTTGAAAGCATGCATGTTAAATTAGAACAAACATAAAAATGAGAAAGGCATTGAGTATCATGAAAGTTGTTTGATGTTAAATGAGAACAAATAATAAATGGTAAAGTCAATGAATGTTGATTAAGTAAGATCCGCACTTGGCTCCTCGAGCTTTACTCTTCTCCAACGAGACTGTAGGTTAGTCATCATAGCTCGTTTCTATTGACGTGTAATATCTCTCATGATGTGCCATGTGTGTTACTAACGATGGGATGCTATGGTGGATGGGCTCTCGGGTGATAGACTCTGGTCGAGTGGGAGGAGTAGGTGCAGTAATGGTTCTCCTTCTCGTCTTCCGAGGGATTCTTCTTTGAGTGAGTAATCTTATGGTTTGAGTTCACACTCTATAGCCTTGTCCTCGAATGGCTTTTCTCACTATTAGACATTAGTATGTAAATTGGTGAAGTGGGTGTCAGAATGGAGACCAACAAGCTTCCAAATTTTGTCCTCGGAATAGAAAAATAATATTAAGTTAAGGTAAACATTGTTTTCAAGCTTCGGCGTTACCTTCCTAGCCGCGTGATTCTTCAAAACACAAGGAGTGAAAAAGAATGAGTAAAAAGTCGTGTTCCGAAAGTAGGGTGTTCCAAGACGGCATTTTAAGGTCATGCTCTAATCATCCGACGTGTCTTTAGGCGATAGTTTACGAGGCGATGTAGGTGTTCTAAAGTTATGGGACCAATGTTCCAACTCGTCTTCGAAGGCGGATAGTAAGACAACCGAGGGAAATCGATAGACTGTAACGGGTTTTGCGTAAAACGATGTTATGAAAGGTCATGAAAAAGTTTTAGCGAATCACGGTATTACTCATGATATTTGAGAAAATAAAAGAGACCATTTAAAATGTAAGTGTAGGTATGTAATCGGGGAAAAAAAGGTTTGAGCTCAAGTTCCGAAATAAGCGTAAGAGGTCAAAATCCGTCAAACATTTATATAATTAACCTTTATATAAATAATAGTGTATATAAATATACTTTATATAATACCAATAGTGATGACATATGTATAACAGCATAGGCAGTCTGGTGGTATACGCGCACGGATATCAGATACGGCAATGAGAGACTTTTTAGTGAAAAATAGTTATAGTCCGGGTTTTGAAAACAACCCAGTTCTCTATAACTGTAGCTCTGATGCCAATCTGTAACACCCCCAAAATTATAGCAGCGGAAAATAGATCACTGGGGTATTACTTCCTAGCACAAAGTACAAGTCATAGAAAACGACCCTTTAAAAGAGACGTTTTAAAAGTGTTTCACATTTGATACATTAAACCTCAGAGTTTACAATGGTCCCAACAGTTTTCGTAAATCACAATGTTTTCAAAAGATTGCAAATATTTTAAACACAACATAAATCTTTAAAATATAGTTTCTTCAAATGTAAAAATATGCCGTGTCTTCAAAATATATCCGTGCGACTCCAACCAAGACCTTCATTCCTTCAAACCTGAGATAAAATATGCTAAAACGTCAACACAAAGGTTGAGTGAATCCATAGAGTTTTATTAATAAGCAGTTGATCACAATATAATACAGTTTATAAAAACGACTAAGCAACAAATGCAAAGTCTAGTAAGGTTATTATTGCTCTAAGCTCGTGACCCCGATGCTATGTATCTGTTTTTGAATCAGCCCTTCATACATAGGTAATAACCACACCTATCATATAGTACGAATACAATATACACGACTGCCATATAGACACGTTCTTCCATGTGGGGATTGTTAGTTCCAATAGATCTATTCACTGTATTCGCGCTCACTCGCAAGTGACTAACGGTTCACGATAAAGGGACTTTCGGCTATGGGAAACTTAGGCAATAATAATAACATAATAGCATCCAATTTCAAAACATTGTGATCATAAATATTTATAGCATGCATCTCCCCTACGGAGTTTGTAAAACAATAGAAGTAAAAACTTGGGGCTATGAACTCACCAATAATGAAGTAGTAACAGAAACTAGAGAAGTGTGCACGTCGAGAGAAGCCGCAAAAGTCACAAATGGCCTATATAAATATAACACGACTTAGGCTCGCGGATTAAGGTATAACACTTATTCTTATGTTCTAATTCAGTACTTGTACTTGTGACGTCATAAGATAATTTATTTAAAAGTTTTATAGCAAGTCATGGGTCGAAAAGATGTTTATAAAAGCTCATATGGTTTAAAATGCAAAGCTGATGGAAATTTTGTAAAATCACCGCACTAAACGGGTCGCCATTTCTAAACCGTATGGGATAAAATTATGAACTTTATATGCTTAGAAAGGTATGAATCTGTACTATATGAAAATCAAGGCCTCAAATTACTGAGAACTTCAGAACATGGGTGAAATTACAAATTTACCCCTGTGTCTCTAAATAGTTATACTCAGCATCCAAATGGGTTTAGCAAAAAGGATGTACCTTTTTATATACAGGCCTAATGGACACATGGACTATGGGAAACGTTTTCTACAGGTCTTAGCTACAACTTTCATGTTTACACCAACCTAGTGTTCTTTCCAACATTTTAGAGTAAATAGCCTATCAAATCTGATATACATTCCTGGACTAGTTTTAGTGTGGATTTTCTCTAAAAATCTCCAGGATGAATTAAGATGTAAGGTTTTTGGGAAAATGATCCTAAGACCTTAGGCTAACTCCAAATATTTTTATTTTTGCTTAAAACCTTCTGAGGACATAATGGTGCATGGATCTTTTTGCATCAAATCTGAGACAGACTAATAACCAATAAAAATGGCTACTTTATGCATGATTATTGAGTCTAATACCCATGCATCTCTAAGATCAATCATTCCTACTCTTTTATTCATCCAAAAACTCAATATTTCCAGAAGATGAGAGATTATTTTAAAGATTAACTTCAGTTTTTATAAACAAAACATTTGGAAAATCATTAACAACTAATCAAAACTCATTTTTAACCAACTCTTGCAATCACTAATCAAATCAATCCTACCCAACTATCTAACAACCTATTTCCTATGAAAACTTAAATCAAGATCTTCCAAATCATACATGCAAAAGTAGTTTTTCTAATCCTTTAAAAACTCTAAGAAAAATGATAGAAAAATCATAGAAAAATAGGGAAATGAGGTTGAAAATATTAGGAAAACTTACCAAGACTAATACCAAACGAGTGATGCAAGATTTGAGGCTTGAAAAACTTGAAGATTGGTGGTGTTGGGCTGATGATTTTCGGTAGCAAAGGATGGAGGAGGAGGAGTTGGGTGGTTTTTGGTGAGATTTGCATGTAAGAGTTAAATGATAAATTTTCTTGGTAATGAAAAGCTATAAAGAGTGTGTAAGTGATAAAGGGGAGGTTGGACGGTTTTGGGGGGCCCAAGGCACTCCCAAATCTGATATTTATTCAATTTTGATTAATATTTAAAGTATTAGTGTGTTTGTGGGGTTTAAATCAAGCGTACGGTCTTAAAAACAGGAATTACGCAGTACTGGGTGAACTGAAAACGTAAATTTTATAAAAGTGTTATCAAAACATTATGAAATTCTTATGAAGTGTTAAAATGGATAATTTTAATATTTCATGGGAGCCTTGTGTTTTCCGGAATGTTAAAACGAAACTAAAAATCAAAAACGCAGGCTCAAAACGCGAGTTGTTACCAAAATTTGACGAAATCGTGAAACGAAACAGAAAATGTGAAATATAGAAATTTTTGAATACTAGGAGCATATGATGGAATATTAAACCACTAATGACATGAAAATGGATAGAAATCCTAAGCACTGCTCATGAATAGCTAGAAACGCGAAAATCGCTAAATCGGGTACTTTTATGCATAGTTTGTAAAAATAAATGTCACAAGGATAATATTTTCATAACAATATCACATTTAACTTAAAATGACCCAAATTGATGTTTCATAAATTTTCCGAGCCTTTTGGAGTGTTATAATGTCGTTAAAGCTTAAAACGCGAGCCGAAAACGCGTAAAACGTAAAATGTGCACACTTTGCGTCGAAATGGAAAATTACATTATTCCATATGAAAACAAGTACGTGGGGAAAATAAATCATATTAATGGGTAGACTGAGCATAGCCTGAGTCAAATTATGAATTTAAATGTACGTATCACGACGTACGCGGGCAACTTTCCCGGCAAAAGCCAATTTACTTAAAATAGCATAATAAACAAATAAAATTAGTAAAAATAATGACTTGAAATTTCTCGTTTGTTACAGCTTCGTTGGTTGGGTTTGTAGGACAAGTGGAATTGTAGCAACTATATTCTTGAGAAGACCTTCGATACTCGGTTCAAGATATTCTTTGATTTTCTTTGATGTGATCCTAGGCAAGTACTTTTTCAAGTATTCTTCAATGTTGCCCTTGATCGCAGTGAACATCTTGTCTTGAATGTCATCTGAAAGGAATTTATCAACTCGAGCTTTGGTGTTTTGGAGCTCGTTCACTTGTCCAGCAAGGCCGGTGACCAAATTAGTTAACGTTTTGATCTGGTCAAGAAGCTTGTCATTTTTCTTTGCTCTTGCAAGCTTCACGACCTGTTTCACCCTTTTTGATGCTTGCGAGACCAATGGATTGATGGGTTTCTTAATTGAATTGCTTGTGGATGTTGTTTGTGTTGGTGGTGGTGAAGAATGTGTTGATGATTCAGGATGTTGTTTGTCTTTAGGAGGAGATGCTTGCTGAGAGATTAGAGGAGAGTGTGGAGGAGTAGTTGGAGGTGTTTGAATGTAATTTTCAGCTTCCTTCTCCTCAGCCAACCTTTCTACCTCCTCCTTTGCCTTATTTTCCAATTCCAATTCTTCAGCCGCTTTTCTGATTACTTCATCATCAATAAACACATTCTTCGGATTATCATCCTCATCTATGTCAAAATCTTTAACTTGTTCATCTTCATCCTGTTCCTCGTCATTACCAGGTTGATTAACCGGATCTGAGTTGGCGTTCCCATAACGGCCAACTCCCATTCAATCCATAAATATAATATACAACAACAAATAGTGGTGATATCTCCCACTTAATACAAAACTTTACATAAGTTGGTTAAAACAAACTTCCAACTTTTCCTTTTCCTTTTTTTTTTTTTTTTTTTTTTTTTTTTTTTTTTTTGACATCAACATATATGTGTAAAATTTCACAACTTTTCTATCAATATTTTTCCGGATAATTTTTCCATACTCTTCATACTTTCAGAAATAACTGTAATAGTGAAAGTAGCAAACACACGAAAAATAAACTAAAAGTTATACAATATTTACTTTCATACAAATTGCATTGTGCAATTTCCCGACCTAACCAAAGATAATGAATTACGCACGCGAACACAGGTAATGTAAGGAAACACACTTTGCCTAAAGCAATTAACTACGGATTTTAATCTACAGGGTAGGCTAAGGTGTAAGGGTGTATCGAAACATTATAACAAAGGTGTAAGAAACGAAAGGAATGGCTCTGAGGGTTTTTCTAGGGGTATCTTACTCTAAAAGTGAGAGTAAACAAAGGGTTTATACGGGGGTTAACTAACCAGTGTAGTTAGTTAATATCACATAACATATAAAGGCTATTTGGGTGTAATCCTAGAAATTTACCAATTTAGACAAGTCACTCCAATTATATAGATAATACTCATTATGGTGGTCTCGAATAGTATACAAGCCAAGTTCTAAAGTTTACAAGTCACCGGCACACTAAAGTTTTAATATTTTTGAAAGAATAGAGTTATGTGTGCGGTTATGTAATTTAGACTTTAAACAAAAATATGCTAAAAAAAATTTAAATTTTGATATATTAAGCGCATTTTAAGCATATTTTGAAAAAGTTTAGGACAAGTAAGTGTTCTAATTCTCCATCCCCCCACTTAAGTTAAACAACGTCCTTGTTGTTTGTGTCAAAGGTTAAAAAATGAAAAATAAAAGAATTAGAACAGAAAAACTCCCCTGAGATTTGCTCGGTATGATCCTCCATTATTCGTATAAGAGCAAAAATCAACTTTCTTGTGGATGAGAACGTTTAAGCTTCATAAATGATGTATCCACAAAAATGCAGGAATCTATAATACCATTTAGACTTTAACACACCTGAGTTAAGAAGGTTCAAACTTGCATAATACATTAGTAGTTAGTAAAAATAAAACCTAAAAAAAAATTAAACTGTAAATCATTAGGTCAGCCGATACGCCGTATCTTATGGAAGAAGATACGCCGTATCGAGCCTGGAATAAATACGAATCAGAATAAAAGATGCGTCGCATCCTTAACCAGGGATGCGCCGCATTAAATAAACTGACAGAAAGTTTTAAAGTCAAAAATAAAAATGCAGAAAATGAAATAAGATATGACCAGTGCAGGTGATGCGTCGCATCTTATGATGGAGATGCGCCGCATCTTCTGCAGGTCTGACAGACTCGACACAGAACAGAAAAGTAAAATTTTTTCCTTCGGGTTGTCTCCCGGTCAGCACTTGTCTTTATTCCAGAGTCTTCAAGTTAGACTCACGTTCAGCTCCTTATTTCGTTCTATTTATCCCCACATGTCCGTGCATGATGTAGTTGCGAATTACTTCGTCACGAACATATTCCGGCCCCAATTCAAGTACACCTTTGTAGAATCCTTTCGTCTTTTGGTATGGATACTCGATCCCTTCCTCAGCGTCATTTTCATCTACAAAAAGAAATGGTGTAAATTTGTAACAAAATTTGTTAGGGGCATGTTTAAACCTTGGGTGAGCACGAGGCATCATGTAAGTGATAACGTTGCTTCCACTTTGAAAGGTGATCTTTCCTTCAAATCTTTTAGCGTTAATTTTGACCTCCTTACAAAATGGTTTCCCAACGATCACGTCACCCATCTCAACATCACGATAAGTATCCATGTTTTCCACCACGGTGAAATCTGTAACAATAGTTAAATTCCCGACAAAAATAGGTACATTCATGAATATTCCAACTACGTTTTTCCCTCTATACTCAATTTTGTTTTTCATTATAGAATTATAGAAATCTTTTGACATTACATTAATTGGTAAAATTGGGAAAAAGTTGGCACTAACCTGTTTAAATCCTATCATGCAAAGAAATTGTAAATTATAAGCACAATCTACATGGATCTTTCTACCATAATCACAGAAACTAGGATATCCTTCAAATTCATCATAATTCTTAGTGTTGATCATATTGATTCTAGGTACATCCATAATTTCTCCTTCTTCAATTTCGGGTTCAAAATCCTCCATAAATTGATCATTGATTCCTATTGGTAAATTAAGATCATTTAATTCAATGTAGTCTCCACTATAGGTCTCAATTGATTCATTATTTACCAAGGTTTCTCCCATAAGCCTAGCTTCTAGATCGAGGTCCATACGTTCTCTTAATCCTAGCACATAGACGCCTCTAATTATGCTCTTAGCAGGATTTTGGCACTTATAGACTAGTTTATTGTTCCCTACCTTTAATGAGATTTTTCTTTTAAACCCATTAATCTTAGCATGGGCGGTAGACAAGAAAGGTCTTCCAAGGATTAAAGGAATCTTAACATCCTCGGGCATATCTAATATAACAAAGTGTACGGGGAAAACAAACTTCTCAATCTTAACTAGCACATTTTCAGCAACCCCTTCAGGTCGTTTTACCGTTTTATCAGCCAATTCAATAAGCAGCTTAGTTGGTGCTAATTTTCCTAGTCCTAGGGTAGTGAATGTCTTAAGGGGCATAACACTAATGCTAGCTCCTAAGTCAGCTAATGCATTATTGAAAGATATGTCATTAATTGAACAAGGTAAAGTAAAACTTCCTGGGTCCTTTTCTTTATGAGGCAAGGCACGTAAGTCAGTTGCAGAGCTCTCTTCTTTCATTGTAGCCTTGATCTCCTCTTCAATCTTTTCCTTCTCTTTGAGTAACCTCCGTAAACTGATTGAAGAATTAAAGAAAAATTCGGGCTTTGCAGCATCATTACCATTCATCAATTTTCTAGGAAAAGGTATGTTAGGCGTGACTTCTTCACTAGTGCATATGGCCTTGACATGATCTCTTGGGTTAGTTTCAGTTGAGCTAGGTAAACTTCCGTATCCCCTTTCTTGAAGAACCTTGCTCATTTGTCCGATTTGTTGTTCCAATGCTTTGATTGAAGCTAATTGATTTCTTGTTATAGTATCCGTTGAGGCTCGGATTTCTTTGATCATAACGGTGTTCTCTTAATGTCTTTTAGCAGCATCGGCCATAATTTGCTTTAGAGTGTCATCCAAAGTCTGCCTCCTTTCTTGATAAGTGAGATTATAGTTGTTCTTTTGATAGTATCCCGGAGCAGCTTCCCTAAATCTTCCTGAAGGTTGGAATGGTTGTCCAAATTGTGTGTAGTATGCTTCTTCAAAAGTCTCACTTTCATTCATTTTAGGGATATCTTTAGTGTAGTGAGGTCCTTCGCATTTTTCACATCCAACTTGGGCAGCATAAACTTTCTCATCACGCTTCTTCATCTCTCTACTAATTTTATCCAATTGAGCTTGAATTGCAGCAAACCCGTCATAATTAGTGCTACTCTTAGATATAGTAGAGGTTCTGTCGTGCCATTTTTGAGAGTGATCAGCAGCTTCTTGGATAGCTTTTCTAGCATCGGCTGCACTCATTTGAGGCACAGCTCCCTTAGCATCCAAGATTTGTCTAGTAGGCACGTCCAATCCTTGATAGAACAATATTATCTCCTGCATTGGATTTAGATAATGTTGAGGGCATTTCATCAATAAGTCTTTAAATCGTTCCCAAGCTTGATAAAGAGTTTAATCAGGCTCTTCCTTGAAATTGTTGATAGCCTCCATCTTTTTAGCAGTTTTAGCAGGTGGACAATATCTTTTCAGGAATTTGCTCTTCAAATCTTCCCATGTTGTGATTGAACTAGCAGGTTCATTCCTTAGCCACTTATTAGCAGCTCCTTTAAGCGAAATTGGAAAGATTCTTAGCATAAGTTGATCGTCAGAGATTCCTTCTGTAGTAAACAAATCTGCAATCTCGAGGACTTTTTCAACTTGTTCATTAGCATCTTCATGTTCTGTTCCACTGAAAGCATTTTCTCTTAGCTCCTTGAGAAACTGACCCTTCAACTCAAACTTTGACTTTTCATCAAACTTTGGCCTAGCAACTCCTGAACTGTAATCAGCACGGGTTTTGTTCATGTATTCCTCCATAGTAGTGTTTTCCGTCATTGTTTCTGTTTCTTCTTTCTCCTTCTCTTCAGAAAAGTAATCAAGCTCGATCGAACTTGAAATTTCAAAGCTTTTTGTGTTGAAAAGCCTTTTAAGCGAATGTAAGGCTCGTTCAGGATCTTCGAAAGGTTTAATCAAGTTCTTAGTTGAATTCCTGGTCATGCACTTCCTGAAATCATCACAAAAGCATCAGTAGGGTATGTTCAAGAAAGTATGATATCAGAAAATTAACAACGAAAACGGAATACGAAAAATAAAAGTTGCTGATATCTGCAAACGATGCGCCGTATCCAGAAAGTTGGATACGCCGTATCTTATTACGTTAAAATTTAATCAGACTTTTATTCAGAAAACAGATACACCGCTTATGAATTAGAATGCGCCGTATCAAGTTTAAATTATCAAAAATCGATTATATTTATTAAAATTAAATGCGTCGTATTAACAAAAGCTAATGCACCGTATTTTCGTTACGTTTCAAAATACAAGATTTTTGATTTAGTAGATGCGCCGTATCGATAAAGATTGATGCGTCGCTTCTGTTTAATAATTCGAAAAACTGTTTTTAATTTAAATAGAAAATACGCCGTATCTGCTAAAACAGATGCGTCGTATGGCGTTAGGGTTTAGAAAAATTTCTTATTAAAAACAGAATACGCCGTATCTTGGGGAAAGATGCGTCGTTCTCGAATTTATTAAACGCGTTGTATTTTATAAAAATTAAACGCAATACGCCGTATCTGTGAAAACAGATGCGCCGTATTGTTTGTATCAGCACAATACAACGACAGCAGAATGCAGAAAAATACAGAAAAAAGAAAAACAAAAATAAAAACAAACAAAAAGAAACAAAAATTACAGAAAACAAAAACACACAAAAACAGTAAATATGCAAATTATACAATGAATGCAATCTATCTAATATACAACGGGGTTAGTGGTTAGAATCTAAAAAAAAAACTAAAAAGAAAAACCTAATTAAAATACTTAATCAAATTAACAGATAATAACAATTCACTCCCCGGCAACGGCGCCAAAAACTTGATGCGCGTGATGTGTCGTTGCGGTTTAGCAGTATTAATGCCTACTCAAGTTTTAAATTTTTATTTAGCTGACTTATCAATAACACACACACTTAACGAGCAGTGTACCCGGTCAGTATGAATATAATGGTAAGCAGAGTGTCGATCACTAAGAGTGGAACGTATTATCTAGTTATTCTAATCAGTATTTTAATATCCTAAGTTAGTTATACAACCTAATCTAACGCAAGGGGGTTCAGCCTAAGAGACTGGCACAATTTCGTTATAATTAAATAGAAAACTAAACTAATGAGCACGAATCAGCGATTAGCACACACGTACACAGATAGATACTCGAGACAATAAGAAGACCTGTCCTGATAATTAAATAGCTTGTTACTTGTTTTATTGCTAGTTTTATATGAAGTGTATATAATTAAACCTTTCTCGTTGGCTCTAATCTTATCGGCGAGTAAACACTTAATGATTACTTATGTCTATCCTACTTTTCTAGAGACGCTAGAATAAATAGGCGAGGAAGGGGCATGGCGACCCAAGCAAGACTCAGCTAGACACAGAGGTTATCAATGCACTAATAAAAGTCACCAAAGACATCAACATATAAACTTTAATTAATGGGAAAGCAATATTAAGGGGAGTGCATGATCTTCCGTAGTCACATGACACAAGCCCATCAATCCTGATGAATTAAAGCGTACTAAAACAATAAAACAAAACTACTTCATGAATTGAATACATGCAGGACCTTCTTACAGCTCTTGTATCTTTGTTTGAGGTGTGTCTTGTGCTGCTTGGTCGTCTGGATTCGGCTCTAGGGTTATGTAAAAGGTCTCTTAAATTCGTCTGACCTTGGGGTATTTATAGTTTCTGTCTGAGGGATCGATGCGGCGCATTGAGTTGATAGATGCGGCGCATTGACTTAACTTCGCGTGGGGTCCAAGATTAATATATTCTAGAATATTCGTACACCGTCTTCAGATGCGGCGTAACTTGATCTTTGTATGCGGTGCATGTACTTTAGCTGTCTTGGATTGTAACTGGTGAAATCTTGATAGTGATACGCCGTATGTTAGAAGTATATTGCGGCGTATCTGGAGTAGAACGAGCTTGATCTTCTTCTTTGACCAAAGCTTCATATGCGGCGCATTCTTCAAAGTCAGGCAATGGTCTTCGAATTCATCTAAGTATGATATTGCGTTGTATTTATTGAGTGAGATACGGCGCATCTTCTGGATTTCAGTAGACTTTTGACATCTCGCTTGTTTTGCTCCATAATTAGTCCAAAATCGCCAAGTTTCACATAATGCTTGTTTTTACCTGAGAATTACTAAAGTAAACATTAATGTATCGATTCTCAAATATAATATAATAAAACAAGTCAAATAAATAGGATAAATGATGATAATAAAATGTACTTATTTGAGTTCATCAGTTTTCTTGATTTTGTCTGTCAGAAGAGATTCAGGAAGTCTCATCCCTTGTTTGCGAGTGCTTCCTTTTGGGATGTAGACTTGACTGACTGTTTTGTCCATTGCATACAAATGCTTTTCTTGATCTTCTAGACGTCGAGGGATGTCTTCATTGTCATCAAGAAGATGGTAGATGAGCAAATTGGTGTATATTAAAAATGGGATTTTGGTAAATGGTTTAAGGTAGTGACTCTGAATCTGAAAGACTATGTCATCCCAGATGAGTTGAGCGTAGTCTATTTGCTTTTGATTTACTATTCCCCAGAAGATTTGTAGGTGAGAAAGACGAGGATTCTCATGACCACTGTCTCTTCCAGAGACTGATCTAGCCAAGATATAGTAAATGGTTCTCCATGGTTGGGGAATGAGCTTGACTTCGACCTTGGAGAATGTTTTCAGTGGCTTGTTCGGTTGTACATCATAACCAATCTCCAAGAGGAAGTTGAGAACGTCTTCTTCTGATGGAGTAGGATGAAACTTCTTGGTAGGTGCAGGAGCTTCTGGCAGAAGTAAGGTTTTGCGAAGATAGTTAACACCAACAGTTACTTCTTTTCTGTCCAGTGTGCAGGTGAATGAGTCTTCTCCCATGTCCAACTTGATTGTGTGCCACATCTGGTGAATGTAGAACTCGGGAATGGAAGCAGACTTGTCCAGCATGCTCCTACACTTGTGTAATTTGAGAATTTCAATGGCTATTTGACATGATGGTTCTGCACATTTGATCTTGTGAAATTCAACACGTGCGTTGTTCTTGCCAATTTCCATATCATAGTCTTATGGAAAGGTGTTTTCTTTTGTGAGCATGGGAAGTGGTTGTTGTGTAGCCATTTGAGATATCTAAAACATCAATAAAAACAAATTTGCAGGATACATGAAAGTTAGAACATTGTTAATCTTGTTATCATTCATGTGACCATTTTGTTGTATCATTGATTTTACATGTCTTAAGATTATGAACATTGCAAATATCATCTTTGGACATTGTGTGAATTTCCAATTAAAACAGATTCTCTTTTGTTGACTTTCATTCAATTTCGACAACATGTGGTTTTATTTGAATTTTAACAAAATTAGACCCAATTGCAACAATTTTAATGAATTGCGACGTATTTATATAGTTGTGACAATTTTGGCCAATTCCGATGATTTTTGAATTCCGACAGGTTTTATCCAATTCCGATGGATTTTGAATTACGATGAAATTTGTTCAATTGCGATGAAAAATCTTAATTGCGATAAACCAATTCTAATTGCGATGAAAATTTTGAATTGCAATAAACTTTGCCCAGTTGCGATGAAAAATGTGAATTTTGATAAATTTTGTGGAATTGCGACAAATTTATGCAATTCCGATGGATTTTGCAATTTCGACAATTTCGCAATTCCGACAAGGTTTATCCAATTCCAACGGATATTACAATTTCGACAATTTCTTATACAAGAAATTCCGATGAACACTGTAGATGTACATTTTGTGAATCTTTATCGAAATTGGTTTCCTGTCCAAATTAGATCAAATCACAAGTTACGATATGATCTTTAAGCTCATTTAAACACATCTAAGCACAGTTTATCTAAATTGAATGCGAATTGTTGCAATTCCGATAGACCCTAAACTCAGATTTATTGAAATTCAATTTATCATGTTAGATGTTTGATTGTTTGATTCCAATAGATTCTTATGATGTTTAAGAGTTTGTTGGTCTGTATTTTAACACTTTTCAGCCATGAATCAATAAGATTGAACCTGGTTGAGTTCTTCTTAAACCCTACACATCGAAATTGATTCAATCATGTTTCTGGGTATGATTCGACATTAGTAACATGTTTAGGACAATGTTCCGACCATATCCCACCACACAAATTAAACTCAAACATGTCCAATCATTTTTCCCCAAATCATGCGTATGAACCCTAATTTGAAAATTCATAAATTCGAGTTTCTGGGTACGATTGGGTTATAGAATCATGCTTATCACTTGATTAATAACATATCCCACCACAGAAATCAAACTTTAATTCTCAAAATCATTTCTACCCAAATCGACTTAAACCCTAAAACTATATCATTCGATTTAGAAAAATTTAGCCGTTGGATCTTTGTGAAATCAAAAACCATTTCTTACATTTGTATGATACACATGTTTCCACTTACAGTTTTTTGAAAGCACGAACGGATTTGAAGAATAATTATGAGTCGTTGATCTTGTTTGGTGAGATTTTAATGTGAAAGTAAATGCAATTCAGGTGCAGTAATTGCATTGTCACTTTTCTTTTTGTTAATAATTTTAGTTTCCAACTTGTCACATTAAGTCCCTTAACAACTTTGCAATCAAATTCCCTTACTTACAAAATTTAACAAGACTTGATATTATTTTGACAAGAACAATTTTAATACACCCCCTTGACTTATGAGTATTAGAAAATATTTTGTTAGGAATTAAATGTTCAAGGCATTGATTTTGTATTAGTACTGCTAAGGAATAACACTAACAGTACTAACTAAGTTAGTACTGCTAGTGTAAATATTAGTACTGCCAGAGTTAAAGTTAAAGACTGCTGAAGATATAACTAACAGTACTAACTATTGAGTTAGTACTGCTAGTATAGAAGATGATACTGCTGGACTGCTTGAAGACTAAAGATAGTACAGCTTATGAAGACGTGTAAAAGGATAAGTATAGAATAGATTTTGGGTATATCTTGTATAGTTAGAATTATACGGATATTCGGCATGTTTAAAATATCATACTTATCTTGTAAAGGACTCCTTGTGTTATAGAAGGAGGTCCTAGGTTAGATGTTTAAGACGTATGTTTTTTGTTAAGCTTCAAGGTTTTATAAACCTTAGTGATAAGCAAGATCACTCGTATTATATCTAATAATATTGAATCATTTGGTGATATTCATTGTTCATATAAATTGTTCATTCATTACTGTTACATTGCACAAATCTTCTAAGTATCAAGTAGTAGATTCTGCATACTATTTGGTATATACTCAAAGTATCCTCAACACAAGTCACGTGTGTTTAGATCCTCTCAAGTGGTATCAGAGCCAGGTTTCTGATACTTTGATTTAGAAGATACTTTTCAAAAGAACTCTTTATTCCCTTTAAAGACGATGGACATGGAGATTACTCAGACCAACACTACTGCCAAGTTGCCTATGCTAAAACAGAATGACTTCGAGATGTGGAGGCTAAGGATAGAACAGTACTTCCAAGTGCAGGATTATGCACTTTGGGAAATCATAGAGGATGGGAACTCCTTCAAACCATCAAAAACTGAAACAAAAGTTGATGGCCAGACAAAGACAACTGTGAACACTTCTCCTGTTACTGTAGAGGAAAAGCTGCAGAAAAAGAATGATGTTAAAGCAAGGAGCTTGTTGCTGATGACCATCCCTAATGATCAACTTCTGACATTCAGCAAATACAAGGATGCCAAATCCTTGTTTGAAGCAATAACTACCAGGTTTGGTGGTAATGAGGCCTCCAAAAAGACACAGAAGACCTTGTTGAAGCAGAGTTTTGAGAACTTCAGTGCTACTAGCAATGAATCTCTTGATCACATGTTCAATAGGCTGCAGAAGATAATCAGCCAATTGGCTGTATTAGGTGTTGAGATTCCCCAAGAATATTTGAATTCCAAATTCCTAAGGAGTTTGCCAGCTGATTAGTACACACATGTGGTTGTCTGGAAGAACAAGCCAGAAATTGACACAAGGAGCCTTAATGATCTGTACAACAATTTCAAAATTGTTGAACAGGAAGTGAAGAAGTCTAGAAGTTCAAGTTCAAGTTCCGGGAACATGGCATTTGTGTCATCTCCCAGCAATATCAATCCATAGGAGGTGAATGTGGCTTCAGGTGTTAGTACTGCTAACCCTAATGTTAGTACTGCTAGTTCATCAACTAGTACTGGTGGCATAAGTGACACTACATTCTATGCTTTCCTGACCAGTCAAGCCAATGGGTCTATGCTATCCCATGAAGATCTTGAACAGATAGATGAAGATGATCTGGAGGAGATGGACTTGAAGTGGCATGTTGCACTGCTAAGCATGAGAGCAAAGAAATTCTGGCAGAGAACAGGGAAGAAGATCACAATCAGTGGTAATGATACAGCTGGTTTTGATAAATCCAAGGTAGAGTGTTTCAACTGTCACAAGTTGGGACATTTTGCTAGAGAATGCAGAAGACCAAGGCAGCAGGACAACAAAAGCAAGGGGTATGGGAACAAGCCAGAAACAAGGAAGGTTGTGGAAGTGGAAGAGCCTTCTTTCAAGGCAA
This sequence comes from Artemisia tridentata subsp. tridentata, assembly GCA_021014915.2. Taxonomy (NCBI): domain Eukaryota; kingdom Viridiplantae; phylum Streptophyta; class Magnoliopsida; order Asterales; family Asteraceae; genus Artemisia; species Artemisia tridentata. The sequence continues at coordinate 352,314,725 of CP139504.1, read as the reverse complement.
TGGTTGCTATTGATGGTATTGGATATGATTGGAGCTTCATGGCTGATGAGGAAGAAGCACCAACTGAGATGGCACTGATGGCATTTTCTGACTCAGAGGTACATTCAGTAAAAAGTTGTTCTGAATCTTGTTCTGCTTTAAAAGATTATGAAACATTGAAAAAGCATTATGATGAGTAGAGAGTAGAGATGAACCAAACTAACTATAATTTAGCAAATCATAAAAGAGGTTTAGCTGTCTTAGAAGAACAGATTTTTTTTTATAAAAAAAATGAGTCTGTCTTTTCTGAAGATATAGCTGTGCTTAAAAGAGATATGGTTCATAAAGATGCTAAGATTAGTGTGCTTAGTGCTGAGTTGGAAAAGATTAAGAAAGCAAAAGATAACATATAGTTAAGTGTAGACACTCTAGAATATGAATCTAAGGGAGTTAATAAGATCATTGAGTGTCAACTGGTAAATAAAGCTAAGTCAGGTCTAGGTTACAACACATGTCCACCTCCACATAAAGGAGTGCCTTCACCCCCAGGTATTGACTTAGAACACACTGGTTTAGATGAATTTAGAGAGCTTAAATTTGAATATGGATCTAAGGCTAAGGAAAGTGTTAGTTTAAATAAACCAGTAGAAGTTAATGAATCTTTTGAGAGTGCAAGTGACACCTCTCTTGCTGAAGAAAAGATGTCTGATGATAAGTGGAACTCATATGCCCCAATTATTGAAGATTGGGAATCTGATGATGAGGATCAGGTTGAGTCTAAACCTGAAATAGAAAAGCCAAAAGAAACTGCTGTTCCTAAGGTGGTTAAGATAGAAACTGTTACACCTAGAAAACAAGTAAAACAAGCTAGGCCAACAGTTAGATATGCTGAGTTGTATAGGTCCACAAATAGGTCTCAATGCCCTAGGGGAAACCAGAGAAACTAGAACAATCTTAAGTCCCAACAACTAGGCAATGAGTTTGTGATGTACAATAAGGCTTGCTTTTCTTGTGGTAGCTTTGATCACTTGCAGGATTTTTGCACCAACCATCAGGGGAAAAGGATGGTTAATGGGAATACAAGGGTGAATGGGGATGCTAATGCTAGGGTGAACATAAACTGTTTTTCAAGAAATACGCACCCTAATGTTAACAGTAATATGACTCCCAGAGCAATTTTGATAAAGTCTGGCCTTAAACCAGTTTGTACTTCTAGACAAGCAGTTAGTACTGCCAGACCAATTAAGACTGTTTACCCCAAACAAACAGTTTCAAGTGCTAAATCAACTTCAAGTTTTTCTAAAATAGCACAACAAACTGTTCACAGGCCTCTTTTTAAGAAAGTAGTGTTTCATAACAAGAATTGGAGTCAAAAAGTCAAAACTGCTAGGCCAGCAGTTTGTACTGCTAGACCAGCAGTTAGTACTGCTAGGCCAAGAAACACTGCTAGGGAAAATGGGGGAAATGCTGTTAAGGCCTCAACATGTTGGATATGGAGACCTGTCAAACCCAATGGTGCATCAATAATAATGAAGAAATATGATTACATTGAGGCACGAGGCAGATCCAAGTCATTAATGGCTTGGGTCCCCAAAGGAAGCTAATTTGCTTTATTGTATGTGCAGGGACATCCACAACATGATGATGAAGAAGATCGAGGATATGCTGATAGTGGATGCTCTAGGCACATGACTGGGAACATGTCCTACCTCTCAGACTTTACCTTTATGGATGGAGGATATGTTACCTTTGGGGAGGAATTGGTGGCAGAATTACTGGTAAAGGTACTTTGAAAATTGGTAAACTTGACTTTGAAGATGTGTATTTTGTGTAGGAACTCAATTATAATCTCTTTAGTGTCTCACAAATGTGTGACAAAAAGAACAAATTTCTTTTTTCAGACACTGAATGTCTTGTTCTTCTCCTGACTTTAAGTTACCTGATGAAAGTCAAGTACTACTTAAAGTTCCTAGAAAGGGCAATATGTACAGTGTTGACATGAAGAAAATTGTTCCTAAAGAGGCTCTAACTTGTCTTGTAGCAAAAGCCACATTGGACGAGTCAATGCTTTGGCATAGGAGACTTGGTCATGTTAACTTTAAAACCATAAATAAGATTGTTAAAGATGGTTTGGTAAGAGGCTTGCCTCAAAAGCGTTTTGAAAATGACCAAACTTGTGTTGCCTGTCTCAAAGGCAAACAACACAAAGCTTCTTGTAAGCCCAAGACCCAAAACTCTATTACTCAACCATTATTTATGCTACATATGGACTTGTTTGGTCCTACTTCTGTGAGTAGTATACAGCATAAGAAATACTGTCTTGTGGTAACTGATGATTTTAGTAGGTTCACATGGGTTTTCTTTCAAGGATCTAAGGATGAAACAAGTAGCATTCTTAAGACTTTTATAACTGAAATAGAAAACCTAGTTGATAAAAAAGTGAAAATCATCAGGTGTGACAATGGGACAGAGTTTAAGAATAGAGTTTTGGATGAATTTTGTAGAGAAAAAGGTATTAAGAGAGAGTTTAGTGTAGCTAGAACTCCTCAGCAGAATGTGGTTGCTAAAAGGAGGAATATGACACTAATAGAGGCTGCTAGGACCATGTTAGCTGATTCTAAGCTGCCCATTACCTTTTGGGCTGAAGATCTTAATACTGCTTGTTATGTGCAAAACAGGGTTTTAGTGGTCAAATTTCACAACAAGACACCATATGAACTATTTAGAGGTAGAACACCTGCTTTAGGTTTTCTAAGACCATTTGGATGTCATGTCACTATTCTTAATACCTTAGATTATTTGGGAAAATTTGATGAAATGTCAGATGAGGGTTTCTTTGTTGGGTACTCATTAAACATCAAAGCATTTTGGGTATACAACATAAGAACAAGGAAAGTAGAAGAAAACCTGCATGTTCAGTTTTTAGAGAATAAGGCTAATGTTGCAAGTGAAGGTCCAAAATGACTGTTTGATCTTGATACTCTAACACAATCTATGAACTATGTACCAGTTGTTGCATGAACATATTCTAATGATTTTGCAGGTTCAGAAGATAGTGTTGATACAGGTGAACCAAGCATGGAAAAAGAGAATGATCAAGATCACATTCTGATGCCAATTTGGAATAGTGTTGATTCATCTTCAAAGGATTATGAACCTTCTAATGATGCAAATAAGAAGGGCTCTGAAGATGGAAGCAAAGAAAGTGGTGTTGAAGAACAAAAGAATCCTTAAGACAGTACAAATGGAGTTTGTACCACTGAGCCAAATGTTAGTACTGCTGGGTAAAATGTTAATACTGCTAACCCACCAGTTAGTACTGCTGATGATTTCTCTAAGGATGAAGTGGATCTTAATAACATGCCACCCACTTATCAAGTTCCTACAACTCCACACACAAGAGTTCACAAGAATCACTCCATGGAGAATGTGATTGGAGATATACAGTTTGGTGTTAAGACAAGAAGGCAAACAATGAATTCAGATCACCAAGGCTTTCTCAGTGCATTTTATGAAGAGAAAAAGCATGAAGATGCCAATACATGTCTGTTTGTATGTTTTCTTTCACAAGAAGAACCCTAGAACATACTTAAGGCCCTACAGGATTCAAGCTGGGTGAAAACTATGCAAGAAGAACTTCTACAGTTCAAGATTCAAAAGGTTTGGTTGCTGGTAGATTTGCCTAAGGGTATGAGTGTTATTGGTACAAAGTGGATTTTCAGGAATAAGAAAGATGAAAGGGGGATAGTGATCAGGAATAAAGCAAGACTTCTAGCTCAGGGTTACACTCACGAGGAAGGAATTGATTATGAAGAGGTTTTTGCACCTGTAGCTAGGATTGAAGCCATAAGATTATTCTTAACTTATGCTTCATTCATGGGATTCATGGTGTACCAGATGGATGTAAAAAGTGCCTTTCTTTATAGTACTATTGAAGTAGAAGTTTATGATTCTCAACCTCTAGGTTTTGAAGATCCTGAACATCCAGACAAGGTATACAAGGTGGTAAAAGCTCTTTATGGCTTGCATCAAGCTCCTAAAGCCTTGTATGGAACTTTAGCTACTTACTTACTAGAAAATGGGTTTCATAGAGGCAAGATAGATCAGCCCTTATTTATAAAGAAGAACAAAGGAGATATTTTGCTGGTTCAGGTCTATGTGGATGACATCATTTTTGGATCCACAAAGAAGGAGATGTGCATTAAATTTGAGAAGCTTATGCATGATAAGTTTCAAATGAGTTCCATGGGTGAGCTCACTTTCTTTTTGGGGCTGCAAGTGAAGCAAAAAGCTGAAGGCATATTTATCAGTCAAGATAAATATGTAACTGAGATATTGAGGAAGTTTAAGTTTACATACGCAAAAGTAGCAAGTACTATTGTTGATCCAGAGAAACCTTTGCTCAAAGATTCAGATGGTGAAAATGTTGGTGTACACACTTACAGGTCCATGATTGGGTCCTTGATGTACCTTACTTCATCAAGACCAGATATTATGTTTGTTGTGTGTGCATGTGCAAGGTTTCAAGTTAATCCCAAAGCCTCACATTTAGTTGTTGTGAAGAGAATCTTTAGGTACCTCAAAGGTCAACCCAAATTGGGTTTATTGTATCCTAGAGAATCTCCTTTTGATCTAGTGGCATACTCAGACAGTGATTATGCTGGTGCTAGTTTGGATAGGAAATCAACAACAGGTGGTTGTCAATTCCTAGGTTGCAGGCTGATATCATGGCAATGCAGGAAGTAGACTATTGTGGCCACTTCTACAACTGAAGCTAAATATGTGGTTGCTGCTAGTTGTTGTGGTCAAGTTCTATGGATTCAGAATCAGATGCTTGACTATGGGTACAACTTTATGAATACCATGATTTTCATTGACAATAGCAGTACAATTTGTATTATTAAAAATCCAGTTCAACACTCTAAAACAAAACACATAGAGATTAGGCATCATTTTATAAGAGACTGCAATGAGAAAAAGCTAGTTCAGGTTGTTAAAATTTACAATGATAACAATTTTGCAGATCTACTTACTAAAGCTTTTGATGTTGGAAGATTTCAATACTTGGTTGCAAGTATTGGAATGCTTAATCCCTAAAGTTTTTAATCTTGGTGTTTTTGTCAAAGAGAAAGGATTTGTACTACTAGTTCTGTCAATTAGTAATGCTATGTATAATTTGTACTGCTAGTGCAAATTAAGTCTGTTGTGTTTGAACTGTTAGTCATACTTTATACTGCTATGAAGCAAATGCTTTGCATTTTGTTTTCTTGGTTTTAGACTAACATTTGCAGGTAATGGAGTTTGCAATGTATGAGAAGCAAGTGGTGGATTGTTTGCTGACATGATTGATTGATGATGGACAGAATTTGGGGATCACTTGACAAAGGTTTTACACCTGAGTTGGGACATTCTTTAAAATTTCTTTCTTGAAATCTAATTGTGATATTTTTGAACATGAATTGATGGCATAGTTAGTCAGATAATAACTGATCTAACTCACTCTTTTCCATTTTATACTTTTATTAGTATAATGAGTTAGTCCAAGGACATCTGGTAAAGAGAACAGCGATCAAACGTGAATCTAACACATTTGTATTAGAGGCAACACCGGCTACGAGCTGAAAACCCTTTCAAGAAAGCTCTTTGAATGAGTTTATCTGATCACAGGCAGTTTTTATAACTAAAATTATTGGTTCTCACACAACCAGAAGTTAAATTCAACTAAAATTTGATTAAGTGTCCTCCTTTACACTTAATCATTTCAAAATGTTTGAATGCAGTATGGTTTTTGAATAAAAATTGAGTTTATACTGTTGAGTCAAAGTTTTTCCAAAACTTAGTACTGCTAGGCAAAAGTTAGTACTGCGAGGCAAAAATTTGTACTGCTGGATAGCCGTTTGTACTATTGAGTCATAACCACTTTTTAAATATTGCCGTTGAGAAAATTCTTGTCAATTACTTTACTTAAGGATTTCCTAAATTGGATATTTTTACTTTTTATCTACTTTATTCACTTTCTTCAATCTAAAGAAATATTTTATTGAAGTCGGTCCATTAGAAACCCAGAGAATTCTTATATAATATCTCAATTCGCTTTGCTCAACCTACTTTCTTCTCTATCAATCATATCCCAGCAGTCAAATCACTCTTTTACTGAACATAATGGCCAATTTAACCTTTGTCGACAAACACAACATGGTGGCGTATTTGGAGAAAACAGAGGAAGGTGTACACTTCCATCAGACAGTAGATTTTATAAACTCTACCCATATAAGGTATGCTTTAACTCTAAACCCTACCATCTATGTCTCCCAAATCAAACAGTTTTGGCACACTGTCACTGTCAATACTATTTAGAATGGAGACAAAGAGCTAAATATAATAGTTGATGGCAAAACCATCGCTCAATCTTTAACTTTTCAAAAAGGTTGTTTTGCCCCACAATGGAGGTTTTTAATACATACCATTCTTCACTGTATGAGTCCTAAGAAAACTTCATGGGAACAGTTCTGTAGCAATATTGCAACTGCTCTCATTTGCTTATCAACTAATAGGACTTATAATTTTTCAAAACTTATTTTTGATGGTATGGTAAAAAATGTGGATAGTAAATCCAAGTTTTTAATGTATCCACGTTTTATCCAAATGATTTTAAATATGAGAAAAAGCCAGCTTCTACCTCATCAAAATGTTTATCCAACTCCAACCCTTACACAAAAATTATTTAGTAACATGAGGATGGCCTCAAAGGGTTATAGTGGGGTAGAAGTTCCTCTTTTTGATAACATGTTGTAGGTACAAGGTGAAGGATCAACTACCCCAGTTGACTCCCAACACACACCCACAAGTTCATCACAAACAGCCTCACAACCAATTTCATCACCACCTAGGAGTATAACCAGAGAGGGCTCTAGTGTACCTCAACGCAGAGTTCCTACCACATCCCTAGGAGCAGATGAGGCTGTCCATGACAGTATAGGAAGGGCTGCCCCTACTGTCTTAGGCTAAGAAGCTGGACATGACAGGGGTAACATAACTAAGACCTAACCTATGGCAACACCTAATGTGCAAAGTTCTTTTGAACCTAGTACAGGTGGTGGAATCCCAAGCCACATGGAAACAATGGGTGGCTCAGATACTCACCCTTTGGTTGAGTCTGAGTCTTTGCCCCATGACGCACCTCTCCAAGAAGGTAACGCATCTGGAAGTGCTGAGGGCAGTCTTAAACTTAATGAATTGATGGAAATTTGTACCTGGTTGACAGACAAAGTAACTGGCTTGGAAGATGAACTCATGACAACCAAACAGGTCTTTTGAAGGGTATACACAAAGCTGATCTTGAAGGTGCAAAAGTTGGAGTAATAGGTCAAGACTCTCAAGAGAAAAAGGATAGCTCAGATGGTGGACTCTTCAAGCTCTTCAAGTTCTGATGATGAAAATGATGACATGGGTGAGGAAGATTACTCAGCTTGATGAAGACCCCAATATTTCATTGGTTCAAGAAGGCACTGATACTCAGGGGAGGACAGATGAACATATGGGAGAAGCTCAAGAAGGTGCTCAAGAAGGTACTGCTCATCATTAACCTTGTACCGCTGGTGCATGATTTGGTACTGCTGGTGCAGTTTATATTAGAAGGAGAAGAATGGATAAGGGAAAAGCTATAACGACCGAAGCTGAGCCATCCAAGCAGATTAGCAAGAAGTCTCAAGCTCAAATAGAGTATGATTATGAGGTTGCTCAAAGAATTCAAGCTGAAGAAGAAGGCAGGGTAGCAGAAGAAGAAAGAATAACAAAATTCTTGGTTGAACAAAAGCTACTAAGTGAAGAAGAGAGAACTGCTTAAGAACAAGCTGACCAGGAATTAGCTTTGAAGATGCAAGAAGAAGAGAGATCACAGTTTACAACTGAAGAACAAGAGAGTGCCATCAATGATCTACTTGAAGAAATAAGAAAGCATCAGGGCAAAAAGACAGCTGCTAAGAAAAAACCTCCAACACAGTCTCAAAGGATGAAGTTCATGAAGGAATACTTGAAACATCAAGACCATTGGACTGATAGACAGCTAAAAGGAAGATCCTATGAAAAAGTTGAAAAGCTATACTGCACACCATATAGGAAAATTCAACACTTGTTATTTCCAATGGAAACTGAGAAAGAGACTGCAGAGTTACAAAGAGAGCAGGTGAGCAGTTAGGGTCTACATCCTCAAAGAAACAAAAGTCTGAAGAACAAAAAGAAGATAAAGCAACTAAAGAAGAAGAAACAGAAGAAGAGTTAACTGATGAAAGGATTCAACACATGATGGTCATAATCCCAGAAGTTTAGAATGTTGAGCCAATTCAAGCTAAACATCCAATCATAGACTGGGAAGTTCACACAGATGGAGTTATCAAGGCATGGAAGATAATCAGGGTAGGAGGACACTCAGAAGTTTACAAGTATTTTGAAGATATGATGAAGGCTTTTGACAGAGAAGACTTGAATCAACTTTGGAGTGTAGTTCAAGAAAAGTTCAGTTCTACAGATCCTATAGAAGACAAAGACAAGAAGCAATGGGTTGAATTGAAGAGGTTGTATGAACCTGATCTAGAAGATTTTCTAAGGCAGTTTCAAGCTCATGACTTGGGTACTACATGGAGATTGTATGATACTTGTGGTGTTCACCATGTATCTATAAAGGATGGTGTGGATGTATACATGTTGATTGAGAAGGACTACCCACTAAGAGCTGAAATTCTATTTGTTATGTTAGCTGCAAAGCTCAGAGTTGATGAAGAATCTGACATGGCAAGGGAACTAGTGAGAAAGATTTATCATCAACCAGAAGAGATCAGAACTACAAGACCAAAAAGATAGTGTTTGGAAGAATCCTCACATGGTAATGATTTAATTTAGAAACTTGATGATTTAGGGTAAATCACAAGTTTAGGGAGGATTGTTAGGAATTAAATGTCCAAGGCATTGGTTTTGTATTAGTACTGCTAATGAATAACACTAACAGTAATAACTGAGTTAGTACTGCTAGTGTAAATATAAGTACTGCCAGAGTTAAAGTAAAAGACTACTGAAGATATAACTAACAATACTAACTGCTGAGTTAGTACTGCTAGTATAGAAGATGATACTGCTGGACTGCTTGAAGACTAAAGATAGTACTGCTATGAAGACGTGTAAAAGGAAAGTATAGAATAGATTTTGTGTATATCTTTTATAGTTAGAATTATATGGATATTCTGCATGTTTAGAATATCATACTTATCTTGTAAAGGACTCATTTTGTTATAAAAGGAGGTCCTAGGTTAGATGTTTAAGACGTATGTTTTTTGTTAAGCTTCAAGGTTTTGTTAACCCTAGTGATAAGCAAGATCACTCATATTATCTCTAATAATATTGAAGCGTTTGGTGATATTCATTGTTCGTATAAACTGTTCATTAATTACTGTTACATTGCACAAATCTTCTAAGTATCAAGTAGTAGATTCCACATACTATTTGGTACATACTCAAAGTTTCCTCAACACAAGTCACGTGTGTTTAGATCCTCTCACATTTTAAGATCAAGGAGGGTACTACGGGAATAATATTACCAACACAGGTTTAAAACAACATCTTTTTGGATAAATTTGAATTTCATACTCCCCCTCAACACTTGTTCGGAAAAAATTGGTAATTTGTTTAAATGAACAAAGTGTTGACGGAAATTTTGTCCTTGCATTATTTTTTTTAATTTTTTTAAATAAAGAAAGAAAAGAAAAATGAAAATCTTTTTGTGTGTGTTGTTATTATTATTATTATTATTATTATTATTATTATTATTATTTGAATTATTATTATTATTATTATTATTTTTGTGTGTGTTGTTATTATTATTATTATTATTATTATTATTATTATTATTTTTTTGAATAAGATATTTACAAAAGAGGTTTTGGTGTTTGACTTTCTTAGTTATGTTTAAGAAAGTTTTGCAAATCATCTGGAGTCAAACATCCCATACCAATTTGGGGAATTAATTCCACAAATCTTGCATGGGGCAAGGCTTTAGTGAATAAGTCCGCTAATTGGTATTCAGTACCCACAAAGTATAATTCAATAGTACCATTTTCAACATGCTCTTTGATGAAATGATATCGAAGTGCAATATGTTTTGACTTCGAATGTTGAACTGTGTTGCATGAGATGGCAATGGCACTCTTGGAGTCGCAGTACATGGGAATCTTATTGAACATGTAACCGTAGTCCATCAGCTACGATCGCATCCAAATGACTTGAGCACAACATGCTGACATGGCTACATATTTCGATTTTGTAGATGATAATGACGTGCAATCCTGCTTCTTTGACTGCCAAGATACAAGTTTGTCTCCTAGAAATTGCACTCCCCCAGATGTACTTTTGCGTGTGTCTAATCATCCTGCATGATCAGCATCTGAAAAAGCTATTAGTTCAAAACCAGAATCCTTCGGATACCAGATCCCCAAATGGATGGTTCGCTTTATGTATCGAAAGATTCTTTTAACCTCAGAGAGGTGTCTTTCAGTTGGTCGTGACTGATAACGGGAGCATAGGTATACAGCAAAAACTATATCTGGTCTGCTGGCTGTTAGATACATTAGGGACCCAATCATACTACGGTATTTTGTAGGGTCAACTGGTGTACCATCTAAATCAGCATCCAGCTTTGGGGATGGTGCAGACATAGGTGTGTTAGAAGTATCACAACTTATCATGCCATGTTTCTTTAAAATCTCAAGAGCATACTTGGACTGACTTAGAAAAATTCCACGGGGTGATTGATGAACTTGGAGTCCTAAGAAGAACGTAAGTTCACCCATCATGGACATTTCAAAATTTTGTTTCATTAATCTTGAAAAAGTATTTGAATATTTTTTGTTTGTTGACGCAAAAATAATGTCATCGACATAGATTTGAACAATTAAAATGTCCTCCCCGTGTTTTTGAATAAACAAAGTCAGATCCACTGAACCTTTAGTAAAATGATTGGCAAGCAAGAAAGCAGTTAGTTTATCGTACCATGCCCTTGGGGCTTGTTTAAGTCCGTAAAGGGCCTTCTTGAGTCTGTACACATGATTGGGATGGTCTGGATCAACGAATCCCTCTGGTTGACTAAGATAAACTTCCTTATGTAATTGTGAGCAGCGTATGCCAGAAAGATACGGACAGCCTCAAGCCTAGCAACTGGAGCAAAGGACTCTTCAAAATCAATTCCTTCATGCTGAGTGAAACCTTTAGCTACCAAACGCGATTCGTTATGAATCACTGTGCCTTCTGCATCTAACTTGTTTTTCCAAATCCACTTCAGTCCGATGACATAGACCCCATCTGGTCTTTCTACCAATTCCCAGACTTCAAGACGTTTGAATTGATCGAGTTCTTCTTGCATTGATTCAATCCAATTGTCATAAGTCATTGCTTCTTTAATGTTATTTGGTTCAGCTTGACTGTCGGTAAGAGCATAAATGCACATTTCACCATCTGTGTGAAGTCTTTGTCGTGTCATGATTGGATTATCTGGATTACCAATCACATTTACTAAGGGATGATCTCTTGTCCATTTGTGTGTTGAAGGGTAATGTTTAAAAAGAGTGTGCATATTAGCCGGATCCAAGTTACGTGTAGACGACTCTGCAATATCGGGAATGGTTGGAGCCGGAAGGCATTTCTGTCATAATCTGCAGGTGCGGGTACTTCTTGTTGTTGAAGATCTTCAGCTGCATTGTTAGTGCTGGAAGCGGTTTGTTCTACTGTTGATGGAGATTCATTTGGAGGTGCTTCTGTCGCAATGGTTGTTGTTGTAGTAGCAGGTGTATCAGGTATTGAATTATTATCAGGTTGTGCAGCAGAAATTGGTAATACATCTGGTGCACGACATGCAAACGAATCATCAAACAATGGAGCAAACAGTGTTTCGAATTCTTTACAGTTAAGTGAAAGAGGTGCAACTGATTGATCTGGAAAATTTAGACGGTTGGTTGCCGGTCCTAAGCTATTTTGTTCAGAAGCCATGTCTGTAAGCTCATCGAAATGAGCATGAATAGTCTCCTGAATTTCTCTAGTACAACGATTCCTAATTCGAAAACCTTTGGAGTTCTCACAATATCCAATGAAGATACCAATGTCAGCTTTGGCTTTGAGTTTTCCAAAATCATCACGATCATTATTTGGGCAACAAAGGGCACCAAATACATGAAAGTAATTTATATTCGGTTTTCGGTTGTGAACAATCTCATAAGGAGTTTTGTGATTCCGATTGGTGATCATGCAACGGTTTTGGGTATAACATGCAGTTGATACAGCTTCTGCCCATAGGTATTCTGGTAATTGAGCGTTGATTCCGATTGGTGTCCAAGTGTGGAGTTGTTTATGTGTGATCATAGGCGATTGGAGGAGAGTGGTTGCTATAGTTCCACAATTCTAGTTCTTCTAATTTCATAACTAGGTATTTCTTGTTTGAGTTATTATGAACTACTTTTACTTTAAGATGAATGAAAGTATGGTTTATTACTTGTGTTTGATTATGATTATTATGGAGTGATTTTGGTTATACTTGTGTGTATGATGTGATAATTGTTGGAGTATTCTTATTTCATAGTGATGCATGAAATCATATCTTGTTTTATGAGTTTGTTGAAATACAATCTAATCTTGCTTAATTGGTTGGTAAAAACAGTTTTAAAGATTAACAAAGGCCGAAAGGATTTTCTTTATGTTTTTATTCCAAAAAGTTAGTTCACGAATTAGTATGGATTATGGTGTGTGACAAGCAAAGAGTCTAAAATGGATTTGGAAACGATTTCATCACGAGAAAAGGCCGAAAGGATTCGTAGGAATTCTTAGAATAAGAAATGCTTTTCAAACAACAAAGAGTCTAATAGAATTATCGCACTAGTTAACAAAGGCCGAAAGGAATTAACTAGGAGATTGAATTCTTAGAGATGATTTCTCATGATAAAAACCATTGATTGTGAATCACTCATTTTAAGTTGTGCATCATTACAAGTTACACCAAACTTGTTAGATTACTCTATACAATTGTCATGGAATTACACACAAGTATATTTGTTTTTGATTGATTGATTTTTATTTACTTAGAATTTACACCAAATTGGATTGACAATCCTTTTTGTCAAAACTTATTTTGCAAACCCAAACCACAATTCCCTTGGGACGATCTCAACTTACCCACCTTTACTACTACGGACGAGTATACTTGCTCGTATGTGTTGATTAGAGAATTGGATAAATTGATTTTATAAAATTTTAAAACTTGCACTAGCCTCGACACATCACTAGCCTTGTTTCTTATCACTATGCCCCTTTCATCCCTTTTGTTTCTGAAAACACATTTAGTACCAATTACCCTTACACCCTTGGGTAAATCAACTAGCATCCAAACCTTCTGAATTTTGAATTGGAGAAACTCTTCTTGCATAGCTTCTACCCAGCTTGAATCATCTAAGGCTTTAAGAACATTCTTGGGTTCTGCTTGTGAGAGAAAACATACAAACAAGCAAGAGTTTGCATACTCATGCTACTTTGATGCATAGAGAGCATCAAGAAGCCCTTGTTGGTTTGAAGACATAATTTGCTTCCTTGTCTTCACACCAGATTGTATATCACCAATCACATTGTCCAGGGAGTGGACTTTGTGAATCCTTGTGTGTGGTGTAGTAGGAACATGATAGTCAGGTGGGAGATTGTTGAAATCCACCTCATCTTCTGAGAAAACTGCTTCATTTAGGTCTGATGGGCCAGCAGTAGAAACATTTGGCCTAGCAGTATCTTGTTCTGTCTCAGCAGTAGAAACATCATTTGTACTGCTAACTTGATTTGCTTGTTCCTCAGTCTCATCTTCCTTGTTTTCACCTTCAATACCTTCTTTAACTTCTTCAGAAGAAGGTTCATCATTTATTGAAGTTGAATCCACACTTGTCCATATTGGCATCATCACATAATCTTGATCTTTCTCTTTTCCTAACCCTGCCTCATTTGTTGCATTATCAACTTCTGAACCTGAAAAGTCATTAGTTTCTGCAACAACAGGCACATAATTCATTGATTTGGTTAGTGACTCAAGATCAAATAGCCATTTGGGACCTTCACCTGCTACATTGGATTTGTTCTCTAAAAATTCCACATGCAGGTTTTCCACTACTCTCCTGGTTCTTGAGTTGTATACTCTAAATGCTTTGCTATTAAGAGAATATCCAACTAAGAATCCTTCATCTTCTTTACCATAAAATTTTCCTAGTTGGTCTAAGGTATTCAGAATTGTCATATGACATCCAAAAGGTCTAAGAAATCCTATTGCAGGAGATCTACCTCTAAAAATCTCATATGATGTCTTATTATGAGACTTTATTACTAAAACTCTGTTCTAGACATAGCAAGCAGTATTAACTGCTTCAGCCCAAAAAGTGATAGGCAACTTAGATTCAGCTAACATGGTTCTAGCAACTTCTATGAGTGTCCTATTTCTCCACTCAGCAACTCCATTTTGCTAAGGAGTTCTAGCAACACTAAATTCTCTTCTAATACCTTTTTCTTTGTAGAAATCATCCATAACTCTATTCTTAAACTCTGTCCCATTATCACATCTAATGACTTTTACCTTTTTGTCTACTAAGTTTTCTATCTCTGTAATAAATGTCTTAAGAATGCCAGAAGTCTCATCCTTAGAACCTAAAAAGAAAACCCATGTAAATCTGCTATAGTCATTAGTAACAACCAGACAATATCTTTTATGCTTAATACTACTCACATTTGTAGGTCCAAATAAGTCCATATGAAGCATAAACAATGATTGATCAATAGAGTTAAAAATTTTGGGCTTACAAGTGGCTTTATGTTGTTTGCCTTTAAGACAAGCAATGCATGTTTGGTCATTTTCAAATCTTTTCTGAGGTAAACCTCTTACCAAACCATTTTTGACAATTTTATTTATGGTTTTGAAATTAATGTGACCAAGCCTCCTATGCCATTTCATAAATTCATCCAATGTGGCCTTTGCAACAAGACAAGTAAGGGCCTCTTTAGGAACAATCTTCTTCATATCATCACTGTACGTGTTGTCCTTTCTTGAAATTTTAAGAAGTACTTGACTTTCATCAGGCATCTTAAAATCAGAAGAAAGCACAAGACATTCAGTGTCAGTAAAAAGAACTTTGTTCTTTTTTTCACACATTTGTGAGACACTAAAAAGATTATACTTAAGCACTTGCACATAGTACACATCTTCAAAATCCAATTTACCGGTTTTAAAAGTACCTTTACCAGTAATTCTTCCTCCTATTCCCCCTCCAAAGGCAACATATCCTCCATCTAATGATTGAAAGTCTGAAAGATAAGACATGTTGCCTGCCATGTGCCTTGAACATCCAATATCTTAATATCCTTGATCTTCATCATCTGCTTGTGAATGTCCCTGCACATAAATAAGGAAATTAGTTTCCTTGGGGGACCCAAGCCATTACTGACTTGGATCTGCCACGTGCATCAATGTAGTTAAATCTTTTGAGAACAGTTGATGCACCATTGGATTTAAGAGATCTCCAAATCCAACATGCTGAGGCCTTAGCAGCATTATCCCTCTTTTCCCTAGCAGCAGTATGAACTGTTTGCCTAGCAGTAGAAACTGCTAGCTTACTGCTAGCTTTGCAGTTGTACCCTTTAGTTTCCAAATTTATTTTTGGACCACTGCTTTTGATTGAAAAGGCTTTTGAGCAGTTTTAGATGCATATTTGAAAGTTGTTTTTTCATTTTTAACTGCTGGTTTTGGGTAAACAGTCTTAAAAGGTCTAGCAGTACTAACTGCTTGTCTAGCAGTAGGAACTTGTTTTGTGCCAGACTTTAATGAAACTGCTCAGGGTGTGGTTCTAGTAAAATTAAAGTGAGTTTTAGTTGTATGCCTTTTGAAATTCACCCTATAGTTTGAATACCCAGATACCCTTTGGTTGCAGAAGGCTGCAAGATGGTCAAAACTTCCACAAGTGAAACAAGCTTTGTTATAAAAGACAAAGTCATCACCTAGTTGGTGAGACATGAGGTCATTCCAATTTCTTTGGTTACCTCTGGGCTTGTTTGTGGTTCTATATTGTTCAGAGTA
The DNA here is from genome assembly GCA_021014915.2 of Artemisia tridentata subsp. tridentata. Classification (NCBI taxonomy): domain Eukaryota; kingdom Viridiplantae; phylum Streptophyta; class Magnoliopsida; order Asterales; family Asteraceae; genus Artemisia; species Artemisia tridentata. The sequence continues at coordinate 352,298,617 of CP139504.1, read as the reverse complement.
TCTTACTGGTTGCCTAACATGTTTAACATTTGTTTTAGGCCTAACAGTATTATTTTTGACTACCTTAGGAACACGTGTTCCTGATTTCTTAACAAAATCCGGTTTAGACATAACCTGTTCTTCTTCATCATCATCAGATGTCTAGTCCTCAATGATTAGACCACCTGATTTCCTACAAGAGGACACCTTGTCCTCAGGAAGTGAAGTATTACTTATACTTTCACTTACTTTTATAGGTTTGTCAATATCACAACCCGTAATTTCAGGTCATTTTCCAAACATCGACAAGTTACTATTCACCAATCACTATTCATCATTTCACTATTCATCATTTTTGAAGTCAGTTTGAGACTTTGGGATGTTTCAAAAAAATTTACTATTCATGAAACACTATTCATTCCCGGAGGAAAATCACTATTCATGGTTAGCGTTGATCCTTTTCGTAAACTAGGTTTACGAGTATTCAAATTCGCGTAACCAGTATGGTTTAGCTGCGTATTCATGCATCATTAGTAAGGACACGTCATATAGACTAGAGTAGTCTACATATCATCAGTAACATCATTATCATATTAGGTCATGCACGGGTTTGTGTGATTTTCATTAACGTATGTTTAATTATTTAATTAATGTTACCACTCAGTAATTACTACTAACATTATACCCGATACTCCCGTTAGTGATCATAACATATTTTCATACTCATTATAATGATATAAGGATTATATTATTACTTTACCCGGTGTTTTAAATCAATTGCTATATGTTCCGTTAGGAGCTTATAACTCCGTCGATTTGCGATATTCAACCCGATAATCATTCTAACACCCGATTCTAGCAAGGAATATGATTTTACAATTTTTACAACTTCGTCATATTTTTTTTCACCTCGTCATGATTTATTTCTAGTTAACTCGGTACATGACAACACCTAATGTATACATAAAACAACTAATACTTGCTTAAAATGGGGTGACAAGTTCTCTAATGTATACATAAAACAACTAATACTTTCAAATAGCACTTGATTTACAAAGACTAACATTAATGGAACAAGACTTCATGCTTTTGATTTAATTTCCATAACACTCATTCACTATAAATCAAATAGCAAAACATCAAAGTTTTCTCTCCTTTTTCTCTCCATATTGATCGGCCAAGAACAAGAACACACAAGAGTTCCTAAATTTTTCAAGAACAAGTTATAATCTAGTCTCATTTATACTCCTTGCTAGGATATTGAGTTAAAAATCCCAAGGTTTCTTACATAATCATCTCCAAAACTCTTCAAATCATCAAGTAAGCTTCAAGTAATTTTTTCAATCTTTTCATACTTCCATTTGATGTATTTTCAAGTTATATTAGTATCTAGTTATGCAAATATATATGTTTCATACCACTCCATGCTTAACCTTTCACTTTAAACAATAGATCCATAAGTTTTATTAGTAATCTCATGAAATCCACCAATGTTGGTGATGTTTAGGATCCCATGACACACTAAGAAGGTGTATGGTAGGGTTAGATTAGTTGTGGTGTTGATTGGAAGTGGTTTGGTCAAGCCTTGAACTAGAAAATGAGTTTTTGACAACAATAGAAGTAGGTTCTGTCCAAAATCGTGGGATCTGGAAAACTCAGTAGCTCAGGGGATATTTTGGCTTAAATATTCAAAAAATACTTACAAAAACGTAACCGTGGGCGCTTGAATGAGTAAAAACCGACTTACGACGAGAAAGTTATGATTTTTCTAAGTTTGACAACGAAAACTAATTTTCTGAAAATTGCGTGCTGTTTGCGGAATTTCAGCGGACAAAACGAGGTGTTAGACATGATCTAGATGACCAAACCTACTGAAATTATGTTAGTTCATGTTAATACGAAGCCGTGGATATAAAGAACGTAGAAAACGAGCACATAACGACAAAGATATATGCGTTTAAAGTCTGACAATTTCACTAAAATTCCATCAGCTTTTAACAAAAATGTTTCTAAGTATAGTTGAACCATTTTTGCAATACACTATATTGAGATCCGTATTTCTTATCAATCGAGACCCGTATGATCAAAAGTTAAATGACACATTTTCAAGACATCGTTACAAGTTTTCAAAGACACGAGCACCCATTTATGACTAGTTTTGCAAAGTCATTTGGTCACATATTTTCAAGTTAAGAAAAATATTAAATTACGACGAAAACATTATATTTACCGATAGAACACCAAACGAGGATCGTGGAGTACCGTTTCAACATATTTACACGAAAAGTAGTTTATAACTTAACGAGACGTCAAAAATGTATTTTTCGACGATAAACGTTATTTTCAAAATTAACGAGTGGTATCGATAACATACGTATTTGCATGTGTAGCATCATTTCATTTGCTTACATTAGATCATTACCTCATATTAGGTCGCGGTTAGAGACCGAGCCTCATTTCAGCATATTCGTTATTATCATTGTTGCTATCACATCAGGTGAGTTTATGGCCTCTACTTTTACTTGTTTTGTAACTGTTTTGGGGGAGAATACATGCTCGTTTATATTTAAACTTTATGCTCATTTTACATTTAAACTCACTGTTCGTTTTACAATTAAACACCATGCTTGTTTTACTTGTAATGTGACTTGTCTTTTAAACATTATTAATTTTTTATATGGCGACATTGTCAGACTTATTTGTTTGGCAACATTGTCATGGCGACATTATCAGAATTGTTTATATGGCGACATTGTCAGAATTGTTTATATGGCGACATTGTCAGCATTGATTAGATGGCGACATTTCCACACTTATCTTTACATGGCGACATTTTCACACTTATCTTTATATAGCGACATTGTCACACTTATCTTTGAATCTTGGTCCATATATTACTTTTGTTTACATAAACCAAAACTTATTTGGCAGTGGGTTGTAAACACACAGGTTGCAAGTCTTTTATGGGCGGGACTTGGGACTGGGTGGATTTACAATGCCTTTGCTGGGAAATCATTATTCAAATACTTTGTATTTTGCACTAAACTCTATGAACTCACCAACCTCGTGTTGACACTTTAGCATGTATTTTCTGGTATTAAGCAATTGCACGCTACTGGAGGCTTTTGGCAGGGCATGGCATGGTCATAGAAGACTCTTATATATTCGGGACCATTTGAAATATTTTATGGGCTTATATTTCCGCACCACTTTTGAAATGTTGTAAACAAATCACTTTTGATTATGAAATCTACTTTAAATGGTTGAGGTAAAACCATTCTTTATACTTGTGTTGTGATACCAATTGAGTTGCACCCCAGCGACGTGTATGCTTCCGCTGAACCCGATTTCTGGGGGTGTGACAGTCAACAACTATATCTTCTTTTGGCTTAACACCATATTCTAATGTAGGTTGTTGAAGGTCAGACAAGCCTATGTGCTCTAGGTCTATCCCTGGGGGTGCAGGGATTCCTCTGTAAGGAGGTGGGACATTCTTATATCCTAACCCAGACTTGGCTTTGTTGATCACTTGACATTTAATTATTTTGCTTACCCCCTTAGAGGCATGTTCTAATGTTTCTACACTTAATTGAATGTTTTATTTTTCTTCTATAAGTCTAGCATACTCAGTTCTTAAAAAGCTACTTTCAGCATCTTTGAAAAATATGTCTTGTTTAAGAAGAGCTTTGTCATCAGAAAAAGCAAATTCATTGTCTTTATAGTGAATGATCTGCTTCTCTAGGATAGCTAAACATACCTTATAATCTATTAAGTTTTGATGAGTTTTGTTTAGTTCTAACCTTTGATCATTATAATGTTTTCTTAAAGTTTCTAGTTCTTTAAGAGCAGTGCAAGTATTAGAAAAAACTTTATCATTTTGTACCTCAGTAGCAGAGAAGGCCATGAGTGCCATCTGAGTAGAAGGTTCTTCTTCATCTGCCATGAAACTCCAATCAAAACCTAAGCCATCAATAGCTACCATAGCTTTTGAATTTGGCTCAGTAACCTCCTCTGTTTTGGACTTGCTTCCAAAACCTTTGCTTTTTCCATCCTGATGCCTTGGTCTTCTACATTCCCTTGAGAAGTGCCCCATCATGTGGCAATTGTAGCATTCTATCTTTGACTTGTCAAAACCAGCAGTATCATTGCTGCTGATAGTGATTCTCTTCCCTGTCCTTTGATAGAATTTCTTAGCCCTCATGCTAAGAAGAGAAATTTGCCATTTTAGGTCCATCTCCTCCAAATCATCATCATTGATTTCCTGGAGGTCTTCATGAGTAAGCATAGACCTATCATTCTGGCTTGTGAGAAAAGCAAAACATGTTTTCTCATCCATAATACCAATAGTACTGCTTGATGAACTTGCAGTACCAACTCCCATATCAACCTTCACGTCTTCAACTAGATTTGAGGTACTAGGAGATGACACAAATACCATGTTCCCAGTGCTTGAACTAGCACTTCCAGCTTTCTTCACATCTTGTTCAACAATTTTGTAGTTGTTGTACAAGTCATTCAGACTCATTGAATCAATATCTGGCTTGTTTTTCCAGACAACCACATGCATAGCCCATTCTTCTGGTAGACTTCTTAAGAACTTGGAGTTTAAATCTTCTTGAGGTATCTCTACACCAAGAACAGCAAGTTGGCTCACAATCTTCTAAAGCCTGTTAAACATGTGATCCAGTGACTCATTAGTTGTTGAAGAGAAGTTTTTAAAGTTCTGCTTGAGAAAAGTCTTCTGGGTCTTCTTGGTGGCTTCATTTCCACCATACCTTGCAACAATGGCCTCAAATAATGACTTAGCATCTTTGAACTTGCTGAATTTTAAAAGTAGATCATTTGGAATGGTCATCATCAGCATACTTCTGGCCTTGAGGTCATTCTTCTTCTTGACTCTCTCTTCTGCAGTTGTTGGGTTGGTATTCACAGTTGTTACTACCTTATCTTCAACTGTTGATGTAGTGGTTGTAGGCTTGAAAGAGTTTCCTTCTTCAATAATCTCCCAAAATGTATAGTCTTGCACTTGGAAATACTGCTCTATCCTCAACCTCCACATATCAAACTCATTTTGCTTGAGTATTGGCAACTTTGCAGCAACATTCGTTTGAATAGACTCCATGTCCATTTCTTCTTCTTCTTCTAAATCAAAGATATCAGCCTTGCTTTGATACTAATTGAGAGGATGTGTGGTACACTTTGTAGGATGTTAGTCCTTTATAACTTGTGTTTATGATACTTTGAGTGAATATGATTAAGTATGCGGAATCTACTTAACCACACTTAGAAGGATATTGGTTATGGAAATGGAACAGTGATGCTTGTTATTTGAATGATGAACACAGAAAGTATAACACCAAACGATTCAATATTATTGAGAATAATACGAGTGATCTTCACTATCACTAGGGTTACAAAAACCTTGATTCTCTATGTTTCTATGACTTTACTTGTTTGACTAGCTTGTTAATTTTAAGCACATAAGCAAGCACAATATTCATTACATTTATCTCTAAGCTAAGATCTCCCTTTTATAGTCCAAAGGAGATCTTTACAATATTGTCAAGTCTTGTCTACTACTTGCTTGTTGAGTGTGTCAGTAACTAAGATACAACATGTTCTGTGTATTACAACTTATTGACTGAACACTTATCTAAGATATTATCTACCGTATATACTTGACTTTTATACACAAAATATCTTTTTATACTTATCCATCCAGCAGTAGTATACGCGACACTTATCGTTTCAACAGTAGTATGAGTCACTCCAACAGCAGTATTCAACCAGCAGTACCTTCTTTGTACTCGCAGTACTAACTTATCATTTAGTACTGTTAGTTATAACTTGAGTAGTCTTCAAATATACACTAGTAGTTAGTACTGTTAGTGTATTCTTCTCAGCAGTACAAACCTTGTGAACATATAATTCCAAACACTAATCTTCAGAACATTTAATTCCCAACAAATTTATCCCATGAACCGTATATGAAACCTTGGTCAACATATGAAGATCTGACTCATCCTACTCCAGATGTGCCACATGACATCCCAAAGGTGCGGCGTATCAATCCTAAGACTTCACCAGATAATCCAAGATATTGAAGAACATGCGATCATATGACGGTGTACGAATATTCCTGAAATATAATAATCTTGGACCCCACTCTAAGTTACCTAGATACGGCATATCAACTTATTAGGTATGCCGTATCGATCCTGTTTCTAGAATTTATAAATACCCCATTCGACAGCCACATTCGACACACATTGACAACACATAGAATACCATAGAAGGCGACGAATTGGCAGCACAAGACAAAACCTAAAGGAAGAATTCAGAGTAGTAAGAAGATCCTGCTAGTACGTTAATTCATAAAAAGATTCGAGTATTTGTATTAGCAATCTGTTAATCATTGAGTTAGGGTCTTTTTCACTATTTGATCGGACTTAATTGTTTCCAGCTTTTATACAGAGTATTTGATGTTTAATTGGTTTCTTATGCACATGTTTTGATTACATATTGAGTTTATCGTGCCTTGTCGACTTTAGGCTCGCACGATTACTTCATTAACATGGTTTGCATAGTTAATGTAAGCCTGTAAAAGGGATAAATAATACATAAACCTAGTAATCATTAAGTGTATACACGCATATACTAAGATTCCGCTGAGAGAGAATAGATTTTAGTGCTCATCTTATACAGCTAAGCAATTAAACGTGTGACAATTTTTCCTACTATCGGTCAGGCCTCTTATCTGCATCTGTCTTCTATCTGTGTATGTGTGTGTCAATCGTCTTTATTAGTTTTATTTACTATTTTACTTAATCTATACATTGTGCCAGTTTATCAGGCTGAAAACCCCCCTTGCGTTGGATTAGGTTTACTTAGAACTAACTGTAGGATTAAAATATTGATAGATACTTTGGTATTAACGTTCCACTCTTTGTGATCGAAACTCTGCTTATCAACTAAGCTACATGGATTGGGTATGTTGATCCCAGTTATACACTTGATCGAATTTCCTCAGCTTGTAAAGGTTAAGCTATCTTAGATAAATCTAAAACGATTATGTAGAAACTGTCTTGAGTTTATCAAATACTATGCGGAATCTAGTATTCAATATTAAGAAGAACTTTGTAATGTAACACAAGAACACAATTTAACAAACAAAACAGCTTCAATATTATTGATGAATAATACGAATACTCTCCTAGTATTAGGGTTTACAACCTTGAAGCTAATCGACTTTAAAAGAATTACGTATCTATCTCAATGCACTAGGACCTCCTTTTATAGACTAAGGAGTCCTAGTCGGCTTACAATAACTTTTTATACAAGATAAATCTTTTCTATATTTATCGAACTGACTATACAATGTATATCTTATTAACAACACTAACTATAGCATAATATAGCCTAACAGTCTTAACTCTTGCTCTAGCAGCATTAATCCTTCAGCAGTAGTAAGTTTGTACTAGCAGTACTAACTTTTGTTCCAGCAGCACTAACTACTTAGTGTATTTTCCCTTGATCTTCTCAGCAGTTATAATGTACACTAGCAGTCTTAACTTCCATAAGCAGTCTTATCTTTCTCACCAGCAGCATTAAACAATTAGAGCATTTTCCTTGAAATCCAAGAGCAGTCTTATTCTTATAGCAGCAGTACTATCCATATGAGCAGCAGCAACTCAAGAAGCTTTAATTCCCAACAATCCTCCCCTATACTTGATATTTTCTCCTAAAATCATCAAGTTTCATTCAAAGCTTTAACCATCACCAGGAGGATGCTTCCAAACACTTCATTTTTGATTCTTCAGTTGTATGATAAACCAAATAAGATCCAAACACATCTGTGTATCATATTCAACTGAAACCTTTTCATTCAACGTCATTGTCAGTGTAGCTTTTGATAGAGGATACTTTTTCTCAACCAACATCCAAATTTGAAGTCCCTTCATTGCCACACAATGAACTCCACATGTATCATACAGCATCCGAAATAAGACTTCATTTCCTTGCTGATCTTGCCATACTCTATCTTTTGGATGTAGTTCAAATAGAATTTTCAGATCTCCCCATAATTCTCTATCCATAATGTCAGTTGGCCTTGTAGATACATACTTAGCCTTAACCAACTTCAATAGAGTTTCTAGGTACCCCCTATCAAATCTTTTGAGCATCTGTCCAAAAGAAATAAACTTTTGAGACTTTCCACCAGCTCTCACTATCTCCCACCAAGCTTTCTTTCCCTCATAACCAACTTTCCAATCAATAATGTTGTACTTTGTAGCCAAAGGTTTAACATCTATAGATATCTCTTCATCATTTGATTTGATTACCATATATAGTTGTAGCTCAGCTTTACCTTTGTCATCACTTTCCTTCTGCTCTTGCTCCTTCAGCTCATCAGTCTTTTGCTTTTTAGTGCTCTCTTGTTCTAACTCTTCTCCTGCTCTCTTTGAACTCCCCACCACCTCTTCTATTTCCATAGGAACAAATGTGTTTAATCTATTGGAAACCTTATCAAATACTTCCTGAATCTTCTCAAAACTCATGTTTTTGAATTGACTTGGCTTCCAATGATCCATATTCCTGAGATAAGTACACATTAACTTCTTTTTCTGAGCTTTGGTTGGTGGTTTGTTCCTCTTTTCTTCTGCCCTCTTGGCTGCAAAGAATTTTCTTTTCTTCTCAAAGAATTCTGAAAGTAATTTTGCCTTCTCAGCCTCAGCCAATCATTCTCTTTCTTCCTGTTGCAATCTTTGAGCCAATTCCCAGTCAACATCACACTTGGCTTGTAAGTCTACCCAATCATGTATAAGTGCAATGTTCTTGGCTTCTTTCTCAGCTGCAACCCTTGCCTTCTCTGCTATAATTCTATTCTCCTCTTCATACTTAGCTTGCAACTGTCTTGAAACTTCTTCATCTTATTGCATTTGAGCTTTCTTGGATAAAGGTTTTACCACAGGTTCTTCAATTAAAATTGCTTTGCCTTTACCCTTTGATTGTTGTTGGACAGTTGTTGTTGTTGTTGTAGTAGATGGCTCTTTGATGACAACCACTTTAGTTGGTGGTTTTGTGCTCTTCAAAGAAGTAAGGGCTTGAGCCAAGGTAGTGAGATCATCTTCAACAGTTGCTTCAGCAACACTAACAGTTGTTTCTTTAGCAGCAGCACTAACTGATACATTAGTAGTAGAAACTTCAGTATCAGCAGTTGATCGGCCCCAAACGGTCAACTTATATTAACCAAGGATATTGGTCAACTAAAGTCAAACACTTGAGGTCAATTAACCAAGGAGTACAGAGTATCCCCGGGTCGTTATGTCCCAGCGAGATGTGAAATTTGTAATACAACGAATCTGTGATCGGGAGAATATTGAACAGGAAAGGGTTTTGAGTGATTTACACTAAGGAATAAAAGAAAATAGCTTAAATAAGCTAATAGAACAAGTATGTGAAGGAAAAATACTTGGGAACGTTTAAAACTTTTAAAAACGCGAATTATAAAAGAAACGGGAACTAAGAACGAAACTAAAAACGTCAAAACGATGAAATAAAAATTCTATGAGTACAAATTTATTTTTCCTACATACTAAATGACAAAATAAAATTTTGGGAAAAAGAAAAATATTTTTTTGACTTTTTAAATAATTATTATGAATTAAAAACTGATTTAAACTAATAAAATGATTTAAAAATAGAAAATGAAAACAGAAAAATCTGAAAAAATTCAAGTAATTCTAAAATTTAATTAAAAAGCTAGGAAAAATAAAATGAGAACTGTCTAACCCATAATAAGCAGAATGGGCTAAATAAGCAGTTTTGAAATAAGCTAAAAATAAGCTAAAGATAATTAAAAATTACAAAAATCTCATAAACTGATTAATGCACTAAATGAGACTTAACACAACTGAAAAAGATCAAAATAAGCTAAAGAAATAAGCAGATAAGCTTCTGCACAGTACAAGCTTATGGACAGATTCAAGTGACTCAACAGCCACTTTTAAGCTGATCTAGAAGCTACAGGAAAGCTTATCAGGGAAATCAAAAAGCAAAAATTGAAAGCTAGTATAACAGACTACATGAAAACTAAAAATGCCCAAATTTAAACTACAAATGCTACCCTAAATCTGTGCTAGATCAGATGGCAGAAAAACAGAAAAACAGAAAACTGAGTTAAAACCTATTTTTGACTTTTTAGCAGTTTTATCTATTTGACTAAATCCAACTTTGAATGATTCTAACTGATTATAGATGATGAAATAAGCTATAATATGGATGATGTAAGCTAGATTAACAACTATTGCAACTAAATGTGTGATTAAACTGACTGATACACTAATTATTATGCAGCAAAAGTGAACTAAAACTGATTTTGACTTTTTAAGCTATGAACCACTATTATTATGTTACCTAAGTACTAGTTATCTCTGAGGCAACCTATTTCTACCACTAACACATCAAAATAACAACAACAACTATCAATATCACACTAATCCAAACACCACTTAATGAAATCTGATAAGAACTTTTACACTAGAGATAGCTAATTTAAACCATGTTTTACCCTAAACTCTGATTATCTAAGTTGTTAATAATCTAAGAAGCATAAATAACAGACAAATAAGCAGTAAACAAGGCTGAGCACAAAATAAGTATTAATAGGCTAGAACATGAAAATTGGAACTCACAACTATATTCAGCTGAACATGGATGAATCTCAGGGACCAATTACAACCCAGCTTAACAAGCACAAGCAAACAAACTCCAATCCAGCTTATCAAAATAGCTTATCAGAACAGATTATCCAACAGAATTGTTGACTTTTTGACTTTTTTAGAAAATTGAGTCTAAAACAGAATTGAAACAAGTGATCTTTTCCTAAAGCTAAAATAAGCTCATACAAACTTATTTGAACAGAAATGGAAGCTTAAAATGGTTTTGCACAACAATAATTTTAACACAACGATTTAACTGAAACTTTGAAATTTGCATAAACTTAAAATTCTGACAATGTTGATAACTAACAGTACAAAGGAGCTTACAATAACTTGAATTACAAATTAGAACTAAGATTTAAACTGAAAATAAGTAAAGGAACATTTTACACTACGAATGTGGTCTAAAACTAGTGACCACGTTATTCTGAGTCTTCTTTTTCTTTAAATAATAATCCAAAAGCTTCCTTCTCTTCCTTCTGATTAAATCCCACCACTCCTTTTGCTAGAATCAATCCTAATCGTCCATTTCACTTTTTGGCGGGAAAACTGGTGTGAGTAGAAATGCATTTGGTCCTGATTAGCGATGGGAACAAGCATTAAATGCTCTTTGGATTGTTAGGAAGAGTGGGATAGGTGGAAGGGTGAGGTGTGGTGGTATTGCAGGGATAAGAGGTGAGGTGGGGGGTGGTTTCTGGTTTTGGCGGGGTGTGGTATTGAAGAAGAGAAGTTTGACTTGTGGTCAAACGTTTTGTGTTTATCTGGTATTAGTATAAAGGGTGGGTCGGGTTATTTGTTGTGGATTGGGCTTGGGTTTGGTGATGGTGTGTGGCTGGGTTTAGTAACTGGGTTTATTTTTTTAGTTTTAGGATTAGTAATGGAATTGGTTTAAGCTTAGGGACCAATTGTGTAATTTCCTTAAAATCCAAGGACCAATGCTGCCAAAATCCAAAACTATTTCCAAGGGTCATTCTTGCCATAGATGAATAGTACAAGGACCATAGATGTAAGTTTTCCACTTTTGAATACCAGGGACTATTTCTGCCAACTTATGAAACTTCAGGGACTGAAACTGCCAATTTTGTAAACTTTGCTCGTTTTCACCTGTTTTTCAATCCTTTTGCACTTGCAACACATAAAAACACAATCAAATGATATTTCTTGTATTTTGAAGCATATCTGCATGTTTTTAAATGTTTTTGCATTTTAAATGGGAATAAAATGATGAGTATTTAGACACTCATCAATTTCCCACACTAAACTATTGCTAGTCCCTAGCAATCTTTTGTGAAAATTTAATGGATTTTATGTCTCTTTACCAAAAGCCATTACTTCTGGAGTAGCCAATGTTTTAGTATGATACCTTGGTACATTAATAACAAAATGATTTTTAGCAAACCATCAGCTGTCAACGGATTTGATTTGTCTTTACCAAAAGCCGTTTGCTTCTGGACTAGCCAACTCTTAGATAAAATACAGTTATTATCTTGGTGAGCTGATTACCAATTATGGTTTTCCAATGTCTTTACCACAAGCCATAACCTTGCGGGCTAGCCAACTCTTCACTATCAAAGATATGGTGAGTCGAATACCATACAATTTTTGGCAAATTGTAAGCCATAAACGGATTTGAGACATCTTTACCAAGAGCCGTTTGCTCTCGGATTAGCCAATCCTTATGTGGGTTAGACATGGTGGACTGATAACCATTTGCTGTGTTAGTGCAAAGCACTTTCACCAAATGAAAAAATTTTAAAATTTTGGCCAAAATGGGGGAATTAGGGCACTAAAAGGTACATATTTGATCAAATTCGCCAGAATTCCCCCCCACACTTAGAATTGAATATTGCCCTCAATATTCAAAGTACCGGCTATTATGCTGACACTTAGAACGTAAAAAGGTAATACTACTAGCCAAGTGTGGTAACACAACAATTATTTTCTTTTCTTTTTTTATATTTACAATTTTCTCATTCATTTTTTTTTTTTTTTTTTTTTTTTTTTTGAAATATATATATACAACAGCAGGGGCACTCCCCCACACTTAGGTGGTAGAACAGAGAAAGAAGTCAGAGACATGGGTGAAAACCCATGTTGTGCTAATGTTTTTGTTAACCGACTCGCTAGCTTGACTCGACCCCGAATTCATTTGTTCTTGGGGAAGCAAGTGGAAGCGACAATCTCCATCGGACTTTCATTCAAGTTGTTTGGATAAATATTGAAGTACGTGAAAGTTCCACACCGATGAGATATACACAGACCCGGCTCACAAATGATAAATGAAAATGCTGGGGTCAAAGATAGTGTCTTCATTCCCGAAGGAGTGAAGAACAGGAGAAGTCACCGTGTAGGTGAAGAAAAGAAAGAAAGTCATGATAAAAATCATGACTAACTCATCATCATTAGAAGGAGAATTCATGATTTCAGTATCATGAATCTCATCATTTAAGCTTGGCTGATCAAGACATATTCTGGGTGGGAGGGATGGAATTTTGATATTAATCAAATTCTCAGTGTTGAGAACATCTCCCTCCGGAACACAAAGATCATTTTTGTCTAGATCAAAGTGGAAGTTATCATACTCTGGTGGAGATATGATATGAGTGAGTTCAAAGGAGAACTCTTCGTAAAGAGAATCATTCACGTGATGTAAATCTGTGAACCCTTGTTCTATTATGGAATCATCACCTACCTCGTTCTGAATATCAAAGAGTGGATTATCAGAAATTAAAGTGAATTCAGATTCGAATTTAAACAGAGGATTGGTGAAAGACGTTTTGAATGCTTCGTGAATAAGATGATCAATATTCTCTTTTGGACTGACGAGCTCAGAAGGTAGTTCCTCCACATGACTGATGTCTCCACAAGATAAAGAATTTTCAGCAGTATGTGAATCACTAAGCTCGGGGTTGGGATAAGAATTGAGTGATGGATCTTGATATAAGAGACTTTCGATTTCTTCCAGATTGGATTCGAAATCAAAGAGATCATCATCACTTCCTGATGGAAGTGGACCAATGTGAGTAAGTTCATCAGTAAACTCCTCAAGAAGAGGGTCAACATTAGAATGGGGCAGTGATGCCTCAACATACTCAACTTCTCCATAAGATGTATATTCATCGTTAGAATCGGAGAAAGTCTCAAAATGATCTTTTGAACACTCAAGAGGGGAAGGGATATCACACACATGATCAAGAATTCCCTGTGACTCACTTGGGATTGGGACAAGGTTCTCAACACTAGACTTTATGAATTCGTCCGATTCCTTTTCAGGAATAGTGTCAAGATGCTCGTCCCCCATAATAAGAGAATTAGTGGGAACTTCGGGTGCGATAACAGCTGACTGAGGGAGTTGAGAAGGACAAGCATACATGGATTTTACAAATTCCATTTGTTCTTCTGCTAGTAATTCCATCATGCTCTTTTCTCCCTGAAAATTCATGGAAGGAGTCTCAACTGATGAACTTGATGAATCATCATCAAAGATATCTTCATCATCACTGTCATCAGGAATGAAACAGAATCGAGAGCTAGATTTGGCTGCTTTTTCTTTTGCAATTGTTTCCCTAACAGATTTTTCAAAGGCATCTTGGGAATTTATTTTAGCAGCCTGCTCTTCAGCTAACAATTCTTCCATGGATTTCTCATGAGGATTTTCTTGGGCATTTTTAACCGCCAAATCATTAAGTGTATCCATCACATTTTGAAGTTTTTGGAATACATTTTCAAAAGATTCTTCAAGAGGAGATGGCTGAGGTTGAATCATTTGATAATGTGGAGGTTGGTCATGATAAAAATAGTCGTGATTGTTACAAGGGACATGCTCATAGACAAGCGGGGTCCTCGTTTGACAATCGGATTCATAATGTGGACCACCACAGTACTCACAACAATACATTTGCTGTGACTGATTCGGTGAATCATATGGATATTGTTCATACCCGAAGTTTTGATTACATGGATCTTGTTCATAGACAGACGTATTTCCTGCTTGACAATCAAAACTTGGGTGTGGACCTCCACAATGTTCACATGAATATGTTTCCATCTCATGGTTTGGGGGCTGGTTGAAAAAGTCGGGTGTTTCATGATAAGAATAAGGATTTTGGTCATAAACAAACCCGTTTCCTGATTCCACCATGCTACAACCGGGACAATTCCCACCATTATGAGGACCTCCACACCATTCACAACCACAGTGGTAAGATGAAGACATAAAGAAAAAGAATTAAAAGGATAGAGGGTAAAGGGATAAAGAATCAAAAAGGGTAAGAGGGTAAAGATGAATATTTTTGGGTTTTTTGTGTTCGTTGAAAACTTGAGTAAAAATGTTTTTGGTAATCGTTTAGTCAAACAAATTAACTTCACGATTATTTTGGTTTTATATGAAAATAAGGAAATATGAACAAAGATGGTAAATATACAATGCGTGTATATTCAACAATCACTGATACTTCAAATTCGTTTTACGCAGCACATCTCCCCGGCAGCGGCGCCAAAATTTGATCAGCCCCAAACGGTCAACTTATATTAACCAAGGATATTGGTCAACTAAAGTCAAACACTTGAGGTCAATTAACCAAGGAGTACAGAGTATCCCCGGGTCGTTATGTCCCAGCGAGATGTGAAATCTGTAATACAACGAATCTGTGATCGGGTGAATATTGAACAGGAAAGGGTTTTGAGTGATTTTCACTAAGGAATAAAAGAAAATAGCTTAAATAAGCTAATAGAACAAGTATGTGAAGGAAAAATACTTGGGAACGTTTAAAACTTTTAAAAACGCAAATTATAAAAGAAACGGGAATTAAGAACGAAACTAAAAACGTCAAAACGATGAAATAAAAATTCTATGAGTACAAATTTATTTTTCCTACATACTAAATGACAAAATAAAATTTTGGGAAAAAGAAAAATATTTTTTTGACTTTTTAATTAATTATTATGAATTAAAAACTGATTTAAACTAATAAAATGATTTAAAAATAGAAAATGAATACAGAAAAATCTGAAAAAATTCAAGTAATTCTAAAATTTAATTAAAAAGCTAGGAAAAATAAAATGAGAACTGTCTAACCCATAATAAGCAGAATGGGCTAAATAAGCAGTTTTGAAATAAGCTAAAAATAAGCTAAAGATAATTAAAAATTACAAAAATCTCAGAAACTGATTAATGCACTAAATGAGACTTAACACAACTGAAAAAGATCAAAATAAGCTAAAGAAATAAGCAGATAAGCTTCTGCACAGTACAAGCTTATGGACAGATTCAAGTGACTCAACAGCCACTTTTAAGCTGATCTAGAAGCTACAGGAAAGCTTATCAGGGAAATCAAAAAGCAAAAATTGAAAGCTAGTATAACAGACTACACGAAAACAAAAAATGCCCAAATTTATACTACAAATGCTACCCTAAATCTGTGCTAGATCAGATGGCAGAAAAACAGAAAAACTGAGTTAAAACCTATTTTTGACTTTTTAGCAGTTTTATCTATTTGACTAAATCCAACTTTGAATGATTCTAACTGATTATAGATGATGAAATAAGCTATAATATGGATGATGTAAGCTAGATTAACAACTATTGCAACTAAATGTGTGATTAAACTGACTGATACACTAATTATTATGCAGCAAAAATGAACTAAAACTGATTTTGACTTTTTAAGCTATGAACCACTATTATTATGTTACCTAAGTACTTGTTATCTCTGAGGCAACCTATTTCTACCACTAACACATCAAAATAACAACAACAACTATCAATATCACACTAATCCAAACACCACTTAATGAAATCTGATAAGAACTTTTACACTAGAGATAGCTAATTTAAACCATGTTTTACCCGAAACTCTGATTATCTAAGTTGTTAATAATCTAAGAAGCATAAATAACAGACAAATAAGCAGTAAACAAGGCTGAGCACAAAATAAGTATTAATAGGCTAGAACATGAAAATTGGAACTCACAACTATATTCAGCTGAACATGGATGAATCTCAGGGACCAATCACAACCCAGCTTAACAAGCACAAGCAAACAAACTCCAATCCAGCTTATCAAAATAGCTTATCAGAACAGCTTATCCAACAGAATTGTTGACTTTTTGACTTTTTTAGAAAATTGAGTCTAAAACAGAATTGAAACAAGTGATCTTTTCCTAAAGCTAAAATAAGCTCATACAAACTTAATTGAACAGAAATGGAAGCTTAAAATGGTTTTGCACAACAATAATTTTAACACAACGATTTAACTGAAACTTTGAAATTTGCATAAACTTAAAATTCTGACAATGTTGATAACTAACAGTACAAAGGAGCTTACAATAACTTGAATTACAAATTAGAACTAAGATTTAAACTGAAAATAAGTAAAGGAACATTTTACACTACGAATGTGGTCTAAAACTAGTGACCACGTTATTCTGAGTCTTCTTTTTCTTTAAATAATAATCCAAAAGCTTCCTTCTCTTCCTTCTGATTAAATCCCACCACTCCTTTTGCTAGAATCAATCCTAATCGTCCATTTCACTTTTTGGCGGGAAACCTGGTGTGTGTAGAAATGCATTTGGTCCTGATTAGCGATGGGAACAAGCATTAAATGCTCTTTGGATTGTTAGGAAGAGTGGGATAGGTGGAAGGGTGAGGTGTGGTGGTATTGCAGGGATAAGAGGTGAGGTGGGGGTGGTTTCTGGTTTTGGCGGGGTGTGGTATTGAAGAAGAGAAGTTTGACTTGTGGTCAAACGTTTTGTGTTTATCTGGTATTAGTATAAAGGGTGGGTCGGGTTATTTGTTGTGGATTGGGCTTGGGTTTGGTGATGGTGTGTGGCTGGGTTTAGTAACTGGGTTTATTTTTTTAGTTTTAGGATTAGTAATGGAATTGGTTTAAGCTTAGGGACCAATTGTGTAATTTCCTTAAAATCCAAGGACCAATGCTGCCAAAATCCAAAACTATATCCAAGGGTCATTCTTGCCATAGATGAATAGTACAAGGACCATAGATGTAAGTTTTCCACTTTTGAATACCAGGGACTATTTCTGCCAACTTATGAAACTTCAGGGACTGAAACTGCCAATTTTGTAAACTTTGCTCGTTTTCACCTGTTTTTCAATCCTTTTGCACTTGCAACACATAAAAACACAATCAAATGATATTTCTTGTATTTTGAAGCATATCTGCATGTTTTTAAATGTTTTTGCATTTGAAATGGGAATAAAATGATGAGTATTTAGACACTCATCAATCCCCCACACTAAACTATTGCTAGTCCCTAGCAATCTTTTGTGAAAATTTAATGGATTTTATGTCTCTTTACCAAAAGCCATTACTTCTGGAGTAGCCAATGTTTTAGTATGATACCTTGGTACATTAATAACAAAATGATTTTGAGCAAACCATCAGCTGTCAACGGAGTGGGTAAACATCACCATGAAGAAGGTAAACACTTTACTTTCTATGGATGATGATTCTGATTGGCTGTCTTACATGAATTATATTTGTGTAGATCTTAAATTTGTTGAGGAACAAAGGCTTAACATGTTTTCAAAATATAACAACATAGTGTCAGAATTGAATAAATGTAGAGATGAATTGCTTGTACTGAAGCAAGCCAAATTAGAAACAATTACTCTACAAATTCAGAACCCTGAAATTTTGAAACAAAACTAAGCCCTACAAACTGAACTTAACAAAGAAAAAGTTGTCATCCAAGGCTGGACCAAAAAGAACCCCAAGGTCTTTGATACTGTGGGTTTAATCCCTAGGAAAACAATAGGAATTGACCATCACATGGTTAACCCATATGTAAGTCCCAGTGAATTGACCTTTGTTCCAGCTGGCATATCATTTGAGCAAGAAATGCTTCCCAAGTCAAATGACTGGATTGTCAGGGACAACCCAGTCAGTAAGTTACCAAACTTTGGGACTAGAAAGATCTTGCTTCCTGAAAGTCAGGCTTTGAAAAATATGCTTGGACTTACTGAACAACTCAGTAAGCTTGAACTCACTGAACAACTCAGTAATACTGAGTCAGTGAATGAGTCTGAATCAGAATCATATCCACCACTCCCACTACTGAATACCCTTTAGGGTGCTGCACCCAACTTAGGCCTCCAACCAATGGTCTACACTCAACACTCTCCAAAGGAGAGGTCAGGATTGGGAAACACAATCCTGAAAAGACCAACATTTGAAGTCTCAGTAAATACTGATGACTCATCTTCTTCAGTCCCTTCTGAAGTAATAACCCAAAGCCCTGACTCAAAATTTGATTAGTTGGCTGAAATGGTTAGGAAGCTGGGTGAGAAGATTGTATCTTCTGAGAAACCTTCTCAATCCAAGAAGGAACAAAAACCAGCTTCCTCAAAGACTAAACCCAAACCCTCAAAACCCCTGAAAAGATGTGAACTGTGTAACTATACCAATCATATCACTGATGATTGCTATAGAATTCTTTATTGCATGATTTGCAAAAAAGATGATCACAGGACCTCTGATCATAAAACACACTCAGTCACATCAAAGATGGCAAGCCTTAAAGCTCAGTCTTTAAACTACCCTTCTGATTCTAAACAGAAACAGAAACAAAAGGCAAAACCTTTTGCACCTTGCCCTTACTGTGGGTTCAATGATCACCATCCTAAGGATTGTCAAATTGACAATTGTTGTGAAAATAGTGGAAGTTCCACTCATGACACCTCAGGAGGTGATAAGGCCATTCAGGCCAGAAGAGGTATGACAAAGTTAGCCTCTCACTCCACCACTGACCATAAATCAATTGTAAATGTTAAAAAGACCCCCAAAGCTAAGCCCTCCAAGAAGTGGAGTCCTAGAAAGAACTAACCCAGTTTACTATTTGT
This sequence comes from Artemisia tridentata subsp. tridentata, assembly GCA_021014915.2. NCBI lineage: Eukaryota > Viridiplantae > Streptophyta > Magnoliopsida > Asterales > Asteraceae > Artemisia > Artemisia tridentata. The sequence goes on along the minus strand of CP139504.1, from coordinate 352,279,057 downwards.
GCAGAAACATGCCAGGGATCCTGTTTGGCATCTAGATAGTGGATGTTCAAGGAGCATGACTGGTGTGAAGGAGTATCTGCACAAGTATGTTGATGAATCAGGACCCAAAGTGATATTTGCTGATAACTCATCATGTCTCACTGAAGGTTATGGTTCAGTTTATAGTCTTTACTAGGATAGCTTATGTAAATGGTCTTAAATACAATTTGATCAGTGTCAGTTAACTATGTGATGCTAAATACATAGTTCAGTTTGATGATAAACAAGGAATCATCTTCAATGCTAATAAGGAAGTTGTCCTTATTGCACCAAGAAGACATGATGTTTATGTGTTGGACATGACCAGTCTGACTCAGAATGGAACTTGTCTCTTTACCAAGGCCACTGATACTCTCAATTGGCTTTGGCATAAGAGACTCTCCCACCTGAATTTCAAAAACATAAACAACCTTGTTAAACAAAACAAGGTCCTTGGCTTACCATCTCTTGTGTTTTCAAAGGATAAACCATGCTCAGCTTGTGACAAAGGTAAACATCACAGAGCATCCTTTAAAACCAAAACCAACTTTTCCATCAGGAACTGCCTACATCTTCTCCATATGGATCTATGTGGACCAATAAGTCCTAGATCCATTAACAATGAGAAATATACTCTGGTCATTGTAGATGAATACTCAAGATACACTTGGGTATACTTCTTGATCAAAAAGAGTCAGGCAGCTGAAACAATAATGTCATTTGTCAGGAACATTGAAAATCAATATGACATCAAGGTCAAACAGATTAGGACTGACAATGGAACAGAGTTCAAAAATTATGAACTTGAATGTTTCTGTGATGAGAAAGGAATCTCCCAAGATTTTTCCTCACCATACACACCTGAACAAAATGGTGTGGCTGAAAGGAAAAATAGAACTCTCATTGAAGCAGCCAGAACAATGCTAAATGGATCAGTCCTTTCTAAACACTTTTGGACTGAAGCAGTAAAGACTGCCTGTTACACACAAAATAGATCCATCATTGTCAAGAGACATAGCAAAACTCCTTATGAGTTATTCAAGGGAAGGATCCCTGATATCAGCTACTTTCATGTCTTTGGGTGTCCTGTGTTTATTCATAATCACAAGGATCACTTAGGAAAATTTGATGCCAAAGGTGATGATGGATACTTCCTTAGATACTCCCTTGTCTCAAAGGCCTTCAGGGTGTTCAACACTAGGAGACAGCATACTGAGGAAACATTTCATGTTACCTTTGATGAGAGCACTCATGCTATTAGTGTCTCTAACAAGTCAGTGGAAGAGATAGGTATTGATGAATCATCAAGATATCCTCCTGATGAACATCATCCTGAAAATGGTCCTTCCACTCAGTACCAAGCAAATGCCGACATCTCCTATTACATCATTCCCCATAACCTTCCTTACCCAACCATCACTGAGTTTGTTGAAGCACATAATACTGATGAAACCATTCAGTCAGTACAAAATACTCAGGAAACAAACAATCACAGTGATGAGTCAACCCACTCAGACACTCAAGATACTGAAGATCATCATGTGTCTGATCCTGATCCTACCCATCAGGCCTCTACAAGTTCTAATCAGTTTCCAAGACCTCAGGACAGTTGGACTAGGTCTCTGGATATAGAACTTGTCAATATAAGTGGTGAGCCTACTGAAGGCATGCTCACAAGAAGCATGGCTCCTGAACTGAGAGCAGCCTCAGCCAATGAATGCCTATTTGTGGACTTCATTTCCACAATTGAACCCAAAAGTGTTAAGGAAGCACTTTATCATCCAAGTTGGGTTCAAGCCAAGAATGATGAACTGGAACAATTTGACAAAAACAAGGTAATGACCTTGGTCAAATGTCCTGAAGATGTTTTAGTCATTGGCATGAAATGGGTATTTAAAAACAAATCTGATGAAAATGGCATAGTCATTAAAAACAAAGCCAGACTTGTAGCCAAAGGCTATAATCAACAAGAAGGCATTGACTATGAAGAAACATTTGCACCAGTAGCAAGGATGGAAGCCATCAGGATCTTCCTTGCTTTTGCTACATACATGAACTTCAAGGTGTACCAAATGGATGTTAAAAGTGCATTCTTAAATGGCTCACTGAAAGAAGAAGTTTATGTTCAGCAACCTCCTGGATTTGAAAGCCATGAGTTTCCTGACTATGTCTGTAAGCTTAACAAAGCCCTTTATGTACTAAAGCAAGCTCCCAGAGCATGGTATGAAACTCTTTCAGCCTTCCTGATCCAAAACAAATTTGTTAGAGGTAAGATAGACAACACATTGTTTGTCTATAAGACAAATAATGATGTCATTCTTGTACAAGTGTATGTTGATGACATCATCTTTGGCTCAACAAGTTATAAACTTTGCAAACAGTTTGAAAAACTGATGGCAAAGAAATTTGAAATGAGCATGATGGGAGAACTGACTTACTTCCTTGGTCTACAAATCAAGCAGACTGATAAAGGAACCTCTATCAGTCAAGAGAAGTATGTCAGAAGCCTTTTGAAGAAGTATGAGCTCAGTGACTGTGCCTCAGTCAAGACTCCCATGGTACCCCCAAACAACCTTGGTCCTGATCTTACTGGAAAACCAGTAAATCAAACTCTATTTAGAGGAATGATAGGATCACTGATGTATTTACTTACATCAAGGCCTGATATCCAATTCTCAGTTTGCCTATGTGCCATATATCAATCTGACCCAAGAGAAACTCATATCACTGCTGTGAAAAGGATATTCAGGTACTTGAAAGGTACTCCAAACCTTGGATTTTATTATCCAAAATGTTCAGGCCTTGATCTTAAAGGATACTTAGACTCTGACTATGCTGGATGCAACATGGACAGGAAAAGCACCTCAGGCTCCTGCCAAATTCTTGGTGGAAAACTAGTTTGTTGGAGTGCTAAGAAGCAACAATCAGTTGCCATGTCCTCAGCTGAAGCTGAATATGTTGCAGCAGCAAGTTGTTGTGCAAATGTACTCTGGATGAAAATTCAACTCAGTGACTATGGAATTCAGTACAAGATGGTTCCCATCTTTTGTGATAACACAAGTGCAATTGCCATCTCAAACAACCCTGTTCTTCATCAGAGAACAAAACACATTGATATTAGATATCATTTCATCAGGGACCATGTCATGAATGGTGACATAGAATTACACTTCATTCCTACTGAATATCAGCTAGCTGATATATTCACCAAGACATTGGATGAACCAACTTTCACAATCCTGAAAGCTAAACTTAGAATGTTGGATATTGAGAATCAGTCCACTGATTGATTCCCTCCAAATAAGTATAAATTCTGAAAACCCAGGTCCCTGACTCAATGTGTACTTCAGTGAAAAGAATCACTGAAACCTCAGGAACTAAGCCCAAGTTCCTAAAATGTTGGACTTCAGGAACTAAACCCAAGTGTTGGGAATAAAATGTTCAAGTCAAAGAGCCTGCCAGATTAAGTATTAAGCCTGCTAGTTGATTTTGAAGAAGTTGAAGATGTACTAACAGTACCTTCTGGGTGAGAAGGTACTGCTAGTTAAAGAAGGTCCTGCCAAGTTGAAGATCAAGTTGATAGATATTTATTTGTAGATATTTAGTTGTATTATTAGTCTTTGTACAATGTAACACGTTTAGTAGAAGTAGTTCAGTCTTCTATGTTGTGCAGAAGATAATACTGAGTAGTTTACATTGAAAGTTGTAATTAGTAGGCTAGAGAGTCCAAGTATCTTATTATAATACCCAACTTGACAACTTGTAATAAGGGGTCCTTATCCTATAAAAGGATCCCTTAGTCACCACCTTTAAAAAATCTCTTTCCAACTAATAACTTAGCAACATCCTGAACCAACACAATCTCTCTAGTAACTTAGTTACAAATTCACAAATCCTTTAACAAACCAAAGATTCAAGGTTACTTTTGTAATCCTGGTGATAGTTAGATCATCCGTATTATTTCATCAATAATATTGAATCGTTTTGTGTTATTCAAGTTGTGTTCATTGGTCATTATAACTCACGTTTACATACTCACCACCTTTGTTTCTTTTAAGTGTGTTATAGTAAATTCCGCGTACTAAAGCATATTCATTCCTAAATATCCCAAACAGATTATTAAGATTAACATCCCAAGTGTTTGTATAATCCTTCACAAGTGGTATCAGAGCCAGGTTGTTATTTACGATTTAAAAAAACAATAAACGTTAAACACATTCAAACCAATGTTGCTGCAAAACTTCCATTACTCAAACAGAATGAGTTTGACATGTGGAGACTGAGGGTAGAGCAATATTTCCAAGTGCAAGACTATGCACTTTGGGAGATTATTGAAGAAGGAAACTCATTCAAACCCACAATCACCACCTCCACAGTAAACGATGCAATAGTAACAAATGTGCAAGTAAACCCAACAAGCGCAGAAGAAAGAATCCAAAAGAGAAATGATCTTAAAGCCAGAAGTATGCTTCTCAAGACTATTCCAAATGACCAGCTTTTGATCTTCAACAAGTACAAATGTGCTAAAACCCTTTTTCAAGCTATTGTGGCTAGATTTGGTGGAAATGATGCCACCAAGAAAACTCAGAAAACTCTCCTCAAACATCAGTTTGAAAACTTTACAGCCACAACAAATGAGTCTTTGGACAGCATGTTCAATAGACTTCAAAAGCTTTCAAGTCAGTTAGCCATTCATGAAGTGCTGATATCTCAAGAAGAATTAAACTCCAAATTTCTTAGGAGTTTACCCTCTGAATGGGCCATGCATGTCATTGTCTGGAAAAACAAACCAGATATTGACCAAATGAGTCTTAATGATCTTTACAACAACTTCAAAATAGTAGAGCATGAAGTGAAGAAGTCTACTGGTTCAAGCTCAGGAAATATGGCCTTTGTTTCATCTCCAAGCACCTCAAGGGTAGTAAATGAAGAAAAAGATGGTAGTGAAGAAGGTACTGCCAACACAAATTTTGGTACTGCCAATACTTCTAGCAGTACCAAAACAATTCTAGATGAAACAATTGGTTGTGCTTTCCTGACATCACAACACAATGGTACCATATTGACTTTTGAAGATATTCAAGAGATCAATGATGATGATCTTGAAGAAATGGACATAAAGTGGAAACTTTCACTTCTTAGCATAAGGGCTAAGAAATTACTGATGAGGACTGGAAAGAAGATTATCATAGATGGTAATGAGCCTGCTGGGTATGACAAGTCTAAAGTGGAGTGCTACAACTGCCACATGAAGGGTCACTACTCAAGAGAGTGTAGAAGACCAAAGAAGCAGGATGATAAGGGAAGAGGGTTTGAGAACAAGAACAAGGGAAGCTTTGAGAAGAAAGGAAGCTTTGAGAACAAGAGCAAGGCTGTGAAAATCACTGAGCCTAAAGCTATGGTAGCTATTGATGGGATGGGTTTTGATTGGAGCTTTATAGGTGAAGTGGAGTCAACTTCAGATGAAATGGATTTAATGGCCTTCTCCAATCCTGAGGTACAAATTACTAAATGTTCTAATACTTGTAAAGTTTTTGAAGAATTACAAACTTTAATAAAACTTTATGATGAGCTGAAAGTAGAACAAAGTAAAACTCATCAAGACCTATTTAATCATAAGTGTGGTATTGCCAAACTTGAAAAGCAGATAATCCATTTTAGAGAAAATGAACTCACTTTTTCTGACACTAAAGCCATTCTTAATAGGGAAATATTTTTGAAAGATGCTGAAATAAATCTATTAAGAACTGAGTTTCCTAAAGTGAAATTGGCAAAGGATAATATTCAACTAACTATTACCACATTAGAAACTGCTTCTGATTGTACAAGAAGCATAGTTGAAAATCAAATGAACAAGAGAATCAAATCTGGGATTGGATACAATACTTGTCTACCTCCTTACAGAGGAATCCCTTGTCCCCCAGGATTAGATCTTGCAGAATCAGGTTTACATGAATTCACTAATAAACCACTAGAGAAACCTATAGAGAAAAGTGAACCTTTTGAGAACGCTAGTGTTGCTTCACTCTCTAACAAAAAGGTGCTCACTGATAAGAGCTCAGATGCTCCAATTATTGAAGATTGGACATCTGATGATGAGGAAAAAGAGACTGTTTCAAACAAAGGAAACAAAGTAGGACCAATCAGTCCTAAATGTGTAGAGATTAAGACTAAGGCTAAAACTGTTCTGAAAACAGTTGGATGTTGTGCTAAGTGTAATAGAAAACCTAGAGGTAGCCAGATAAATTGGAACAATCTTAAGTCACACCAACTTGGTGATGATTTTGTTATGTACAATAAGGCCTGCTATTACTGTGGTAGTTTTAATCATACTCATGCTTATTGTAACAATTGGGTTTCTGGGAGTACATCAAGGTCTAAAACAAATGGAACAAACCCCAGAAAAAGTTTTGTTAAGTCTAACACACCAAAAGTTAATCATACTGTTAGACCAAATAAACCTGTTAACTCAAAACTAACTACTAAGGGTGCAATAAATACTTTCAAACATGCACCAAGAGTTGTGAAAAGTCCCATTGAAAAGAAATCTGTGGTCAAAACACAAGATTGGAGACCAAAACTAAAAGGTCCTGCTAGACCAAAAGGTCCTGCTAGACCAAATGGTACTGCCAAAATTGGTACTGTCAGACCAAGGACCACAAAATGGATTAAAAGGGAAAATGCTGTTAAGTCCTCAGCATGTTGGATATGGAGACCACTCCAATCAAAAGGTGCATCAACAATCCTAAAGAGGTTTGATTTCATTGATGCAAGAGGCAAACCCAAGTCAGTTATGGCTTGGGTACCCCAAGGAAACTAATATGTCTATATATGTGCAGGAACATTCAACTGATATTGTTGATCAAGGATATGTAGATAGTGGATGTTCAAGGCACATGACAGGCAACATGTCTTACCTCACAGACTTCAAATCATTTGATGGAGGATATGTTACCTTTGGGGGAGGAATCAAAGGAAAGATTACTGGTAAAGGTACAATCAAAACCAGTAAATTAGATTTTGAAAATGTGTACTTTGTGAAAGAGCTTCAGTTTAATCTCCTTAGTGTCTCACAAATGTGTGATAAAAAGAACAATGTTCTCTTTACTGACAATGAATGTATGGTTCTTTCTTCTGATTTTAAAATTCCTGATGAAAGTCAGATTCTTCTTAAAATCCCAAAAAGGAACAATATGTACAGTGTTGATTTAAAGAACATTGATCCTAAGGAGAGTTTAACTTGTCTAGTAGCAAAAGCCTCATTGGATGAATCTATGCTTTGGCATAGAAGGCTTGGTCATATAAACTTTAAAACAATCAATACAATTGCAAAATATGATTTGGTTAGAGGTTTACCCAAAAAGATTTTTCAAAATGACCAAACCTGTGTTGATTGTCAAAAAGGCAAACAACATAGAGCTTCTTGTAAGCCCAAGACCCATAACTCAATTTCTCAAGCTTTATACATGCTTCATATGGATCTTTTTGGTCCTACTAATGTGAGTAGCTTGAATGGTAAAAAATATTGTCTTGTAGTTACTGATGATTACAGCAGATTTTCTTGGGTTTTCTTTTTAAGATCTAAGCATGAAACTAGTGAGATCCTTAAGTCTTATATAACTGAGGTAGAAAACCAAGCTGATAAGAAAGTGAAAGTAATCAGATGTGACAATGGGACAGAATTTAAGAATAGGGTTATGGATGAATTTTGCAAAGAAAAAGGAATAAAAAGAGAATTTAGTGTAGCTAGAACCCCACAGCAAAATGGAGTAGCAGAAAGGAAAAATAGAACACTAATAGAGGCTGCTAGAACAATGTTAGTAGACTCTAAGTTGCCTATTTCATTTTGGGCTGAAGCAGTAGGTACTGCTTGTTATGTGCAGAACAGGGTTCTTGTGATTAAACCACATAAAAAGACTCCTTATGAACTTTTCTTTGGTAGAACACCATCTTTAAGTTTTATGAGACCCTTTGGATGTCATGTCACTATTTTCAATACCAAAGATCATTTAGGAAAGTTTGAAGGAAAAGCTGATGAAGGCTACATGATAGGGTATTCTTTGCAAAGTAAGGCCTATAGAGTGTATAATAGTTGCACTAGGCTAGTGGAAGAAAATTTGCACATAGAGTTTCAAGAGAAACTAGCAAATGTTAAAGGCATTGGGCCAGATTGGATGTTTGACATTGATAGGCTTTCAGAATCTATGAATTATGTGCCTGTTACAGGTACAAATATTAATGATAATGCAGGTTTTGAAGACAATGTTGAAACACCTAAAGATCAAGATTACATCTGGATGCCAATTTGGAAAGGATTGGATTTATCTTCAAGTCTTGAAGAACCTTCAAATACAACAAATGAAGGTACTGAAGATGATCATGGATCTCAGGGTCAAGAGAATCAAGAAAGTAGTGCAAATGAGAATGGTACTGCTAGTTCACCAGATGGTACTGCCAGTTCACAAGTTGGTACTGCTGAACCATTAAATGCTCAATCAGATGATTCTTTACCAGAAGAAGTGGGGATTGGCAATCTTCAACTTACCTATGAAGTTCCTACAACACACAACACAAGAATTCTCAAAGATCACTCCATTGATAATGTGATTGGTAGCATTGATTCTGGTGTTAGAACAAGAACTCAAGTCTCATCTTCAGACCAAGAAGGGTTTATCTCATCTGTTTATGAAGAAAAGAATCATGAAGTTGCCAACATATGCCTGCTTTCATGTTTTCTCTCACAGGCTGAACCCAAAAACATTAACAAAGCCTTAGATGATCCAAGTTGGGTTGAAGCAATGCAAGAAGAGCTTCTTCAATTCAAGCTTCAGAAGGTTTGGAAGCTGGTTGATTTGCCCAAAGGTCACTGGGCAATTGGAACCAAATGGGTGTTCAGAAATAAGAAAGATGAAAGGGGAATAGTGATCAGAAACAAAGCAAGATTGGTAGCCCAAGGGTATACTCAAGAAGAAGGGGTGGATTATGAAGAGGTTTTTGCTCCAGTTGCAAGACTTGAAGCAATTAGGCTATTCTTGGCCTATGCGTCTTTCATAGGCTTCACTGTTTATCAAATGGATGTTAAGAGTGCATTCCTATATGGTACTATTGGAGAAGAAGTGTATGTTTCTCAACCTCCAGGCTTCATTCATGCAGAGTATCTAGACAAGGTGTATAGGGTTACCAAGGCTCTTTATGGTCTACACCAAGCTCCTAGGGTATGGTATGAAACATTGGCTTTCTATTTATTAGAAAATGGATTCCAAAGAGGCAAGATTGATCCAACTTTGTTCATCAAAAGAACCAAGAAAGACATCTTGCTGGTGCAAATTTATGTTCATGACATTATCTTTGGATCCACAAACCAAGAGTTGTGTGTAGAGTTTGAAAAACTTATGCATAGTAAGTTTGAAATGAGTTCCATGTGGGAACTTACTTTCTTTCTGGGTCTCCAAGTGAAACAATCAATTGAAGGCATATTTATCAGCCAAGATAAGTATGTAGCAGAGATCCTAAGGAAATTTCAGTTTGCTGATTCTAAGGTTGCAAGTACACCAATAGATTCAGAAAAAAGGGGTTACTAAAAGATGCTGAGGGTGAAGATGTGGATTTGCACAATTATAGATCAATGATTGGGTCCTTGATGTACCTTACATCATCAAGACCAGATATCATGTTCTCAGTATATGTATGTGCAAGGTTTCAAATACATCCCAAAGTCTCTCATCTCACAGCAGTCAAAAGGATCTTTAGATATCTCAAGGGTCAACCTAGGTTGGGTCTATGGTATCCAAGGGAATCATCTTTTGACTTGGTGGCTTATTCTGATAGTGACTATGCTGGTGCAACCCTAGACAGAAAATCCACAACTGGTGGATGTCAATTTCTTGGTTGCAGACTTATATCATGGCAATGCAAGAAACAAACAATGGTGGCCAACTCTACAACTGAAGCAGAATATGTTGCTGGTGCAAGTTGTTGTGGGCAAGTTCTTTGGATCAAAAATCAAATGCTTGACTATGGGTACAGTTTTCTTAACACCATTATTTACATTGACAATAGCAGTACTATTTGTATCATTAAAAATCCAGTTCACCATTCAAAAACAAAACACATTGAAATCAGACACCATTTCATAAGAGATTGCAATGAGAAAAGGTTAATACAAGTTGTGAAAATTGATTCTGAAAAGAATTTTGCAGACCTTCTCACCAAAGGTTTTGATTTAGGTAGATTCAAATACCTAGTAGGAGGTATTGGAATGATTAATCTTTGAAAAACATGTGTTTTTGTACATAAAATATAAGGTACTGGCTTTTAAACATGGTACTGCTAGTTAATCAAAAGGTACTGTCAGTTCATAATTGGTCCTGCTAGTATAAAATTTGCTATGTTTTGTTCATCTTGATGATTAAAATGTTTACAATGCTATAAAACAAGTGCTTTGCACTTTGTTCTTTTGGTCTGCAACTAACAAATTTCAGGTTGATAACAAAACAAGAGATCTTCCAAACAAAAAGGGGGAAATAAAAGTTATTTTCATCTCAGGGGAGGTAACAATCTCAGGGGAGGAAATAATAACCCAGAAAAAGGAAGAAAAACTCAATGTTGTAGAAGGAGAAGACAAGAGCATACAAGATGATGTAGAGGTTAAAAATGATAAGACTAGATCACATATTCAGAAGGGATGAAGCATTCCTAAAGGAGAAAGTTCTATCTAGATCAAACTAAGGAAAGTTTCAAAGCAAAAGCATGCTGATAGATGATTTCACTTGTTGAACCAAGCATCCAAGATACACAGCATCATTGCCTCTTACAATTCCTCCATCCAAAGAAATTGCACCATCTTTAGGTCAATATGGAATTGGTTCTCAGTTCACCAAGTTTTACAAACTTAAGAGCTGGCTAGTCCATAAGCAAACGGCTTTTGGTAAAGACAAATCAAATCCGTTGATGGTTGATAGTTTACCAAAAACTATATGGTATTTAACTAACCATACTTTACAGTAAATAGTTGACTAGTCCATAAGCAAACGGCTTTTGGTAAAGACAAATCAAATCTGTTGATAGCTGATAGTTTGCTAAAAACCATAAGGGATTTTTGCTAAAATTTCAAAGAGACTACCAAGTAAAATTTTCTTTCAAAGGTACTGGTAGTTCAAATTTTGGTACTGGTAGAGTAAAATGGTACTGCTAGATAACCGTTGAGCCTGTCAGTAAAAATTATAGCCGTTAGGCCTGGTAGTTACAATTAGCCGTTGGGGTAATTCTGTAAATTACTGATGTTATATTATATTATATTTCACATATAAAAGATCTTTTTAACCGCCTTTTCATTTACTTATTATAAATTTTCTTATTTTCGGTTAAAAGTAACACTCTCATAATATCTTTCATCAGTCCTTATCACAATTAACACTCACCTTTCATCTTCTACCAGTACCACCAACAAATCCCACCATCCTAATCAAGTTTTTCATTATCTTTCACCATGGCTAATCTAAACTTCGTTAAACGTCACAATCAGTTAGCATTTTTGGAAAAGTCTGTGGATAACGAATCTTTTCATCAAATAATGGACTTTTTAAATGATTCTTACATCAGGTTTGCTTTACTTGTAAATCCCACTATTTATGAATCTCAAATTTTACAATTTTGGAAAACGGCTAAAGTTGAAACTTTTGAAAATTGAGACCAAAGGATAAAAGCCAAAGTGGATGGCAAAACCTTGACTCTTACTGAGTCATCCATTCGAAGACATCTTCATTTGGATGATTCAGATGGTATTAGTCAATTGCCTGATACTGAAATTTTTTAAAATTTGGAAAGAATGGGGTATAATGCTGATTCTACTAAACTCACCTTTATTAAAAAGCATTTTACTCCACAATGGAGATTTTTGATCCATACCATCATTCATTGTTTAAGCCAAAAGAAAACCTCATGGGAGCAGTTTAGTGGTAACATGGCTACAGCTCTCATTTGCTTGGCAACAAACAGAAAATTCAATTTTTCCAAACATATTTTTGAAGGATTGGTTAAAAATGTGGATAGCCAAACAAAGTTTTTGATGTATCCCAGATTTATTCAATGCATCATTACAAAATCAAAACATTTGTTACTTCCCCCACACTCTCTTTATGAAACACCAAAACTTTCACACAAAGTATTTTCAAACATGAAAATTGGTTCAATGGGGAAGAAATACCACTTTTTGATGAAATGTTACCACAACATGCTGAAGAACCAACACCATCATCTGAATCACCATCATCAAGTTCTTCACCTGGTTACATATCACCAACTCATCTTACATCACCAATTCCATCACCAGTACCATCTGCAACACCACCAACACCATCACATCATGTATCACCATCCCAATCTCCTCCACATCACAGTCTGGATTCTCAGACAGTGAAAGAGCTAAAAGAAAAGGTGCAGCTCTTGGAAGATGCTTTTAAAATTCAGAACACAAAATTTTCTGAGATCAACATCAAGTTAGTTAGGAGGGTTAAGAAATTGGAGAATGAAGTGAAGATGCTCAAGGGTAAAAGATCTTCCAAGATGGTTTTATCTAGTTCTTCAAGATCAGATGCTGAAAGTTTGGGTCATGTTGATATAAATAATGCCTAAACACGTTATTAATATTTTTTGATATCTCTACGTTTTGATAATCAGAAAATTATGACGTAAACAAGTATTTAGTTGTAAATATCTATTTCTACAACTCAAATCACTTAAGGTATGAATGAACTAATGCTTAATGCATTATATGATCAAAGGAACATTTTCTTAATAAACTAGATTTTTTATAAAACATCAAAAACATTTTATATATTTTTTAAAAACATTTTTGGCATTAAATAAAAATGTTTAATCTTTTATAAAAATATGAATTCAAATTTTTAACCAAAATCAGTTAAAATGTTCCAGAAAAACCTTCCCCACAAAAGGACAAAATTGGCCAACGGACAGAAGGGGCGGCCCCCTTAATTTTACTAGGCGGCCCCCTTAATTATTAAGGGGACCGCCCCCTATTTAAGGGGACCGCCCCCGCTCCAGTAGACCTCCAGCTGTCCAATTTTTCTCCTATAAATACCAGCCTTCTCCTGGACTTTTACTCACCTTTTGCACACTAAAACTTTCTGTTTTTAATTCATTCTAAACATTGTAAATCCTTTGATCATATTTTCTTAAGCATTGGTTTCTAAGTGATCCAAGCTTCCACCACCAAAAGTGCAAAAGAAGAACTCTACTTCAACTAGTGAAGAAGTGTTATTACTTACCTCATTCAATTGTGTTGTTGTGTAAAGTGTTGTGTAGTTGTGATAAGTAGATCTAAGTGTAACTACGTAGTAGTGTTGTAAATTAGTTGTGAAGTAGTTGTGAATAAGTAGTTGTGAAGTAGTTGTGAAGAAGTAGTCGTGAAGTAGTCGTGAAGAAGAAGTCGTGAAGAAGTCGTGAAGCCGTTGTGAAGAAGTCGTGAAGAAGTCGTGATTAAGTCGTGTAGAAGTTGTGTATAAGTTGTGAGATTGGTTCTAGCTACGATTAGGACTCAACATCTAGCTTTGTGTCGTTAAGCCGGTGTAAGCTAAAGTTGTGTAAGGTTTCTCCGCCATAAGGGAGTTTGTTGACATAGTGAAGAAAACTCTCGAGTAGGTGACTCGAGGAGTGGAGTAGGGCAAGGAAGGTGTCCTTGTAGCCGAACCACTATAAATCTCTGTGTTGTGGTTTGATCTTTCCATCTCTCTCTCTTATTTCATTACATTTACATTACTTGCATTACTTATCTATATTTGTTTATATATGTTCATATTGATCAAGAGTTGAATTCACATAAGATAGAATCGAAGTTTTTAAAAAGTAAACAAAAGTTTTCATAAATTAAAAAGACGTAAAACTATTCAACCCCCCTTCTAGTTTTCCACAATTGGTATCAAGAGCCACGTCAAACAAGATTTTTAAAATTAACTGTATTTTAAAACTTGAAACGATCTATGGAATCTGAAAAATATTTAGAAGGGCAATCTATGCAAAGACCACCACTATTTGAAAGTGATGGATTTTTATATTGGAAAAATCGATTCGAAACTTATGTGAAGTCAAAAGATCTAGATCTTTGGCATGTTATTACTAATGGTGATTTTTTACCTATTCAACATAATCTTGAAACTAAAAAGGATGAAATTGTACCTTTTGAAAAACAAAGTGATGATTTAAAAAGAAAACTTTCTAAAAATAATGAGGCTAAAATGGTTATTTATAATGCGCTACCACGTAAAGAATACGAAAGAATATTTATGTGCGAAACCGCAAAAGAAATTTGGAATTCTTTAATAATAACTCACCAAGGTAATAATCAAGTCAAAGATAATAAAATAGATCTTCTTGTTCAACAATATGAACAATTCACGATTCCGGAAGAGGAATCAATTGATAATGCATTTGCTAAGTTTAACACAATCATCACAAGTTTAAAGGCACTTGATGAGAGTTTTTCTAGTAAGAATTTTGTTAGGAAATTTCTTAGGGCTCTTCATCCAAAATGGCGGGCTAAAGTTACGGCGATTGAAGAATCAAAGAACTTGTCAACTCTTCAACTTGATGAGTTGATTGGCAACTTGAAAGTCTACGAAGCAATAATCAAGAAAGACTTCGAGATGGTCAAAGGAAAGAAAGAGCAAAGCAAGTCAATTGCATTGAAAGCTAGGAAAGCATCAAGTGACGAGGATAGCTCAACCTCCGAAAGTGATGATGAAGAATATGCCATGGCCGTAAGAGACTTCAAGAAATTTTTTAAAAGACGAGGAAGATTCGTTAGACAACCACATGACGAAAGAAAAACACTCCAAAGAAACAAAGACGACAAAGGTAGCAAGAGCGAGAGGAAGTGCTTCAAATGCGGTGATCCAAATCATCTCATTGGAAGATGTCCTATGATGTCAAAGGAGCAAAACCAAAAGGCGTTCATTGGAGGAGCATGGAGTGACAGTGAAGAAGACGAGAAAGAGACCACAAAAGAGGAAAAGTGTCTTATGGCTAAGACATCAAGTGAGGTACGTTCCGAAACCGAATACTTTAGTGATGAAAATGTATCATTAGATGAAAAAGACCTAGATAACGAATATAATAGGTTATGTATATTAGGCCAAAAAGTAATGACTAAAAATAAATCACTAAAACACATTAATAATCAATTAGAAAAAGAAATACTAGAATTAAAAATTAAACTACATAACTTAGAAAAGGGAAAAGAAATTCTTGAATGTAAAACATGTCAAGAAACTAAAAATGAAAATGAAACACTTAAGGAGGAAATTTGTAGGCTTAACAAATTCAAAAATAGTAGTAATTCTCTTAGGGAAATAATAAGTATTCAAAGAGTATCAAGTGATAAAACCGGATTAGGATTTAATTCAACTAAGGATTCAAATAGTCAAACTAAAAATGTAAAGTTTGAATGTGAAACTAGTGAGCAAAAACCTTTAGAGTCAAAACCTAAGTATATACTTATAAAAGATAGAAAAATACCCATAGCTAGTGATGAGGAAGTAAAAACCTTTTATAAACCATCTTTAAAAAATGAAGTAAAATACTCTAAACCAAGGTTAAGGTAAAAAACACCTCCACCTAGAAGACCACCTAGTCCTCACCCTCGGCCTAAAACTCCTCAACCTAAAAGAAACCAAAATATACCAAACCGTCATAATAATAGTTACCCAATGTGGAATTACCCAAATCCACCAAGCTATAATCCTTGGGGAATACTTCCACCATATATGCATCCGAGTCAATTGCAAACCATGTTTGGGCCAAACAACTATGGACAAATGAGATCATGGGGACCAAGTGGCTAGATTGCGAACTCATCGGGAAAGGCGTTATCTCTTTCGTAATTGACTTTTATAAGTTAATATGCTTTGAAGAACTTGAAGACCACATGTTGAAGACCAAAAGGTACGCCGCTCTTTCTTGCTCACCATTATATGCGTAGATAAATGAACTAGCCAATTGCATGCCCCCATTAATCTTTTATGCCTAGTATGTTAGTTAATAGATTATTCCTTATACATATATACATATATATACCTATACTACTATTTATACATACTATATATATATATATATATATATATATATATATATATATATATATATATATATATATATATATATATATATATATATATATATACGCACGTAACCTAGATACGTCATTTGTTGACTATCTAGAACTAAAAGAAATTGTTCGTCCTCGAATCTTTTTCTTCCCCCTTTGCCTCTTTTGAACTTTAACGTTCAACACGAAAATCTTCCGTGTCCACTGTCACATAACTCATGGTGATGAAGAGAAGTGAGTTAAGTGGATTAACGTAGAAGTAGCACTTTGACCGTCGAGTCAAGAAAACTATGGATGAAACAAACTCCCGACACCGCCAGCACCTATCTCCGTCATTACCTCATCATTCCTCAAAATCTACTCAACATCCCACACTTACACATAATACTAATATATATATATATATATATATATATATATATATAATATATATATATATATATATATATATATATATATATATATATATATATATATATATATATATATATATATATATACGCACATTTCTTCCCAATCCTTAAACCTCTTGTCGACTTGACGTCTTGAGCATTTTGTCCAAAATTATCAAGATTAAGTTTATTAACATAATGTTAATAAAATGTGTCAAGTATTCCTTCTTCGTGCCAATAAACGTATTTTTGATATATTATAATATATATATATAAATATTTTGACGTCAGAAACAAAAATCAAGAAATTCTAAAATTTGGCAGGCGGCCCCCTTAATGTTTAAGGGGACCGGCTAGTAAACGGGGGCGGTCCCCTTAATGTTTAAGGGGGCCGGCCTACTGTTGCTGCCAAAACGAATTTTCCTCCTTGAAAACTTTGCCAAACACCCCATTTTTCAAACAAATTTCACTCCCACTTTGCTGTATACGAACTGCCATCACAAATCCATCATCAAATCACCTCTTCAAGTCAATTTCACAAAGGGCAAACATCTATACATCGATTAGCAACACGTTTAGTAAGTTTTTCATGATACATTTCATCTAATTTCATTCAATTTTGAGTCTAACCTTAATTAGGTCTTTTACTAAACTTTCTTTTAATCCATAATTTGTTAAAATTAAGTCTAGAAATCTTATAACCAAATGCTCCCCATAGGACTAGAATGATTAATCAACCTAGAAACTAAGTAATTAAAAAAACCATTATGTCAAACTAATCACTCCTTTTCAAAACTAATCATATTGTTGAATTATGCCATAAACACATGTTAAAACTAATCACATTGGTTTATTACAACTCACAAATCCTAAAAATATATTTTTCGAATCATAAAAAATGTTTTTGTTAAATATAAGAGAGTGTTTGGATTAGGAGCTAGAATCATCAAAATTTAATCAAAATTAAGTTCATAACTACTTGTCAAGTTTATAAACATACAATTAGTTGTTTTAAGTCATCAAGATACATAATTCATATGTATATTGAAATTTTACTAGTTATTTTCTTATTTAAAGGAGCGTTTGGCACAACATTTTGAACGAAATTTTTGAGTCAAAATCTAAGTTACTTAACATAAACACTCGTAAGAAATAGCTAGATATACAATCCAATGTTTGTCTAGCCACATTTCAAGGTAGCTTATGACGTGTAAAAGAACGTTCGGATATTGTTGACTTCTTGTCATGATGTCCCTATAACTATTCTTTAACATCATAAAATACATTTCAAGCGAGTTAAAAATTAAAACTAAGGAACATTGTAAACTACTTCTTAGGATTTAAGGTTTAGAGTCGAAGTATGTTTACGTTCCACATAAGTAGCATATATAATATATGCATGTCATTTTCTTATTTTTCTTTGTTGCTTTCTTGTATAGGTGAAAATGCCCAAAACTACAGTCGGTGATGTTTCCAAAACAAAAGAATATATTCCTAAAGTCTCTGCCACTCCAGGCATTTCTCCTGCTATTGCTTGTTTCTATCATCCCATTGAAGATAGAAACATTCATGAAGGGAGAGTTGTCTATCCATCGTTCTATGAATCCGACTATATCGAACGAATGTTCTCCAACGTTCGTCTTGATTGTCTCTACAAAATCAATGAGCTTATCATTTCCCGATTTGTTCTTGACTTCTATAGCCAAGTGATGGTGCAAACCGATCCCAATGGCTGTATCCTCATATCCTTTATGATTCAAAACGAATTCATTACTCTTACTCTCGCTCAATTCGGTCAAATTATAGGCATTCCCTACTCCGGTCAAGCTGTCTTCTCTAATGAGTGGTATCTCTCATCTCTTGAGCAACATCGACCTCAATATGGTCCTTACTACTCTGAGATTCCATCCTCTGAAGAAATTCGTCAATATCTTGGGCTAGATCATGGTACGACTAGCCGGAGGATCAAGTCAAAAGATATTGACATCCATGCTAACCAAATCCTTCTCAAGGAGTTACGCCCCGACATAAAGCGTTGGGAAGAACTCATTCGTGAGAATGCGTTCGGTACCGGTGGTCACCGTGATCATGTCACGGCGAGCATAGCTCATATGTTGTACTGTATTGTCGCTGAAAAGCCGTACAATTTGGCATATCTCTTTGTCTTCCGTATCATGTCCGCCAAAAATACTCATAATGTAAATCTTCCGTATGGCATGTTTCTCACTCGCCTCTACAATCATGTCATGATGCATTATCCACATCTTCAGAGTCCAATTTATGAGTCTGTTCAACCGGTCCTTAATCCTCTTGTTCGTGTCCGTGAACATCGCCCCCGAAGCGACAAGGGAAAATCTCGTAAATCTGTCTCACTTCCACCTCGTGGTTCCACGTCACATCGAGGAGACGATGATGATGATGATGATGAGGAGGAAAGCGCAACACGTGCTAGTACCCCATCACCAAGGACCTTTGTTCAAAATCTTCCGGATCTTGATTACACCGAGTATCAAGTTCCTTCTCCTTCCGAACGAACAGACGAACTGCTGTTTGAAAGACAAACCGAACTTCTCAACACCACACAACTGATGCATCAAGAAGTACGAGGAGGTTTCAAGTCCATTGGAAAGTCACTTGGAAAGTTGTTTGGGAAGAAGAAGAAATAAACATATTTGGTGAATGTTTAGTTGATTTTTATTTGACACTTATATGTAGTACTATTATCTTGACACTTGCTTGCTATGACTTTTATTATGTTAGTTGATAAACTTATTAGAACTAAGCTACTAGTTTATTTGAAATTATATGACTATGTTTCTAATATGATTTTTTTTTTCTAGTCTTAAATATGTATATTATTTTTGATAATATTTAATCATTCTTGATGTACATGATCCAAATGGAACTTGCTGCAAAGACACCCTAAAAATGACCTTTTTCTGGAAATTTTTCAAATTTGGTCGCCTGGGAATTCACCAGATGGGCGGCCCCCTTAATTCCTTAGGCGGTCCCCTTAATTTTTAAGGGGGCCGCCCAACAATTAAGGGGACCGGCCATCTGGACAGTAAATTTTACTGTTTCCTTTTGCATCTTGTGACCACTTTTACCTAGCCCCAGCTACCATTACCCTTAATGCACGAACTGGACTTGGAATATTACCACAAAACCTCCACAATTTGCCTAAATCAACCACATTTTCACAATATAAAAACCCTCCTTACAATTACCTTTCACTCCATCAACCATCACCTCCATCAAACACCCATTTTCATCCACAATGCTATCGCCAAAATCTTCCATCTCTAAGACTTCAAGGAAACAAAGACTTGTTATCATACCACCAAAACAACCTTTCATAGACCTAACCCAAGATGACATCAAAACTCCATCACCACCACCTCAAAATTCATCCCTAAGTGCACCAAATGCACCATCAAAAACACCATCCACCCATGGAGCTTCATCTTCCTCCATTCCATCCACTTCATCCATAAATGACTACATCCACACTCACCTAACATCATCACCAAGAGCATCATCACCACCATCCACTCAAGAACCTTCATACACCCAACTTGCTATTTCCCTATCACCTATCACACCTCTTGATGCTCACTTTTCACCATCACCAACCCCACTACCATTCTTTCCTATACCTTGGGCAATGCTTGAAGCCCATGGTGATAATTGTCTTTGTTGCGTCCATAACCGGACCTTAATCTTTGGTCTTAGAGATGAGATACACTACATGTTTTCATCTCTTGAACACATGATTGCCAACCCACAACCAACACCTCCTCCACCTCCTTCACCCACTACACCACCACCACCTCCATTTTCACCCAATTAAGCACATGCAATGCTTAAAAATAATTTTTCAAACCCTTCTTCTAAGCAAGCTCCATGGAAGACCATGTACCTCTAAGATGACTATGTAGTTTTATTAGTAGTTTTTGTTTGTATGCTTGCATGTTTCATGTTGTAATCTTTTGGTTGGGTACTTATCCAAAACACCTTTATTAAATGAATGATCTTATTCTATATGCTTGTTTATTGTTGTTACATATACTTGTGCTTCTAACATTTTTTTTTGCAAGCGTTCCATAGCTCGTTTCCTTGGTGCCCCCAAACGAGGGGGAGTACACATCAAGGGGGAGTTTTCGTTCCGACATATTTGATTCTAAAAATTGTCGGCTTAACCTTTTAGATTCTACAAAAAGGGGGAGAAATAGATGTAAACTCACTAAATACTTATCTAAAAACTAATTTTTAGATTTAATGAGTTTAGATTTTGTAATCATCAAAAAGGGGGAGATTGTTGATATAAATAATGCCTAAACACGTTATTAATATTTTTCGATATCTCTACGTTTTGATAATCACAAAATGTAAAATCATTAATCGGAAAATTATGACGTAAACAAGTATTTAGTTGTAAATATCTATTTCTACAACTCAAATCACTTAAGATATGAATGAACTAATGCTTAATGCATTATATGATCAAAGGAACATTTTCTTAATAAACTAGATTTTTTATAAAACATCAAAAACATTTTATATATTTTTTAAAAACATTTTTGGCATTAAATAAAAATGTTTAATCTTTTATAAAAATATGAATTCAAATTTTTAACCAAAATCAGTTAAAATGTTCCAGAAAAACCTTCCCCACAAAAGGACAAAATTGGCCAACGGACAGAAGGGGCGGCCCCCTTAATTTTACTAGGCGGCCCCCTTAATTATTAAGGGCACCGCCCCCGCTCCAGTAGACCTCCAGCTGTCCAATTTTTCTCCTATAAATACCAGCCTTCTCCTGGACTTTTACTCACCTTTTGCACACTAAAACTTTCTGTTTTTAATTCATTCTAAACATTGTAAATCCTTTGATCATATTTTCTTAAGCATTGGTTTCTAAGTGATCCAAGCTTCCACCAGCAAAAGTGCAAAAGAAGAACTCTACTTCAACTAGTGAAGAAGTGTTATTACTTACCTCATTCAATTGTGTTGTTGTGTAAAGTGTTGTGTAGTTGTGATAAGTAGATCTAAGTGTAACTACGTAGTAGTGTTGTAAATTAGTTGTGAAGTAGTTGTGAATAAGTAGTTGTGAAGTAGTTGTGAAGAAGTAGTCGTGAAGTAGTCGTGAAGAAGAAGTCGTGAAGAAGTCGTGAAGCCGTTGTGAAGAAGTCGTGAAGAAGTCGTGATTAAGTCGTGTAGAAGTTGTGTATAAGTTGTGAGATTGGTTCTAGCTACGATTAGGACTCGACATCTAGCTTTGTGTCGTTAAGCCGGTGTAAGCTAAAGTTGTGTAAGGTTTCTCCGCCATAAGGGAGTTTGTTGACATAGTGAAGAAAACTCTCGAGTAGGTGACTCGAGGAGTGGAGTAGGGCAAGGAAGGTGTCCTTGTAGCCGAACCACTATAAATCTCTGTGTTGTGGTTTGATCTTTCCATCTCTCTCTCTTATTTCATTACATTTACATTACTTGCATTACTTATCTATATTTGTTTATATATGTTCATATTGATCAAGAGTTGAATTCACATAAGATAGAATCGAAGTTTTTAAAAAGTAAACAAAAGTTTTCATAAATTAAAAAGACGTAAAACTATTCAACCCCCTTCTAGTTTTCCACAGGTCACTCTTCCAAAAAGGGGAGGATGGGTAGTTCAGAAGATGAAGAGGAGGCTCAATTTCATTTTCATGAAGGAACTCAGGTATATGATGAAGAGCCTGCTGGTGCAGAGCAAGAGCCTGCTAGTTTAAAAGAGCCTGCTGAAGCAGAGCAAGAGCCTGCTAGGATTGAGAAGCTTTTGGCTATGGACTACAAAGGTTCTGCTGAAAAGGTTTACAAGAGAAAGAGGGAATCACAGCCTCAAGGGGATTTGTTTGTTCAAGGGAGGTTGTTTATTGCTGATGAACAATCTGCTGCTCCATCTCAAGAACCTACACCAAAAGATAAGGGCAAGAAAATTATGGTTGATGATGAACCTAAGCCCAAAAGGTTGAAGAAAAGAGTGCAAGTGCAGATGGCCTTAGATGAGGAAGTCTCCAAAAGGCTTCATGAGGAAGAAATGCAAAAGGCTTTAGAAGCATCAAGACTGCTTGCAGAAATGCAAGAGCAAAAAGATGTTGCTCAAATTCTTCTTGACTCTCAAGCTGCTCAAGAAACATTTGATGCTCAGATGCAATGGATTATTGCCAATGATCCAATTGTGAGAGGTCAGGCTTCTATAATTATGGATGACCAGAATCTTAACACTGAAGAGAAAACACAGAGCTTGAAACCTTTATCAACAACAAATATAGAGAAGAAGCTCTGGAAAATATTTTTCAGAAGATTCAAGAAATTCAGAAGAGAGGTTTTAAGGTGGGCTCATTTCCAAAAGATCAAGTGAATTTCATGAAGAAGTTTTTAAGAAATCAAGCCAATTGGACTGAATCTCAACTGAAGAAGAAAACTCCTGAAGAAATTCATTTCCTTTATCTGAATGCCTACAAGACTTGTTACTACAAGATCCCATCTGATGCAAAGCCTTCAATGAAAAAGAAAGATGCTCAAAAGAAAGAAGAAGCAAAATTGGATCCAGAGCAAGTAAGTAAAATGTTAATTGCTTTACCAACAATTATACATGCTGATCCAATTAGGTCTAGACACCCTATTATTGATTGGGAGATTCACCATGATAGATCAGGAAAGTCATGGAAAATAACCTGGGTTGGGGGTCAAACTACTATCTTCAAAAACTTTGAAAATCTGATTAGAGCATGTGATAGAGCTGACTTAGAAGAGTTGTGGAATCTAGTTCAAATTAGGCTAGACACAAATTCTAACACTGATGTTAAGGAACAAGAACTTTAGGTAGAGTTCAATAGGATGTATGATCCAAATCCTAAAGATGTTCATTGGAAGTTTCCATATCATGATCCTACAACCACATGGGAATTCCTAAGTCTTAGCAGTATTCATCATCTTTTTACACAAAGTGGGATTGAGCTCTTTATGTTGGCTGAAAAAGAGTATCCTCTGAGCTATGAAGTTCTTACAACCATGATTTCCAAGAGGTTAAGATGTGATAAATATGAAGAAAAGTCAGAAGTTGTTCAAAGTTTGCTGATGAGCATTTTTGAGCAATGTGAAAGAAAAAGGAAGAATAGAGAGTAAAGGTTTTGGAAGAGTTCCCTCAGATCCTCAAGGTATGGATTTTATTCATAAGAAACTTGTGTATTATAAAGAAAATAACAAGTTTAGGGGAGGATTGTTGGGAATAAAATGTTCAAGTCAAAGAGCCTGCCAGATGAAGTATTAAGCCTGCTAGTTGATTTTGAAGAAGTTGAAGATGTACTAACAGTACCTTCTGGGTGAGAAGGTACTGCTAGTTAAAGAAGGTCTTGCCAAGTTGAAGATCAAGTTGATAGATATTTATTTGTAGATATTTAGTTGTATTATTAGTCTTTGTACAATGTAACACGTTTAGTAGAAGTAGTTCAGTCTTCTATGTTGTGCAGAAGATAATACTGAGTAGTTTACATTGAAAGTTGTAATTAGTAGGTTAGAAAGTCCAAGTATCTTATTATAATACCCAACTTGACAACTTGTAATAAGGGGTCCTTATCCTATAAAAGGATCCCTTAGTCACCACCTTTAAAAAATCTCTTTCCAACTAATAACTTAGCAACATCCTGAACCAACACAATCTCTCTAGTAACTTAGTTACAAATTCACAAATCCTTTAACAAACCAAAGATTCAAGGTTACTTTTGTAATCCTGGTGATAGTTAGATCATCCGCATTATTTCATCAATAATATTGAATCGTTTTGTGTTATTCAAGTTGTGTTCATTGGTCATTATAACTCACGTTTACATACTCACCACCTTTGTTTCTTTTAAGTGTGTTATAGTAAATTCCGCGTACTAAAGCACATTCATTCCTAAATATCCCAAACACATTATTAAGATTAACATCCCAAGTGTTTGTATAATCCTTCACACCAAGTTCCTGAACCCTTGAACCTCAGGAATTAAACCCAAATTCCTGAACACTAGAACCATCAGTGACTAAACCCAAGTCCTGACAATCAGGTTCACTGAATGAAAAGTCATTCAGGGCCCTCAAGAGACATTAAATACTAACTTAAATGCTCTAAGTATCTAGTTAGTAAATGTTCGAAGTTTGTAACTGTATTCTTATTTAATAATAAGAATATTTGTTCTTTTGCCTTTCTAGCATACACCTCATTGGCCACCACATTCCCACTTGGCATTAAATGCCTCTCCAATCACATAACAGATATGTGATGACTCAGCTCTGCAAATTACACTTTTTGCATATGGCATAACTGTTTGCCTTGATAGTTGCACAATACAGGGATAGTGGGGTGGTTGGGCATTTAATGCGGATCTCAAATGTTTTATTCAAAACGTTTTTCAAAATAATATCTTTTGAGATAATAACCGCCTAAGTGCCTAAAATACCCTCCACTTCACTTCCCTATAAATACCCCACAAACAAAAAACACACATACGTTTTTTAGAAATCTTAAGCAAAACTTTGGCCTTTTTTAAAAAACGCAAAAAATCTGTGTGTGTTCTTAGCATCTAGAAACCCAAAACCATTTGTTGTTTACCCAGACTTTCCCAACAAAAATGGCTTCTTCTAATGCTATTACATATACCCCTAATGTGGAATTCCTCATTGAGGGCGTAGACATGACCAAGAACAATGTGGTAGGAAACTTTGCCTACCCCCAAAGGTTTTGGGCGTACAAGAATGTGGTAAAATACCTACAAAACTGCTTTCTTGCTACGACATTTACCAAGACCCCCTCAGTCATCTACCATGACTATTTGAGGGAATTATGGTGTACTGCAGTGGCAACCAGCTGTCACACCCCCAAAATCGGATCCAGCGGAAGCATACATGTAGCTGGGGTGCAACTCAATTGGTATCATAACACAAGTGCAAAGAACGGTTTTCATCTCATTCATTTAGAATAAAATAGTTTAACAAAAATGTTGATTTACATTGTAAAAAGTAGTGCGGAATTAGGCCCTTGAAAATATCATTTAAAACGGTCCCTTATGAATATCAGAGTCTTCTATGACCATGCCGTGCCCTGCCAAAACCTCCAGTAGCGTGCCTTTGCTTAATACCTGAGAATACATGCTAAAGTGTCAACACGAGGTTGGTGAGTTCATAGAGTTTGTATTAAAATAGTTGAAAAAGCCTTCAAAGAATGTTTCCACAGCAAAGGCATTGTAAATCCACTCAGTTCCAAGCCCCGGCCATACAAGACTCGCAACCTGTGTGTTTACAACCCACTGCTAACATATAGTATGATTAAGTCAAATGTGTATACGATATATGCACGCTTAATGTAAAGTTTAATAGCCTACTGAACCTCACGACAAGAATAAGCAAGAATGCTTCATAGCTGGATTATATTCACCCAAGGCCATGAATCGTAGGCAAAGGGTGGGGGTGTCAACCCGATAGTACTATCAATACCTCTCCGTCGGCTCCATCCAGGAGTTAAACAGTGGTGAAAGAATATAGCGTATAGAATAGTTTTCCACATTAAGTCATATATCGTAATAAAGCTACACATCATGTTTAAGTGTATAAAAGTATAGCATAGCATATGAGTAAAATCGTCTTGAGTAATAGCAAACAATTTAAGCATGTATCTCCCCCAAAACAGTTATAAAACAAGTAAAAGTAGGGGCTATGAACTCACCTGGTATGATAGCAACAATGACAATAGTGAATATGATGGAATGAGGCTCGGTCTCTAACCGCAACCTAATATGATTAATATGATCTAAGGTAAGCAAATGAAATGATTCTACTCATGCAAATACATATGTTAACGATACCACTCGTTAGTTTTGAAAATAACGTTTATCGTTGAAAACTACATTTTTGACGTCTCGCTAAGTCATGAACTACTTTTCGTGTAAATATGTTGAAAGGGTACTCTATGATCCTCGTTTGGTGTTCTATAGTCAAATATAATAGTTTCGTCGCAAAATAACTCTTTTTATAACTTGTGAAAAATGTGGCCAAACGGCCTCGCAAAACTAGCCGCAAAATATTGCACGTTAAGAGTTAGTAATAAAACTTGTCGTTTTTGAAAACCTTGTAACATGATCTCTCAGCCGTCTCCTATGAGTTTTGGTCATACGTGACTCGATCAACGGGAAAATAGCTCGCAATATGGTGACTTAAAAGAAAACTGTTTTACACTTGTAATATACTTCGCTAATAGAAGCTGTCAAAATTATATAAGTTTCGCTAGGTTTTCAAACGTGTATATCTTGGTCGTTATAAGTCCGTTTTCTATGTTCTTTATATCTACGGATTCGTCAGAACATGAACTAACATGTTTTCAGTAGCTCAGCTCTCCTAGATCACGTCTAACGCCTCGTTTTGCCCCTTGAAGTTCGGCAAACAGCAAGCTATTTCCGGAAAATATAGTTTTCGTCGTTAACTCGTTTTTTAGCATATCTCCTTCGTTATAAACTCGTTTTTATCCCCGTTTTCGGCCATAGTTTCGTATCGGAAAGTATTTTCTAAATATTTGGTCCAAAATTACCCATCACCTACTGAGTTTCCCACGTTTTAAAAATATGGACAGTAGGTATATATATTCTTTCAAAAATCATTTCTAGTGTTCCAATCTAGTTCCAACTTAAACCAAACCACTTTCAATCACCACAAATCTAGTCTAATCTTACCATACACCTTCCCAAGGTGTCATGGGTTCCTAAACATCAAAATCAAGTGGATCTAACAAGGATCTAACTATAATCTATTTCTAGGGCTCAAAAGTTAGATATGTATAAAATGGAGTGGTATAAATAACATATGCATGTAGATCTTGTATAAAAAGTGTATGATTATAGTAGGAACTTGAATAAATTATAAAAATGAGTTTTGACAACTTACTTGAAAGATTAGCGAGCTTATGGAGATGAAAACTTAATTAACCTAAAGGTTTTTATTTCAAAACCTTAACAAGGATTATATAGAAGACTAGATTATACTTGTTCTTGAAAAATTTGATGAATCTTGTTGTTGCTCTTGTTCTTGGCCGATTCATATAGAGAGAAAGAAAGGGATGAGAACTTTTTCTAGTTTACTTGAAGTATACAAATGAAAGGAAATGGGAATTAAAGAGATATATGTTTGTAGATATTTAGGAGACAAGATCCATGATTCAAGGGGGGGGGGGGGGGGGCGTGGGTTTTTGTAAGGAAAGGGATGAGTGTGTAAGTGAATGAAGACTTTTGTGTGTAATTGAGTAGATATTATTACTTTTAGGTGATACCGGGTATCGAGTTTGCTAGAAATAAAGTTTAACTGTACCAAATAAAATATGACGACGTTGTAAAAATTATGAAATTACTTTCCTGATGAGAATCGGGTATTAAAATATTTATCGGGTTGTGATTTGACGTAATTATAGTCGTTTACCGGAAAATATAGCAACGGGTCTCAAAACACCGGGTAAATTAATAATATAATTTTTATATTATTATAATGAGTATAAAAATGTGTTAGGACCATAGTTGGGATTGTCGGATCAATTATTCAAAATAATAGCTCGTAAGATAACGTTTATTAGTTAGATAACCGTACGTATACAGAAACGATGCAACTCACGCATGAATGACAAATTTTCTCCGGAGGTGAATAGTGTTTTATGAATAGTAAAATTTTTGAACGCTTCTCAGAATCACAAACTGACTCCGAAAAAGATGAATAGTAAAATGATGAATAGTGATCGATGAATAGTAACCAATGAATAGTAACCGATGAATAGTAAATTGTCGAGGTTCGGAAAAATGGCCTGGAATTACGAGTTGTGACAGTCTCCACCCGTTAAAGGAATTCAGTCCCTGAATTCAGCTCGCTCGCTCTACGTACGTATGTTCTCGTGGTCGGGTTTGATGGGGGTAAACTTTCCCATGATCGAGCAAAGCCTTCAAAAGACCTCTAGGTAACCGATTTTTACTTAATCCCACAACTCATCAAACAAGAACTGTCATGGGATTAGGCTAAATCGATTTGAGGTTGTCGATTCAAATTTAATCTCACAACTCATCAAACAAGAACTGTCATGAGGTTAAACTGAATCGGCTCGGGTAACAACTTGATTCCAGTTTGATCCTCGCAACTCATCAAACAAGAACTGTCACTTAGATCAAACTGGGAACACGTGGTTTGAAGGAGGTCTTTTGAAAATTTGGCTCGATTATGGAATTGCTTACACCGATCAAATCAATCCGGACATAATTCCATTATAACTACTCTCAGTATTGCAAAATTCATCTCTGAGCAGGGCATAGGTAGTCAGCCTATGTCCAACTGTCCCGGGTTGAATATAGGTGACGAGTCTATATTCCACCGAGGTTCAATGAATTTTGGAATACTCAGCTTAGTTATAATAATACTATGTCCTTCACATATAAAGGGCGGTTCAAAAGACTAAGGCAGGTGATCAGGCTTGAGGTCGAATGATGAAACTACGTAAGATAAAGGTATAACGCTGCGACGTGCATGATATGTAAGCATACTTATATGGAATACAATTATAGAAATCAAAGAGAGTAAGTGAGTATAAATGATTTGGTAATAAGACACAAATCTTATTAAATATGTCAGCAACAAACCACAATGAGGCATCAGCTTGGCAGGCAGGCACGTGGCGGTCATAGGGTTAAGTTTTCGTAAAAGTAGCTATAGTTTAGGTTTTAAAATTACCCAGTTCTCTATAGCCAAGGCTCTGATACCAATCTGTCACACCCCCAAAATCGGATCCAGCGGAAGCATACATGTAGCTGGGGTGCAACTCAATTGGTATCATAACACAAGTGCAAAGAACGGTTTTCATCTCATTCATTTAGAATAAAATAGTTTAACAAAAATGTTGATTTACATTGTAAAAAGTAGTGCGGAATTAGGCCCTTGAAAATATCATTTAAAACGGTCCCTTATGAATATCAGAGTCTTCTATGACCATGCCGTGCCCTGCCAAAACCTCCAGTAGCGTGCCTTTGCTTAATACCTGAGAATACATGCTAAAGTGTCAACACGAGGTTGGTGAGTTCATAGAGTTTGTATTAAAATAGTTGAAAAAGCCTTCAAAGAATGTTTCCACAGCAAAGGCATTGTAAATCCACTCAGTTCCAAGCCCCGGCCATACAAGACTCGCAACCTGTGTGTTTACAACCCACTGCTAACATATAGTATGATTAAGTCAAATGTGTATACGATATATGCACGCTTAATGTAAAGTTTAATAGCCTACTGAACCTCACGACAAGAATAAGCAAGAATGCTTCATAGCTGGATTATATTCACCCAAGGCCATGAATCGTAGGCAAAGGGTGGGGGTGTCAACCCGATAGTACTATCAATACCTCTCCGTCGGCTCCATCCAGGAGTTAAACAGTGGTGAAAGAATATAGCGTATAGAATAGTTTTCCACATTAAGTCATATATCGTAATAAAGCTACACATCATGTTTAAGTGTATAAAAGTATAGCATAGCATATGAGTAAAATCGTCTTGAGTAATAGCAAACAATTTAAGCATGTATCTCCCCCAAAACAGTTATAAAACAAGTAAAAGTAGGGGCTATGAACTCACCTGGTATGATAGCAACAATGACAATAGTGAATATGATGGAATGAGGCTCGGTCTCTAACCGCAACCTAATATGATTAATAT
Organism: Artemisia tridentata subsp. tridentata; assembly: GCA_021014915.2. Taxonomy (NCBI): domain Eukaryota; kingdom Viridiplantae; phylum Streptophyta; class Magnoliopsida; order Asterales; family Asteraceae; genus Artemisia; species Artemisia tridentata. The sequence continues at coordinate 352,248,790 of CP139504.1, read as the reverse complement.
GATCTAAGTTAAGCAAATGAAATGATTCTACTCATGCAAATACATATGTTAACGATACCACTCGTTAGTTTTGAAAATAACGTTTATCGTTGAAAACTACATTTTTGACGTCTCGGTAAGTCATGAACTACTTTTCGTGTAAATATATTGAAAGGGTACTCTATGATCCTCGTTTGGTGTTCTATAGTCAAATATAATAGTTTCGTCGCAAAATAACTCTTTTTATAACTTGTGAAAAATGTGGCCAAACGGCCTCGCAAAACTAGCCGCAAAATATTGCACGTTAAGAGTTAGTAATAAAACTTGTCGTTTTTGAAAACCTTGTAACATGATCTCTCAGCCGTCTCCTATGAGTTTTGGTCATACGTGACTCGATCAACGGGAAAATAGCTCGCAATATGGTGACTTAAAAGAAAACTGTTTTACACTTGTAATATACTTCGCTAATAGAAGCTGTCAAAATTATATAAGTTTCGCTAGGTTTTCAAACGTGTATATCTTGGTCGTTATAAGTCCGTTTTCTATGTTCTTTATATCTACGGATTCGTCAGAACATGAACTAACATGTTTTCAGTAGCTCAGCTCTCCTAGATCACGTCTAACGCCTCGTTTTGCCCCTTGAAGTTCGGCAAACAGCAAGCTATTTCCGGAAAATATAGTTTTCGTCGTTAACTCGTTTTTAGCATATCTCCTTCGTTATAAACTCGTTTTTATCCCCGTTTTCGGCCATAGTTTCGTATCGGAAAGTATTTTCTAAATATTTGGTCCAAAATTACCCATCACCTACTGAGTTTCCCACGTTTTAAAAATATGGACAGTAGGTATATATATTCTTTCAAAAATCATTTCTAGTGTTCCAATCTAGTTCCAACTTAAACCAAACCACTTTCAATCACCACAAATCTAGTCTAATCTTACCATACACCTTCCCAAGGTGTCATGGGTTCCTAAACATCAAAATCAAGTGGATCTAACAAGGATCTAACTATAATCTATTTCTAGGGCTCAAAAGTTAGATATGTATAAAATGGAGTGGTATAAATAACATATGCATGTAGATCTTGTATAAAAAGTGTATGATTATAGTAGGAACTTGAATAAATTATAAAAATGAGTTTTGACAACTTACTTGAAAGATTAGCGAGCTTATGGAGATGAAAACTTAATTAACCTAAAGGTTTTTATTTCAAAACCTTAACAAGGATTATATAGAAGACTAGATTATACTTGTTCTTGAAAAATTTGATGAATCTTGTTGTTGCTCTTGTTCTTGGCCGATTCATATAGAGAGAAAGAAAGGGATGAGAACTTTTTCTAGTTTACTTGAAGTATACAAATGAAAGGAAATGGGAATTAAAGAGATATATGTTTGTAGATATTTAGGAGACAAGATCCATGATTCAAGGGGGGGGGGGGGGGGGGCGTGGGTTTTTGTAAGGAAAGGGATGAGTGTGTAAGTGAATGAATACTTTTGTGTGTAATTGAGTAGATATTATTACTTTTAGGTGATACCGGGTATCGAGTTTGCTAGAAATAAAGTTTAACTGTACCAAATAAAATATGACGACGTTGTAAAAATTATGAAATTACTTTCCTGATGAGAATCGGGTATTAAAATATTTATCGGGTTGTGATTTGACGTAATTATAGTCGTTTACCGGAAAATATAGCAACGGGTCTCAAAACACCGGGTAAATTAATAATATAATTTTTATATTATTATAATGAGTATAAAAATGTGTTAGGACCATAGTTGGGATTGTCGGATCAATTATTCAAAATAATAGCTCGTAAGATAACGTTTATTAGTTAGATAACCGTACGTATACAGAAACGATGCAACTCACGCATGAATGACAAATTTTCTCCGGAGGTGAATAGTGTTTTATGAATAGTAAAATTTTTGAACGCTTCTCAGAATCACAAACTGACTCCGAAAAAGATGAATAGTAAAATGATGAATAGTGATCGATGAATAGTAACCAATGAATAGTAACCGATGAATAGTAAATTGTCGAGGTTCGGAAAAATGGCCTGGAATTACGAGTTGTGACACCAGCCTTGCTGACACCAAAGAATCCATCATCACATTTACAGTGATGAATGGGAGAAGAACCCTCTCACTGGATTACAAAACCTTCATCAAGGCCACTGGTCTTGATTACACTGAGGCCTTTGTGCCCAACCCTATTGACCAAGAGGTAAAAGCCGAATTGCTTTTCCTAGTGCCTCATGACCCTAAGCATCCTGAAATGGCCGCTGGAGCCTTATTGGACAAGGCTCCAATAGTCAAAACCTGGTTCCATCCTGTCTGTAGGATCCTAATGACCTTTGTCATTCAGGTCCTTGGGGGAAATAAATCCTCCACGGAGCAAGTGAACTCATCACAATAATTGATGGTGTTCAGTCTCTTGGAGGGTAGAAATATTGATATCAGAGGAATAATCTTTCGAGACCTCGTGGCCAAGCTATCAGGAAAGCATAGGAAAAAACACATGTCCTATCCAAGGTTTATTTCATGTGTGCTTCAGGACCTATTTGGCGCAGATTATGTTAGGCATGACAAGGATCAAATCCTGACGTCTTACACAAGTCTAACTACTCTAGCAGCATTACTGAGGTTACACCAGTCGCCCTGACAACCTATATGCAATCGGTTATTCAGGGGACTGAAGCTGTCTCACCAGTGCCTTCACCTACAAAGAAGGTGAAGAAGACAAAGAAGGGTCAGTTCAGTAAGGTGGTTAGACCCAAACCACTCGCCACTGAGACTGATGCCTCAAACAACCCTAAATAAGGGTTAAATGTGACCGAGACCTCTAAGACACCCCTCACTGAGACCATCTTGGCCAAAAAAAAATACCAACGGAGGTCACTGAGAAATCATCCTCAGTGTCCTCGGGCAAACCCCCTCTTCCTCAAGACTCTATTGACATAAACAAGTCACTAGGGTCAGGAACCTCCACCCACTCACATCCCGATGAAGGCACTGACAAATCACAATCAGGGCCTGAGGGAGAAAAGCGTCCTGAATCCTCGGTTGGGCAGCACTACTCAAATGGGAAGGGGACCCACAAACAATCACATCCTGCTAACGTCCCTGAGCAATCACACTCAGGGTCTTAGGGAGTAAAGGTCCCTGAATCCCCAAAAGGGCAGCACAACCCTGATGAGAAGGGGGACCATCAACCATCACAATCAGTGCCTCATGATAGCTCTGAAAAACACCCGTCAGGACTTGAAGGCGCTCTAGGGGACAAAGACTCAGAGGGATATAAACCACCGGCTGATACGGAACCAACAACCACCTCAGGTGGATCCATTCTCTCGGGAACTGCCACCAAAAGTCAGGCTGAGCAATCAGTTATTATGACTAGCCAGGCTGATAAAACCAAATCAGTTTTTATGGCAGGGTCAGGACCTGGCCAAAGCCAAGCCAAGTCTTTTCATAAAGAGGAGCCAGTTAACCTTTGTAAGATTGAGTCTATGAGGGATTCAGGCTCTTCTTGATTCTGAAGATGAGCTCAAGGAAGAGAGTGAGGAGGAAATGTTTGAGGCTGGTGATGACATGGAGACTGATGAACAACCAACTGAGCAATCGCATCAGTCTTCTCCACATGGTGAAGAATCTGAATCTCAGGCTGATCATTCTTCAGATTCTGAATCATCATGCCCTCAGGAACTCAAGAAGTATGACAACATTCTTCCTCTTACTGAGAGGCAATTGGTCAAGTTCCTACAAAAGGCCAACAATGCTCTCTTCACTAGGCTAACTGAAGAAATTTTTGACCACCACACTAAAGCTGCTGTTTATTACGTTGATCTGAAGGAATCAATGGAATCCTATCATGATGATGTAAATGAGCACAAGTCATCTATCTCCTTCTCCATGAAAAATCTTGATTACAATCTTCAAATGTTCAACGAGTCTCTCACCAACTTACAAAAGAGCATTGAAACTATTCAAGAGTCAGTGAAAGATGACCCTGCGCTTAACAGGAAAATTCTTCAGGCTTCTTAGACCTACCAGCAACAATCTACTCAGGTGGCTGAGCTGGTAAACATGCTGACCTCCTCAAATCTTCAGGGATTCAGCTCTAAAGTAGACTGCATCAGGTCTTCCCTGGGTCTTATGGAGTCCCACATGGCATCTTTGGCGAATTCTTCTTCTTCCTTGGCTTGGAATCTTGGGCCAAGGATGACTGTAATTGAGGTTTCTCAGGCTTCTCTTGAGGCTAAGGTCTCAACTCTTTAGAAGGACACCTCAGACATCAAGTCAATGATGAATGAGATTTATTAGGCCTTCAAGGGTCAGGATGCTCCCTCAAATTCAGTGAGTGCACCAACTTTTTCTCTCACCATGGTTCCAACAACAGTTGAGGGGGAGAATGTCACTGAAGAACAACCTCCAGTCACTGAAGAGACTGAAGAGCAACCTCCTTCTCACACTGAGGGGGAGATTCCTGAGACCAACCCATCTTCATCCCGCCAAGACAAAGGCAAATGTATTCTTACAACCACTGAGCCTGAGTCTACAATCTTGGTGCCTACCTCCTCTGAAAGAAAGCAAGATCCTGATGAGCCAGTCAGGGTCCCTTATGAGGTCAATGGAGTGATTAAACTTCTTACTAATGAGGAAGTTCAAGCTCATATGGAGAAAGAGGAGGCAATGAAGAAGGCAGCCAAAGAAGAAAGGGCGAGCAAGGATGCTCTTATTCAGGTGGTCCATGAAGAGGCTGAGAAGATAGGTCTTGAGCCTAAAGAACTTGCTAGAAGAAAGGGTAGTAAGAGCTTTGTGGATGCTCAGAATGCTGAGATGTTTGCTCTAAGGATGAAAAGGGAAGATAGGTTGAAAAGGACTGAGGAGATCAGGCAGAACAGGATTGAAAGATATCAGTGGGTCATGACAAACAGATTGAAACCTAAACCCATCCTTGATGTCAAGATTCATCGAAACACCAAACCTGCCATTATTACTGTCTACAGAAGTGCTGACAAGAGAACCTTTGAGGTTCATAACCCCTTCAGATTCGCTGACTTCAGGATCACTGAATTGGATGAATTGGGTCCAATTATAGCGAAAAAGTCAAATGTTGTGGTCCCTGGTCTATTGAATTCCCTGAGTCTGAGGTTTGAGAAACTGGCAGCAACACCTCAGGAACTTGGTATTCCCTCTCCTCTTCCTGCTTCAGCTGAACAACCTGCTTCCTCTCAGTCTTCCTCAAGAAAGAGAAAAAAGATTGAAGCTGTGCCTGAGATCAAGGTCCCTGGTCTTGACTGCCACAGAACCCTCCCTGAAGGAGTTCAATTCAGGAAAAACTTGGTCATCGAACAACCTAAAAAAGGTTTGTTCTTCACTGATGCTTTTGGCGACCCAACATTTCAAAGATGGAGTGATATTGATAAAGCTGGAATTAGAACATTGCCGGGTTACCTCATGATGGCCTCCCTAATCAAGAGTCCTGAAAATGTGAGGTTATGCCAAGACCTGAGGACAAAGATACAAGAGCATCCTGATCAGCATGAGCTTGAGTCCAAGAAGCCAAAGCTTGAAGCCTTAGGGTATAGGTTTGACTGAATCCGCCAACACCACTATCCCAGTACTATGTATAGTTTTGTTAGGACTTGTAATAATATTAATAAGATGATGTTTTTATTATTTCAGTGTCCTTATTTACTTTCTAGTACATTCAGTATGAGCATAAGTCATTAGCTCACTCATAACTGATCAAAAACACTTAAGCATAATTTGTATCCAAATAGGGGGAGATTGTTGGGTCCTTCAGTACCCAAGAGTCGTTAAACAAGATTTGAATGTAAATTACGCTAAGTGTTAATCAACCGAAAACACAATAAGTCACTGAGTGAACAGTCACTCAGTGAGTTACCTTCAAGATACTCAGGACGAGTCTAAAAAGAAAGATTCACCACACAGTGAGGCGGTACTCACTGAAGTGGCACTTGAGACGAAGAAGAAGGTAATAGATCAGTGAGCGTTAGACTAGAGCTCACTGAACCCCAAGTTTCCTCAACAACATTGACTGAAGACTGAAGACAAATGTCTGAAGAACCTAAAGCCTGAAGAAAAGGCGGGATAAAGAGGGAAGGTTTGAGAAGTTAAGAACAAGTCTTATCTGGGTCAGACAAACCATCCCTCAAGTGGCTAAAACTCGAAGAAGTGTAAGGTCTGACACTCGAAGACTTTTTGGCGCAATCCTATTGGTTCTTGGAAATGACAACTACTGTTGTAGTTGTCAGACACGCTTCCTATTTGTTTATCTAGTTTTAATCTTCAGTACTCTTGATCTGTTTGCCTATAAATAGCAAACAGATAGAGAAAAGTGGGTAAGGTATTCTTGTGCAATTAAAGCTTAGACTTTCACATATACCCCTTTTCTTCTACAAAGAGTAACGTATCCCTGAAATAGCTCAGTGGGTCGAATTGTTACCACTTAAGCATAGCTTGAGTTTAGATAGGTGCCACCATACCTTGTCTATTCAATCCCAAGTGTTTGTTCCGCAAAACACTTGGGTAATAGCTTCTTTGATTCATTTCTAATAAGAATTTAAACGTTGAAAATACTGTGTGTTTTTATATTAACGTTTCATTAACTGTTAGAAGTAATCATTACGTTGTATTAGTCATAAACACAAATAGATTAACTTTCTAGTTAACTCTAAGCGTGTTAAGGGAACAACAGTTACAGTGGGGATGCCTGAACCTTCACCCTAATTTTATCTTTGTACCACCATTGTTCGAAACAAATGTGTCACTTTCCCTAAAAAGTCTTTTCCCACCCTCTTTATGTTAGCAAAAATCCTTTTAGTATGAGAGGGTGCAAGATATGCTCTTTGATGAATTTTCTTTTCAGTAAATTGTCTGTCCATAAGCAATTGTAGAAACTTTTTTTTTTACCTAGGTTCCGACTCGACATTGCGTATAACATCCTAAGTTAATTACGACTTATAAAATACGCTATAAATTAAAACTTGAGTTATATAACATGTTATGACTCGAAACCATACGATATGAACATATAACCTAAAGTAAAATACGAAATGATACGAGAACCTTATGATATAAATTATGGCACGTTTAAGAAAGTCCCTATGGGCCAAAAATCATAAAGCATGTACACAAAACATTTATAAAATATAAGTATGAAATTTGGCTAATTTGGAAAGTGCTAATTATCCCTTAAACACCTCCCTAACTTTGGCCCATCCCTCCCTACTTCTTCTCATCCAAACCGTGTATTATACCTCTCCAATGAAACCCTAAAACTCTTTTCTCTACTCCATATTTTCGGCAAAAATAAAACCACAAGAAAATAAACCAAAACCCTAAAAAAAGCTTTGTTCTATTCGGCACAAGGAGAAGAGGAGGAGCAATAACTTGATCTTGATCATTGTTCTCTTATCCAATTCGTTTCACATATAAGGTAATCGAATACACATCTTGTTAATCCATTGAATTTGTTAAACAAAGCATAACCGATCCATGTATATTATTTTCTTGCATTCGATCTTGATCAAGAGAAGAGAAGTGTTGGTGAATCGTTGAAATCCTTGTATTCTCATTCCATTCGATCTAATATAAGAGGTAACCATGTAAACTCTAATCTATAAAAATATTCTCGAATCAATATATATTAATATGTGTTAATATGATTAATTATATTATGAAAATCAGATTTATATATGAAAACTAATCGATCAGAAATTTTGTGCTACTTAAACGAATTTTAAACCAATGATACAAACATGAATTTTAGTGGTTCTTTGGTCTAAAACTGAATTCAGTAAAATAGTTATCAAATAAAATTGGTTTGATGATTTTTAGAGGTCGGGAAGGCAACCGTTTGATTTTTAGAAATTCATGTGTCAAAACTGCATTTCGGGGTATGAAAATTCAAGCGTGTTCTATGATTTTTAATTTATTATCTATAACGAATTAAGACTTGAGATTTTGGAAGAATGATATATGGTATATGAGTTAAGTTTTGTAAATTTTGTGAATTTTTCTAAGATGTTTAACTGGGTAGAATAATTACATACGGTGTTCCAGCAGATCCAATTCGAGAATATGTTGTGGTTGTCGATTTTTAGTTTGTACTTTTTCTCCATAATAAAATTTGGAAAAATTACATAAAATACTTAAGACATATAGGTATATCTGGGTAAAAGTATAGAATTTTATAAGCTCGTTTAAGGTGCGTTAAAAATAGCTAAATTCGGACCTGTTTTAATGTTAACTATGAATTTAAGTAATTACTTATTTAAAACACTTATAAGTATAATTGCTTCACCTTTAGAACCTAAACGAGCTATTTGTCATCTTAAAAGTATTTAACTTATGTTTTGATTAATTATCATATTAACCTTTAACTTTGGCATAATTGCAATAGTAACCTTAATCTTTGAATAATGATAATACGAAACCCAAATTATAGGAATTAAACCCTAAAACTGCTAATTCAGGAAATATAACTTAACTATGACCTAACTGAATGTATGAAACCCTAATTGGAATTTAATTACTTTAAATGATCAATTAAATGACTTGTGTAATTAGAAACCCTAATCTCACATTTACTTAATTTGGAAACCCTATTTTGACTTGTAAAACTCTAAATTATGAAATGACATCATTTTATAATTATATTAATATATGAAACTCAATTTTGACATTAACAACTATTTAAACCTTTTTAAATACTATTTACTATTTTTAGAAACCCTAAATTGCTTTTAAACCTAAAATGGCTAAACTTACTATTTTTGGAAAGTTACTAAATATGGAAACTTACTATTTTTAGAAAGTTACTAAATATGGAAACTTACTATTTTTGGAAAGTTACTAAATATGGAAAGTTACTATTTTTGGAAAGTTACTAATTATGGAAACCTGCTAAATATGGAAAGTTACCTAAAATGGAATGAAAACTAAAATGAAACCTTTATGATTGTGAAACTATGAAAATTATAAATAAACTTATGATTAATGTAGATCGGGTGAAGAATGAGTGATCACCTGCTTCCATTCATCTATTTGCTTTGATTTGTGTGCTTTGATAAGGTACAGATATTTTTTCCCTTTTCAGTAGGGATATTTCTGTCGATCCTATGCCTGATATGATTCCCTCATTTGACTCATGACATTCATAGTATGATTGTTATTCTTATTGATTCATTCTGACATTTATTTAAATGTCTCTGCTATGCTATACTTATGTTTGCCATGCTTATTGAGTTACTATCTTGTTTCTCTTGCCATGCTAGATTATATTTGTTGTATGCTATGATAGATCTGTGCCTGAGCTAACCTAGTTGTGGAGGTACCATGACCATGTCTTTGATGGCACCCTAGGCATGACACTCCCATAGAGGTGTGATAGATCTACGGCGTTCCCCTTATGTTATGATTTTGTGTACACTATTGGCCAACTTTATATGTGTGACCAGTCTAGTACTGACATACATACTTATGTTATGGAGCGTATGGATGCATCCTAGGTTTTATGTTTATATGATTATGGTGACCAGGTGGTGTGTGCCTTACACTCCTTCTCACACTTTTATTACTTAGAGGTCTCCCCTTTTCGTATACTTGTATTGCTTTAGTATGATTTGACGGATTATGTATGTAGTTCCTATGGCAAATCCTTATATGAACTTTTCCCTTATTTCATTACTCTCTTGATTCATTTTCTATTCAGTTCTCATGCATTCTTGATTCTTAGTTCTCTTTAAAATTCGTATGACTTTCATGATTATACTTTTCGTTTTGTATTCTTATTCCTTCGTTGCTTATGCTTATTTACCGTTATGCTATGTTATATATATATCTGTTCACTGGGATTTTTAAGCTCAGCCGCATATTTTCTTTTCTTATGCGGCAGGTAATAAGCGGGGCGACGGGCTTGGGAATGAGAGAGTGTAGGACCTAAAGACCTATTTATTTATTATTTCGTTGTCCATTGTTTCGGACTTTCATTTCTTTTAGTACTTTGAATATTATCTCTTTACTTGATTTTCTTTGGTTAACCCACTATGCATTTGGGATTATCTTTTGATACTAGTCTTGATGTTTCGAGACTTGGTTATTTATTTAAAAGACTTCCGCTTGCGTAATTTATGCTTTGTATGACACCATAATGTGATATCTTGGCCTTGTCGGGTCGGGGTGTTACAGTTATGGTATCAGAGAGCTGGGTTTGACCTGTAGAACCTTAGAAATGTCCTGTGAGGATATTGGGTAGACACTAGGCTTTTCGTTTGACGCGATCTCTTCCTTCGTATTTTGATCCTGACGTTTGATTTGTCTTCATTGTTCGTTTTGATCCCTACGTTCGGGTTCGTCTGAGCAGAAGAAGTTGTGGGACCAGGTTCCATCTCCTCCATGTGCTGACTGTGAGAAGTTTCATTTGGGTGATCGTGTATAAGACGTTGGATGCCGGGTTCAGTTGTAGTGTGATTGGACGTCGGACGAAAGAGTGTCTGAAGGTGAATGGTAACAACCGTAAGAATGAGAATGATTGACAGCAATCTGCCGAGGGTCGAGTGTTCGCTCTGACCAGGGACCAGGCTGCTGACACATCAAGTACCATTTCGGGTATTCCTTACTTATGCGATCGTGCTGCGTGGTTTTATTTGATACGAGAACGACATATCCTGTGGTGTCTTTTGCTTTTACTAAGCACGTTAAGTCCCCTTTGCATTATTGAATTGCTATTCCTAATTCTATCTCTATGATAATCTTGTGACTATCCATCACGAGTGTAGAGTATCCTGTACGGTTGAGGATGTTTGAAGATCAATTTCATTCTGCTAATCTGATTTCTTTGGGAATGTTCGATTCAATTTCATTGTTGGGTTTATGGATTTGATGATACAAAAGAAAAAGAATGAAACAACAAAGAATGAAACATGAAGGACTTATTTGCAAAAGAAGATTTATATTTTAGTCCTTCGTAGTATTTTGTAAACCCTAATTTCTATTATATAAAGAAATTAGAGGTACAGGTTTTTATTATGTGTCTTCCAATGTAGACGTCTAGAAAAAGATGTGTATGTGTGTTTAGGCGTGATCTTATAAACGCCTAAACAAGTTTGTTCGTAGCCTCAAGGATCTCTTGATCCCTGTTACTGTTGAGTAACCGTGTTATATTAAGGCTGATTGTGATAATGAAGAAAAACTTTGTGTCAATAACAATTGTTTTGTTTTATTCCGCTGCATAAATTATCATTGTTATTGTTGAACCCTAAGGCTCAAAACGATCCAAGAAACTATTTTCAGCACGTTCGTTAGTTTCCACAATTGGTATCAGAGCTTGGGGAGCTCGTTACCTAGGGATTCACAAAGTTTATTTGATGACAGAAGAGGTGATTTGTCGACAGAAGCAGATTCGCTAAAAGGTATAATCGTTTTATTCTGCTGTTGTAATAAATCTGTTTGGCAACACGGATACAAAGTGGCAGTGATATTGTTTGTCGTAAGATTATTATATTGGTCGATTTGGTCTTTGATTGATTTATTGTCAATAACTGCTTTGTCATCTTTATGATTCGATTGGTCAAAGACAACGTGAGTAATTAATTGGATTGTCGCTTACTGTTTATTGGTCGGAGCAATTCAAGAAATAACCTCGTACTTCACTGTAATAAAAGGATCGGTGGTGCTATGATATATTTAATCTGATTATCGTGTTATGCAATTGGAGATATTTTATTTGTCGCATGATTGGTTAATTCATCACTTAGTGGGTCGGTGATTCTTGTACTGATTTATTGAGTTGATCGAATATAATATGTGGCAATTAATGTGAGGTTTGTCGACTAGTGCAATTGGTGTTAAAGCAGATCTGTATCGATATTAAAGTTTGCTACATGGCTTATGTTATTCTGCTGCTCGATATTTTATTCTGCTGCTATGTCTGATACACTCTGCTGCTTGTTATATAACTCTGCTGCTTGTTATATGACTCTTCTGTTCGATGTGAATTTACTCTGTTGTTACGCATATTGACTCTGCTGCTGGACTTACTCTCTGCTGCTACGTTATTGCTGGGTTTACACGATTGATACTTGCATTATTTACAAGCAGTGAGGGGAAGTAAGTATGGTTATTGGTTTACACACATACAGGGGAAGTTCACACACACAAAGAAGTTTGGTTTTTATGTTTGTTAATGATTTAAAGGCTCGAATTTATTTTCTTATTGGCGAAGAGAAGTTTTTGTTATTTCTTTGATGATGCGGTTGAATTTATCAAGGTTGTATCTTATCACATCTTAAACGGCACCATTACGTTTAAAGATACTTGTTTGTTCGTTCAGGTGACTACGAATTGACAAAACACTTGAAGGAGTTACGTTATTGTGCTCAGTGATTATTGTCAAGAGATTGCGGTCTCCCTATACGTTAAGTATACGTTCGAAGTCGTATTTAGTACAAGGCATAGGACACAAGGTTGGTTTCTTCTACTTCAACATCAAATTGGTGATGATTATTTTTCTTCAACAGTATATAAAGCCTACAGATTTGAAGAATCATTTTATGTACATGCATCATTCGAGGGGAAGTTTTTACTTTTTATTCATTCTCTATTTGTTGATAACAAAAAGGGAAAGAAATATTGTGATGGCATGGCATGGTTTAAGGGGAAGACAAAGATTGTTTCATTCATGGTGAGATTTAATTATCTCAACTTCTGCTACTTCGTCTAGGGAAGTTCGTACAAGAATGTGTTTGTTTTGTCATCATCAAATAGGGGAAGATTGTTGGGTTTATGGATTTGATGATACAAAAGAAAAAAAATGAAACATGAAGGACTTATTTGCAAAAGAAGATTTATATTTTAGTCCTTCGTAGTATTTTGTAAACCCTAATTTCTATTATATAAAGAAATTAGAGGTACAGGTTTTTATTATGTGTCTTCCAATGTAGACGTCTAGAAAAAGGTGTGTGTGTGTGTTTAGGCGTGATCTTATAAACGCCTAAACAAGTTTGTTCGTAGCCTCAAGGATCTCTTGATCCCTGTTACTGTTGAGTAACCGTGTTATATTGAGGCTGATTGTGATAATGAAGAAAAACTTTGTATCAATAACAATTGTTTTGTTTTATTCCGCTGCATAAATTATCATTGTTATTGTTGAACCCTAAGGCTCAAAACGATCCAAGAAACTATTTTTAGCACGTTCGTTAGTTTCCACAATTCTGGTCATGTAATTGTTGACTGAGCATTAAGATGCTAACAACAGTTATGATTTTGTCATCTTTGATGACTTATGAAACTCAAACTCCGTGCCCAGGTTTTTGACTTGGCATACTATTATGATCACCTTTGCTTTGAAATTCCGTATATTAATCCCTCTCGTTTGTGAAGATATTCTGTTTGATCTAAACCCGCTCGAGAGTTTTTGAAGTTGAATTTCGCGATGTATTCCTTGATGGACTACCAAGATTTCCTCTCGAATGTAATTGTTTTGATCCGTTTATTAGAATGTGTTTTGTCACAACTTGAGGTAGACTGTGATTGCAATAAAGGCATGTGTATATGACGCAAGTATTATGACGTCTGGCCAGCGTGATAATAGTTACATCATATACCTTGAACTTATTGGAGTCATAGTGTAACACCCCAACCCGACAAGGGTAAAGATATCACAACGATTCTCATCAGAACAAAACCAAGCATACATTTCCAATAATACAAAAATCTCAAAGGATAACAAATGAAATACTAAAATCTATAGGGTTACAAATGAAAACTTTCAATACACTATTTCTAAAATATATTATCTTCGGTCCAATACTAAGTCCAGCATAGCTATTCAATCTTCTAAGTCCAAAGATACACTCTTCTCTTATTCCCAGCTTCCCACTAAAACCTGTCGCGGGAAAAGAAACGCGGCTGAGCTTAAAAAGCTCAGTGAACAGATATAATGGTAACAAAACAATAGTAGATTGTAAAAATCAAGAAGAATCAGGAATACAGGTCATACCGATAACTTAAGACGTAGAAATGAGGTGACAGGAATAAATAAGGAATAAGACTAAAGAAAAGAAAAGGAACAAGAAATAGGGAAAATTCATGAGGTTCAATAAATAAAGAAAACAGAAATCTATCACGAGCCCAGAAACATAAAAGAAAAATACCGATAACTTAAGACGTAGAAATGAGGTGCATGGTTCGACTTATCTATTTTATATGGAACATATATGATGCCAAGAACATAAGAAAAATACTATATTAAGTTTACAACATAAGGTTTGGTCGTAGGAATTTATACCTCTTGCGTATGATTATAAGAACAAACAATTTGCCACGATCACACGAGTGCCTCTAAATTCCAACTCCTATTTTTCGTAGCTCCTTAAGATTATAGTGAACACCAGAAAATTATTGGCTCAGCTCCAGAATGTCGAATGAGGTTTTTAGAGATTTTTGTTTGTCGATGTATAAGGGTTTCGGTATATATGTTTATAAAAATATAAGATTTGTATAAATAAATTATAAGAACCGACTTTTAGGTGATAAAAATCCAGAAATTTCGGTTTTGTAATCTCACATAAATTAGAATTGTTACTTGATATATTTTCCTAATTTATTTTGTATTTATCCTATTCCAAAAGATTTAATAAATATAATTATTCTTATTTAATTTATTTCGGTATATATATATATATAAGTGTGTATATATATTATGTAATTTTTGGACATTCAAAAATAATGTAATGTTGTCCCAAAAATTTATTTGTTTCATATACAGTTCGTTTTCAGAAGTTTGGAATCAATTCAGAATTTTATAAATTATTTATTTAGGTTTTATTGTTTCAGGGGTAATTTGGTCATTTGACAAGTTATCTGAAATTCAGGTATTACAACTTCTTCCCCACTAACAAAAAAATTTCGTCCTCGAAATTTGCAGGAAGCAGAAAGAAAAGAGAACGGAACACAAGACGAAGACATAACAGACCTAATAGATGACAATAGGATTCTCTCGGAAGAGACGTAAGAATTACACAGGATTTTGACGGATATGCCGTTCAAAGGATTTGATTTGACAATTTAGATTAGAACGAACCGAAAATAGATTATTGATAACATCAATTAACAGGGCCTAAGATTATTATTGGAAGTTCAGAGGTCAGCAGAGTGCGTGACGAGAATTAGACGTATCAATTCAATAACGTGAAAGCTTATACGCGTATAGGTAGAATAAATCTTAAGTCTCACTAACACAGTGATCCCAAACAGTTATCAGGATTTCTAAAACTCAAGGCACTTCTCGAAATATCGATGCCACAACCAGTGCACGTTATATGAGTAAGTTTATACGTTGCCAGACGTCATAATACTGGCATCTATAATATGCCCTCATGATGGTCATACTTGATTTCAAGTCTGAACAACTAACTATCTTATTCCACCTAGTCTTATATGGTCTCAAGTCATCAAAGTTAAACACCCTAACTAATGGAGGACGAATCACTAGAAAGAGTTAACAAAGTCCCAAATGGTATCTAGAATTTGGTACATCGCTAAAGCATCAAATCATTCATCCTATGCAAAATCTCTCAAAACAAGTCGTCACTGAACACACGTAACAGAAGGCTTCAAAGGAAACTTAACTATTCAGGATTTATTACGAAACATTAAGTAAAGTCCAATGGAGTGAAAGTTTGTACATCGCAAGAACTCATTGCCTTCATCAGATATGAAAATTCTCAACGGTCGCACGAACACAGTGTGACAAGGGATCTTATTCCAAAAGCCGGGGCGCATTGCATTAATAAATCAACCAAGGTCTTAATTTTTAACACTATCTCTTCAAGTCCAGTTAACCTGTCTTTATCAGTTCGTCAATCGGAAAGTGAAACCAACATTGGAACTTGTGTTTGGTCCTTCGAGCTTTCTGCCGTTCTTCTTTAAATATGATGGAGTAATGTGACTTTCTAACATGCTTTTTCTCGTCTCCGAACATACCATTAAGTCATACAATGACCATTTGTCCCAGTAGTCACGAGAAAACCTAATTACCAATTTTATAAGCATTTAGAGCTTCAGCTAATACTATTAGCGTTGCTAATCGCCATAACAGTCGTTTATGGATTTGGAAGGCGATTTCAAAACTAAAATTAATTTATCCCTTGTAAAGAAATCTCACGCTCTAAATCTAAACAAACACATGATCGTTTCAGGATGGAGGAATCTCGGTTTCTAACGGTAATACGGTTCCGCTATCTCTAGTCACCATCCTTCTTTATCACGAACGAAACTAAAATACGCCCAGAAGATACCATTAAACAAACTTACCTCCCGATCTTCGGTTGTTGCTCTTCTCGGTTGTACAACCGACTGACATGATCCCGAATACATCTGAAAGACACCTTCACTTAGTGACTAAACATCTCTTGGTAACTTGTCAATTCCTACTTCACGCTTCGGTGAACAACTTGGTGGTTTAACCAGGAATTTATATTCATAAACATCAGGGTGCCCAAAAACTCTCAAGATGAGGTTCGTTCCTCAGTGCACGAAATGGGTTCTAGGAAACTTCGGTACTAGAATTTCTAAGGAGGTATTTGTAATGGATGCCAGAAACCAAGGCAACCATGGGAAATCAAGTTCTGGCTTTCATAGCCGAATGAGCTCGACAGCTTAAAAGGTTGAGAACTGTGATAGACACATATCGACGTAATTTATTCCAACAATTGCTCAAGCCTTATTATTAAATATTCGGGAAAACCCACAATCCAATGGAATCCGTACAATATTAATGTCAAAAGAAACCCAAGACAAAAAAAATTTAACAGTAATAACACACATGACTCGAGCCCTAATTCCATGACTAGACCGTGTTACTTAAAGTGGACTCCAAGTCTGAATCCACTTCATCTTCCTCGCTAAGCCATCCGTTTCTGTTTCCTTCAGGCTGTGGCAGTGGTTGTCTCGCAAAACCATCCTCAGGGTTCCTTCCTTCATCTCCTACGTCGTCCACGAATCCATACAAATTGTGAGGCTCTGCCCGCACTACTCCTCCTTCTTCCACGAACTTGGGACACCTTCCCGGGTACTTAGTCACTACTCCGTCTTTATCAATCACTTTCGTTTCATGCACATGTACCTCCGTTCCATTTATATTAACCACGGTCAACTTTTCTTCAATCCGGCAGGGACACATGCTAGCAGGGATCAGCATTCTTTTGTTAGTCCATCTCAACTTACCAATCTTTTTGTGGCCTGTAGCGAAAATGGTTGTCCAACAATATGTACTGCGTGCTGGGGGTGCCATGCTGAAAATGACACAAATGATACTAAGTACTAGAACTCGATAGGAATCGAAAGACCACCCATAACTCAAAATTTTAAAACACGCGATATATCACCGTCTGAACGATTTCAAAGATGATTAACGAAATATGGGAAATAAGCACGAATGGAACGACAAAACAAAATCCTAATGTCTACCCAAATCCTCACCGGTCAGAGTTTAAGTTCCTATAGGGAAAATCCTAAAGCAATTTCTCAAGGGTTGTCCTACGATTACCTACAGTAGAAACTTAGTGGTCCAGATTTCACAGGTCAAGGGTAAATGTATTACGAATCGCAGCCTGTCGTCTCTGATACCATAAATTGTAACACCCCAACCCGACAAGGGTAAAGATATCACAACAATGGATTCTTATCAGAACAAAACCAAGCATACATTTCCAATAATACAAAAATCTCAAAGGATAACAAATGAAATACTAAAATCTATAGGGTTACAAATGAAAACTTTCAATACACTATTTCTAAAATATATTATCTTTGGTCCAATTCTAAGTCCAGCATAACTATTCAATCTTCTAAGTCCAAAGATACACTCTTCTCTTATTCCCAGCTTCCCACTAAAACCTGCCGCGGGAAAAGAAACGCGGCTGAGCTTAAAAAGCTCAGTGAACAGATATAATGGTAACAAAACAATAGTAGATTGTAAAAATCAAGAAGAATCAGGAATACAGGTCATACCGATAACTTAAGACGTAGAAATGAGGTGACAGGAATAAATAAGGAATAAGACTAAAGAAAAGAAAAGGAACAAGAAATAGGGAAAATTCATGAGGTTCAATAAATGAAGAAAACAGAAATCTATCACAAGCCCAGAAACAAGCCATATCATATCATTGCAAATGTAAATAAATAGAGTAGCTAGCTCCCAGATATGTGAAAGACGTGTATCGCACACATCATCAGTCACCAGACAAGTATAACAATAAACATATAACATACACAGATAACAGGTCAAATCTAGAGTGCACCCATACGCCCCATAGATAAATCAATAATCATAATTATAATGGCCATAGCAAATAATAAATAAGGGACGGAACAGGTCATCACTCTCCTGCCCTAGAGTCATGTCAGAGGTGCGTCAATGACATGGACATGAAACCCTCATGTCTAGTGATTGGCTCGTAATATCAAACTGTAGGTCAAGGTCAAATGTACTATCAAAATAATCAAAAGTCATATCTTAAGGGTACATGGCAAAAGGTTCATGTCAAACAGTTTAGAAATAAATGTCAAAGGTTCAAATCAAAGTTTATCAGATTAAGTTTTATATCAAAGTTTTAAGTTCAGATTAAAAGAACTATATCAAATGGTTCAAAAGAGTGTAACAAAAGTTTATAATCAAAGTTTCATATCCACAGTTTATCTCTAAAGGTTCTATTTAAAAGTCCATTTAAACCATCCTTCAAAATGGTTTTCATAACACTGATCTTACAAAACAGTTTTCCTCAAAATGGTCTTCCAAAACTTTTAGTAACTTTTATTAAAAGTGATATTACTTATTTTAAAGTAGCTTTTCCCAAAACGCTTCATAAGTAGTTTAAAAATGGTTCAAACTCAGTTAAGTTTAAGTAAGGATTTAACAGATTAAGGTTTATATCAAAACAATTTAGTTTTATAGCAAGTATACTAAATTAAGATTCAAACAAGGTTCACAAATCAGGGTTCAGGACAAGAGATCAAATACAAGGTTCATGAAAGTTCACAAAGCAAAAGATCACATGGAAGGTTCACAAATAAGAGACCACATGAAAAGTTTACAAACAAGCAGGGAACATAGCAGTGGTGTAGGGAATCCTAATAAGAAGACAAGGACTGAAATAAAAAGGGAAATGAAAGACCCTTACTGAAAGAGGGCAGAATATCTGTACCTTATTACGAACGCAAGAACACAAAGATAAAAGCTGACAAAGATGAGATTACTCCTTCCTCGAACCTAAGGAGTAGAAGACAGAAGTCCAAAAGGGTCTTTAGTTATATTTCCATTATTAGCAAGTTAATCGTATCACAGATTAGATTAAGTCTTTATTAATATTTTTATGGAAGTAAGATATATTTTATCAGGTTACAAAAGTTTAAAAGTAATTATAACAACTTTACATAGTTTAGGGTTTCAATTGCAAATTCATCTAATTCAAAGGTTTAATCAGGAAAATACTTTAAGTTACTGATTTAATACACACCATATTCAGAATTACATTTTAGTATCTTAAGTTTCACAGTTTACAGTTTATACCCCTTTAGTTATCATATTTCCAAATCAAACCCTACATTTACATAACTCATGTTTTAATCCCTATAGTATTTATTTTTACCAAACAAATACCTTACTTTACCAAATTACAGAACCTACCCTCAAAATTATATGTATTACGATTCAGGTCCTTCAGATTTCATAATTTACACCTTTAGTCCTTTAACTTTACAAAACTGATATTTCAAACCATAATCTAGTAACAATTACATATCAACCCATAATTACTCAAAATTACCCATTACACCCTTTATAATATTATTCACTCAAAATAACTTCAATTTTCTAGAATTTACACTTTTAGTCCCTTCATTTTAATTAATTACAAATCGTACCCTTTAATTATCATTAATTCATTTTCTTGCAATAATTACACTTAGGACCCTCAAGTTATATTTTTCCTACATTTGTACTGACCTAATTAACATTATAAAAATAACCTTTAAGTTTCAAAGTTGGCAAAACAAACCCTTGTAGTTTTATTTTCAAATCGTATCACCTTTTTAATATCCAAACCCTAACCCTAAAGTTTCCAATCATTAAACCATCATCACCACATCATTAATGTGCATTAATTAGACTAGATTCATCACACAAAATCCTAACCCTAATCGTTCTAGGGTTTCTTCCTAATTCTTTCTTATTTTTCTTATAATCCGATTAAATCATAATTCAAGATCAATTATTTTGAGCTTCTATAAATCAAATGGTTATTTTTCTAGACTTATATGATCAGTATAGAACCCATAAAAATTATATGAAAAGTCCAGAAAAATCGTATAGCTTATTATAGATTTTACGTATGTTTTACTCTCCATAATTATAATCGATCAAAATAGCTTGCATGGTTCAACTTATCTATTTTATATGGAACATATATGATGCCAAGAACATAAGAAAAATACTATATTAAGTTTACAACATAAGGTTTGGTCGTAGGAATTTATACCTCTTGCGTATGATTATAAGAACAAACAATTTGCCACGATCACACGAGTGCCTCTAAATTCCAACTCCTATTTTTCGTAGCTCCTTAAGATTATAGTGAACACCAGAAAATTATTGGCTCAGCTCCAGAATGTCGAATGAGGTTTTTAGGGATTTTTGTTTGTCGATGTATAAGGGTTTCGGTATATATGTTTATAAAAATATAAGATTTGTATAAATAAATTATAAGAACCGAATTTTAGGTGATAAAAATCCAGAAATTTCGGTTTTGTAATCTCACATAAATTAGAATTGTTACTTGATATATTTTCCTAATTTATTTTGTATTTATCCTATTCCAAAAGATTTAATAAATATAATTATTCTTATTTAATTTATTTCGGTATATATATAAGTGTGTATATATATTATGTAATTTTTGGACATTCAAAAATAATGTAATGTTGTCCCAAAAATTTATTTGTTTCATATACAGTTCGTTTTCAGAAGTTTGGAATCAATTCAGAATTTTATAAATTATTTATTTAGGTTTTATTATTTCAGGGGTAATTTGGTCATTTGACAAGTTATCTGAAATTCAGGTATTAAACATAGAATGTCTTGAGGAGTGACTGAGGTCAGTGTGTTATTTGAATCAGAACTCTATTCATGTGTAAGCGACGTTTTGCCTATTTCCGAAATCCCTTACGAACGACATACGTTGAATGAAGAGTATTGAAGGACCTACTTCGAGGAAGCGGTTTATCCGTCTGTGTGCGTCTCTGTGTTGTGTTTCAGTTTGGTTATAAAGAAGAATGATGATGGTATGAGGTTGTTCATGGAATTCTGGAATCTTAGTAGTATGGTGATTAGGACTGATACCGTTATCGACGACTTATCTAATCAACTTCAGGGTGAAGTTTTCTCTATGATCGATTTGTAATCTGATTATGTCCATTTTCATGTGAATGAGCAAGATGTTCCTAGCATTGATTTGTATCCGTTATAATCTCTATGAGCATTGTGATGCCAATCGTATTGGCTACTGCTCTGACTATTCTTGTGAGCTTAATGAATCGTGTATTTCATGAATGCTTGGACAATTGTCATAGTATAAAGATTTAGTATATTCAGGGACGAAAGAGAAACACGGGAATCATCCTTGTATTTTGGTGTTGAAAATTTGTACGTCAGAAGAGCTTGATGTAAGTTTCTCGAAGAGTATAATTTTGGTAGGGATGAAGAATAAGTTGGAGAACTTTCGGAAAGTTAAGGGGGATATTTGTTTCTACTTGAGAAGAAGGTCAGCTATGTCCTTAGGTTATACGGAAAGATTGCTAGTGATGCATCTATGCAGATAAACCGTGGGAGGCGAACTATCAGACGCACGACTGGAGATTGGTTATGACGGATGTGAAGAAGCTCAGGATCAAGGTGGTGGAATTATGATCTATGTAGAAGATTTGAATGAAACGGTGATGCTCGAAGCACCCCGTTCTTTTCGCTCTATACATATTAGTTGTACTATTATGTAGATACTTGTAGCATAAATTATGATGGGATGGTATGACAACGGATGTGAATGCTTTGATGGCGAAGTGTCTAGTATGTCAACAGATTGGGAGTTAGCATCAGCGTACGAGTGGTTTTCCTCATTTTAGATGTTCGTATGTAGAAGTGGGATTAAAACTGTCAGCAACTTTGTAACGGGATTTACGCGCACGTTGGGAAGGACAAAACGATGTGGGTTGTAGTAAATCGTTCAACTTGGTGGCTCACTTGAAGATCGGCAGAGATTTATTTCAACAGAAGATTATTCAAGCTCCTTGGCGCACCTGCAGTGATCATGTCATAAAAATCGAGTTTTGTTTCACACTTCCAGAAGAAATGCAGAAGACCTTCAAGACCGGCTCGAGATTTTATGGCGACTACTCACCTTCAGATGGATGGACGGACAGAGCAACTATGTTGAAATTGAAGATGTATGGGACGGAGAGTTTGACAAGTGTATTGGCATAATTGAGTTTGGCTACGGAGATGTAGAACACCTTTTGGATTGGATTAAGTTGGAGATTTGCTGGTTTAAGGTCCGGGGTTGATTACTGTGATTGGTAGATTAGTTATCCTTGTGGAGGAGAAACCTTGAATGGTGGACTATGAAATTTGTATGTTTCGTACGATGTCCCCGTTGTGGAGAGTTAGATGTTTTGGGCGTATGAAGAAGATCTGGTTCATGATGCATTAATCCTTTGAGTTGTTGTTTTCCATACGATTATCCGACCTATTCCGTTATGCTCTCCGATACGTTCCGATCCTCTGTTATGTACTTAGTTTATTGTCTGTACGACTACGTTAGCTCTTTGATTTGTTTTATCCGTATGATTATTCGACCTATTTTTTTTTTGTTTTCTGATGCGTTTCGATACTCCGATTTATACTCTATTGATCGTCGGTACAAATATGCTACCCATCTCATTATGCGTTTCAATACAAGTTGATATTTCGAGTTGTACTCGATTGATCATCAGTACAATTATACTATCTATCTCTTATAAAACTCTTGATACATTTGATGATTTGTCACGTGCTTCATTGACCGGTGGTACGTTCCTTAGTTCGATCATTATCTGCTTGAAATTGATGAGTTCTTCTATAATGATGCACTAGTTCCCTTTTCGTTAAGAATCTGGACTGAGTTGATGAGGTTTTACTCTTTAGTACTACCTTCGTATTGCTTACAAGCATGAACGTTTCATGTATCTCTGTGTGAGATTTAAATCGTTATCCGCTACATTGTTGTTTCGTATTCCTTGGAACGAATTCATTGTGAATTATGAAAGCCTAGGGCTTTTCAATGATTTTGATCAGGTTAGTGAGGTATCTCATCACTTGGCGCTACCTCCCCAATTATCGCATGTGCATGACGTTTTTCATGTGTCACTTCTTCGTGGGTATAATTATCATCCGCTTCATGTTGTGTCTTACCGGTTCGATCAGATTCGGGAAGATCTTTCGTATAGTGAAGAACCTGAGGCCGTTTTGGAACGTCAGGAAAGAGTCATGAGAACTAAAACCATTCCATTCGTAAAGATTCTTTGGAAGAATCATCCTGAGAGCGAGGCTACCTAGGAGACCGAAGAATCGATACGATCCAGTTATCCACATTTCTCTTTGTGACTTGGTACGTATTCATTTTGTTTCCGCTTTCGATTTCGTATTTCTATTTCGATTTCGTATTTCAATTTCCCGGACGAAATTTCTTTTTAGGAGGGAAGAATTATAACACCCTAAGTTAATTACGACTTATAAAATACGCTATAAAACTTGAGTTATATAACATGTTATGACTCGAAACCATACGATACGAACACATAACCTAAAGTAAAATACAAAATGATAAGAGAACCTTATGATATAAATTATGGCACGTTTAAGAAAGTCCCTATGGGCTGAAAATCATAAAGCATGTACACAAAACATTTATAAAAGATAAGTATGAAATTTGGCTAATTTGGAAAGTGCTAATTATCCCTTAAACACCTCCCTAACTTTGGCCCATCCCTCCCTACTTCTTCTCATCCAAACCGTGTATTATACCTCTCCAATGAAACCCTAAAACTCTTTTCTCTACTCCATATTGTCGGCAAAAATAAAACCACAAGAAAATAAACCAAAACCCTAAAAAAAGCTTTGTTCTATTCGGCACAAAGAGAAGAAGAGGAGCAATAACTTGATCTTGATCATTGTTCTCTTATCCAATTCGTGTCACACATAAGGTAATCGAATACACATCTTGTTAATCCATTGAATTAGTTAAACAAAGCATAACCGATCCATGTATATTATTTTCTTGCATTCGATCTTGATCAAGAGAAGAGAAGTGTTGGTGAATCGTTGAAATCCTTGTATTCTCATTCCATTCTATCTAATATAAGAGGTAACCATGTAAACTCTAGTCTATAACAATATTCTCGAATCAATATATATTAATATGTGTTAATATGATTAATTATGTTATGAAAATCGGATTTATATATGCAAACTAATCGATCAGAAATTTTGTGCTACTTAAACGAATTTTAAACCAATGATACAAACATGAATTTTAGTGTTTCTTTGGTCTAAAACTGAATTCAGTAAAATAGTGATCAAATAAAATTGGTTTGATGATTTTTAGAGGTCGGGAAGGCAACCGTTTGATTTTTAGAAATTCATGTGTCAAAACTGTATTTCGGAGTATGAAAATTCAAGCGTGTTCTTTGATTTTTAATTTAATATCTATAACGAATTAAGACCTGATATTTTGGCAGAATGATATATGGTATATGAGTTAAGTTGTGTAAAATTTGTGGATTTTTCTGAGATGTTTAACTGGGGTGAATAATTACATACTTTTGGGGTGTTCCAGCAAATCCAATTCGAGAATATGTTGTGGTTGTCGATTTTTAGTTTGTACTTTTACTACTTAATAAAATCTGGAAAAATTAAATAAGATACTTAAGACAAATAGGTATATCTGGGTAAAAGTATAGAATTTTATAAGCTCGTTTAGGGTGTGTTAAAAATAGCTAAAGTTGGACCTGTTTTAATGTTAACTTTGAATTTAAGTAATTACTTATTTAAAACACTTATAAGCATAATTGCTTCACCTTTAGAACCTAAATGAGCTATTTGTCATCTTAAAAGTATTTAACTTATGTTTTGATTAATTATCATATTAACCTTTAACTTTGGCATAATTGCAATAGTAACCCTAATCTTTAAATAATGATAATACGAAACCCAAATTATAGGAATTAAACCCTAAAACTGCTAATTCGGGAAATATAACTTAACTATGACCTAACTGAATGTATGAAACCCTAATTGGAATGTAATTACTTTAAATGATCAATTAAATGACTTGTGTAATTAGAAACCCTAATCTCACATTTACTTAATTTGGAAACCCTATTTTGACTAAAACTCTAAATTGTGAAATGACATCATTTTATAATTATATTAATATATGAAACTCAATTTTGACATTAATAACTATTTAAACCTTTTTTAAATACTATTTACTATTTTTAGAAACCATAAATTGCTTTTAAACCTAAAATGGCTAAACTTATTATTTTTGGAAAGTTACTAAATCACTAAAAAAAAAAAACAGGCTTTCAGAGACTGAAAAATCAGTCTCCGATACACCATGATCAGTTACGAATGGTCTACCAAGGACTGATTTTGCTAGTCACTAATCAGTTACAACAGCTTAGTTACGGAAAGTGACGTTATCAACTGAAATTCAGTCCTTGTTGTATCGAAACAACGAGGACCAGAGATCAGTCTCCAAAATAAAAAAGTCAGTCCTTATTTCTATGGGTTGGTATCATGTTATTTCAGTCCCCAATGCATATTATCGGCGACTGAAAAGTCAGTCGCCAACACTATGTTAGATCAGTTACTAACACATGGATTTAGGGAATGAAAATTAGTCCATAAACATTGTTTATAGTTCCTAATACGTTTTGTTGTTTTATAGATTACCGTACCAAATCAGTCTCTAATAATAGGATTTAAAAACTGATTAGTCTCCGATGAAAGGCTGTAAAGACTGATTGTTAGTCACATAATACAAACGATTTCAGTATATGATTTGCTACTTTTGGTGACTAAAAATTAGTTTTAAATCATCACCAAATCATTCTCTGTTAAAAGGCTTTGGTAACTGATAATTAGTCCCAAAAACTAGGCAATTTTAGTCCTTAATTTTATCTTTTTAGAGTCTGAAATTTACTTTTAAATCAGTCTGCAATAAAAGGATTTAAAGACTAATTAATAGTCCCAGAATTCAAACGATTTCAGTTCATAAATTGTTACTTTTTGAGACTGAAAATTAGTTTTAAATCGTCACCAAATACAATTTTCGTACTAACTTCGCTATATAAACCCAGATTCCAGTAAAAAGCCAAAATATCACATTGATTCATATAAGACTAACAATCACATCTTCATTTTTCATAAAGCTATCTCAAAACAGATGGCACAATCACCCTATTAATAACAAAAGTTTCCCTAAAATAGATAAGAATAATGTTGAGGCCATATATCAATATATTTACACAATACCATAGAAAATACTAGGTAGGCTCAAGATGTTAAATCCAGTTGATATCTACTTTCGCAATAGGCGAGGCTCGATGGAATTTCAACAACCTGGTAGCAAACATCACCTTTCCATTCTCACCACTAAAAACTTGCGACGAGTTGGCACGAATGGAAATATTCTTTAGCAAAGGGGAACAAGCAAGTAAAGACTTTATCAAACACATTTCATTCTCTGAACCTCTACAAGAGACAAACGCCACGTTTATTAGCTGCAGCTTCCTCATTCTGTTGTAGCCAACCTCTAAAGGCACAAGTAAAGGTGGTGGGACAGCATCCTTGTATCAAACACTTCTCATGTAAAAGACATATATTATATGAAGTCGACGAAAGACCACATCCTTACAAATACATTGATTAAACACATAAATAACTAAATAAACAAACTAAAACTAAAAAAGTAAAACACGAACAAACCTTTAATTTGTGTTGTGGTGGGGGTGGCTGTGGTGGTCGGCGGTAGCGGCGGCGGCGAGAAATGGTCCGACAGCGGCAGCAGTGGTGTCTTTTAAACAAACATAAACAAACCAATTTGCAGAAGTTTGTTGCCAAACACTATAACCAGATTATTTGAGTTTCCTACACTTAAACTGTTTCCTTTTGGTTCTCAAGTGTAACAATTGTGTCCCCATATTTATATAATTTGAACTTGAATAACTATTGAATTTATGGCACTTCAGCAAAAAGCAAGAGCAAGAAACCAAAAGAAGTGCAAATAACACAACTACAGTCTACAGATATATGCTCGCTTTGCAAATATAGAAACAATAGAAGTTATCGAAAACCATACCTGCTTCAGTGTCAATGTGATCAAGATGTGACAGGTAGATAAGTGTTTCCCTCATTATCTGCAAAGCAAACATAATTTAGCTACATGTAATTTAATCATGAATACAATCAACAAAGAGTAAACCCCTAAAAATCTCAGCCACCAACTGCATAGAATTGTTTTATTTTCTTTTTTATCTTCTCTTGTGATAAGATAGAACACTACCTTATACTGAACAAGGACATCATTGTCTTTCAAGGTCTCACGAACAATATTGCCATTTTCATCTTCAACAATTAAAACCTCTTTAGGTTTCGCCATGCGAGATATCATAAGCAGCCTTAATTTTGACATCGGACCAGCATAGACTTGCCGTCTTTGCATCAGTTGTGCACCATGACCATCAACCATACCAGGAAGCTAGGGTATCAAAATTCAAATCAATCATGATCAGTCGATCAGAAGTTAACTTCAGAATTGAATGGTAACACAAAATTGTACAAATGAAACATTTTCTACCTGCAGTCCCATCATGTTTGCAGTTGCTGCAGGACTATCAAGATTCTGGTTCGCCCCAAAGAGCTCTGACACTAAGGAATTCCAATAGTCCAAGCAAACCTGTTCAAACACATTGACAAAGGAAGATTTATAAAAACAGTACATATATAGAATATGAAGATATATTAACTTCCTAGCAAGGTACCAGGTTCATATCGAAAGCACTGATAAAAAGTAAAAAAGTACAGGTAGAAGTGCTCACCGATTATCTTCTTCTCTCGAGTAATTTCCCTAAAAAAATAAAATAAAATAGAAGTCAACAACTTTCTTACTAGTTATCTATGAAAAGGAGAAAAATAGTGATAAATGAAGGAAAGTCAGGGCAATGCTCCATTCAAATCATTATCTTGACGGCACCAGAGGAGCAATTCGTATAATTATATTTCTTCCGTATCACAAAACGAAGCAGAGCTACCTCCCTACCCATTGATTATTACATGTCCAGTCAACTAACAACCATTTATTTTTTCACTACATTTCGAAACCATGAGTATCTCCTAATGAACATAACTAAATTAGATTAACACATCTAAATCAGAACCCGAGACACTAACTGGGTTTACCCAAAACTCAAACGGGTTTTACCCGACCCGTATACCAAGTCAAAACCAAACAAGCACTTGTTTAATTTGTTTGCCATACGTTAAGGCTTATAAAACGACTCTATGTGTATATTCAAAATGACTCTCGGAATTATAAAATCAACGACTCTCGGAATTATATCATCATATATCTTTAGACGGCGTTCAAAATGACTCTATGTGTATATTCAAGTTCTCATATTATAAAATCAATGACACTAGAATGAAAATCGTCAAAAAACCGAACTCAATAGTAGAATAATTGTACCTTGAACAATTGAAGGTTTGAAGCCAAACTACTAAGGAGTCCTCCAACAAAAGCATCACCAGCGCCTGTTGTATCAACACATTTGACCTCAACACCACCAACTTTAGCATGGAAATCCTGTAAAATTAATCAAATTAGTTGGAATCAATTAAACAATCCAACTCCCAAAAATTGTAAGAAATGCGTTATAATGACCAGATATTTTAGTTTTTGAAGAAATGAAGATAACCTTTGTGTAGTATCTACAACCATTAGAACCTTTAGTGACTATCAATAGCTTAAGATTTGGATGGAAAAGCTTGTTCAAGACAACCTTATCATCATAGGGATCATCGCCTCCGGTCAAGAATTCAATTTCATCCTCACTAATCTGCATTTTAAAGATACCCATTATTTTTAAATAGATCGACTAAAGAAAGTTTATTATGAAATGTGTACCTTAATAATATCGGCTTGATCCCGTATACCAAATCAAAACCAAACAAGGTGGTGGTCAGTCGGGAGGCGGCGTGTGAGGCGGTGAAGGGTGGCGGTGGAGAAGGGTGTGAGATAGATTAATTGGGATAACATATGTGAGATCTGAGAACATAGAAAAGGAAAAAGATGGTAGAGGGTAATTTGATTTTGTGGAAAAATTTAGGAGGGGTAATTTTATTTTGGGAAAAATTTAAGACTGAGCTGGTGAAAAGTTGAGAGGGAAATCTTATTTCGGAGAAACTAAGTGTGTGACATGTAAAATATTACATATTAATTTAACACATGAAATATTTTAGTGTGACCATATATCATATTTGGTCACACTGTTGAAGTGTGTGATATATATTTGTCACTTTTAAATGCATATCGTGACTAATACTTCAAATTTACTTTTCAGTTGTCACACATTTCAAATTCATATGTGGCTAAATTTTCAACAAAAACTAACAGTCACGTTTAAATAGTGTGTGACAAACTTGAGTATATGATTTAGCCACATACACAATTACTTCATGTGACCATATATGGATTTTGGTCACACTTTTCAATTGTGTGACATATATTTGTCACATATGTATATATATAGTGTGACTAATGTTTCAAACTTATTTGTATCCGTCACACGTCCCAAATTACAAGTGACTAAAAAATCAAAAAAAAAAAAATTACCAGATATGTATAGTCACGAAAATATTCAAATGTGTGGTTGTAGCCTCAGATATAATTTCAAAATAGTCACACAAGTCGGATCAAGTGTGGCTGTTTATTTTATTCTGGTACATTTAGTCACACAAATAAGTTATTGTGAGGCCATTCAAAATACCACATGTGTGACCGTAGGCCAAATTTGTACCAGTGTCGTGATAATAGGTAAAAGTCAATAACCTTTCTAATGAACGGAGTTAAATATATACCAGTCATAATATAAGTTCACGTTTCCAATGAATAACTGAATTTTAGTCTTAAATATGTTGCCCATGTATAAGACGTTTATGTGGGACTAAAATTCAGTCACAAATAACTGTCTCTCCAAACCTTTTTATTTTGCATACGTATTTGTAACTGAAATTTAGTCGTAGCTATGATGTCCATGTATTAGGGACTGAGTCGTGATTGAAATTCAGTCACTAACAAATTTCCCTCCAAACCTTTTTTATTGCGCAGACATATTTGTAACTGAATTTTAGTCTTAGGTATGATGTCCATGTAATAGGGACTCAGCTGTGACTAAAATTCAGTCACTACATATTTTCCCTACAAACCTTTTAATTGTGTAGACATATTTGTAACTGAATTTTAGTCTTAAATATGTTGCCCATGTATAAGAGGTTTATGTGGGACTAAAATTCAGTCATAAACAATTTTCTCTC
Organism: Artemisia tridentata subsp. tridentata; assembly: GCA_021014915.2. Taxonomy (NCBI): domain Eukaryota; kingdom Viridiplantae; phylum Streptophyta; class Magnoliopsida; order Asterales; family Asteraceae; genus Artemisia; species Artemisia tridentata. The sequence goes on along the minus strand of CP139504.1, from coordinate 352,218,098 downwards.
AAAAGTTTTTTTATTTTGCATACGTATTTGTGACTGAACTTTAGTCTTAGCTATGATGTCCATGTATTAGGGACTGAGTTGTGATTCAAATTCAGTCACTAACAAATTTCCCTCCAAATTTTTTTATTGCGCAAACATATTTGTAACTAAATTTTCGTCTTAGGTATGATGTCCATGTAATAGGGATGCAACTGTGACTGAAATTCAGTCACTAAAAAATTTCCCTCCAAACCTTTTTATTGTGTAGACATATTTGTAACTGAAACTTAGTCTTAGCTATGATCTCCATGTATTAGGGACCGAACTGTGACTATAATTGACACACTAACAAATTTTCCGCCAAAATTTTTTATTGCGCAAATATATTTGTAACTGAAATTTAGTCTTAGATATGATGTACATGTATTGGGGACTGAATTGTCACCCTTATTCAGTCACAAACAAATTTGCGTCCAAAATTTTTTCCCGTACAGGCATATTAGTAACTGAAATTTAGTCTCAGATATAGGGTCACTGAATTGAGGACAAATTTTTAGTTGCCGCAATCAGTCAATAAAAGGTCAGTCCTTAAAAGTATCAGTAACTGATGTTTCAGTTACCAATGCTATGTATCAGCGACTGATATATCAGTCCCTAGAAATTCAGTCTCTGAAAGCCTGTTTTTTTGTAGTGAATATGGAAACTTACTATTTTTGGAAAGTTACTAAATATGGAAAGTTACTATTTTTGGAAAGTTACTAATTATGGAAACCTGCTAAATATGGAAAGTTACCTAAAATGGAAAGAAAACTAAAATGAAACCTTTATGATTGTGAAACTATGAAACTTATAAATAAACTTATTATTAATGTAGATCGGGGGAAGAATGAGTGATCCCCTGCTTCCATTCATCTATTTGCTTTGATTTGTGTGCTTTGATAAGGTACATATATTCTTTCCCTTTTCAGTAGGGATATTTCTGTTGATCCTATGCCTGATATGATTCCCTCATTTGACTCATGACATTCATAGTATGATTGTTATTCTTATTGATTCATTCTGACATTTATTTAAATGTCTCTGCTATGCTATACTTATGTTTGCCATGCTTATTGAGTTACTATCTTGTTTCTCTTTCCATGCTAAATTATATTTCTTGTATGCTATGATAGATCTGTGCCTGAGCTAACCTAGTTGTGGAGGTACCATAACCATGTCTTTGATGGCACCCTAGGCATGACACTCCCGTAGAGGTGTGATAGATCTATGGCGTTCCCCCTTATGTTATGATTTTGTGTACACTATTGGCCAACTTTATATGTATGACCAGTCTAGTACTGACATACATACTTATGCTAGGGAGCGTATAGATGCATCCTAGGTTTTATGTTTATATGATTATGGTGACCAGGTGGTGTGTGCCTTACACTCCTTCTCACACTTTGATTACTTAGAGGTCTCCCCTCTTCGTATACTTGTATTGCTTTAGTATGATTTGACGGATTTTGTATGTAGTTCCTATGGCACATCCTTATATGAACTTTTCCCTTATTTCATTACTCTCTTGATTCATTTTCTATTCAGTTCTCATGCATTCTTGATTCTTAGTTCTCTTTAAAATTCGTATGACTTTCATGATTATACTTTTCGTTTTGTATTCTTATTCCTTCATTGCTTATGCTTATTTACCGTTATGCTATGTTATATATATCTATTCACTGGGCTTTTTAAGCTCAGCCGCATGTTTTCTTTTCTTATGCGGCAGGTAATAAGTGGGGCGACGGGCTTGGGAATGAGAGAGTGTAGGACCTAAAGACCTATTTATTTATTATTTCGTTTTCCATTGTTTCGGACTTTCATTTCTTTCAGTACTTTGAATATTATTTCGTTACTTGATTTTGTTTAGTTAACCCACTATGCATTTTGGATTATCTTTTGATACTAGTCTTGATGTTTCGAGACTTGGTTATTTATTTAAAAGACTTCCGCTTACGTAATGTATGCTTTGTATGACACCATAATGTGATATCTTGGCCTTGTCGGGTCGGGGTGTTACATTGCGAGGCGACTACCCTTTTTGGATATCCCGGAGTCATCGCAGGTGAACCTCCGTGGCCACATGGGGATTAATTTTCTCCCCAAGGTTTGAAACTGGGACCTCCAGGGACTTTAACCACTTAGAAGACCAAATCCAAACCACTGGGTCACAGCAATTGTAAAAACCTTGGGTATATGTAAAATTTGTTTGATGAAATATCCAAGTTCTTAACCATACTATCAAAAATTAACTTTGAAAAATTGTATTTTTGGTCTGTAGCCAAGCAGATTATAGCAGATGCTATAATGCTGCTAAACTCATTCCAAGCAGTTGTTTTAGGATTTGAACACTGCAAGATAGTATGAATAAAGAATTTCCACTGTGGAGAGAAGTTTGCTTTGCAAAATTTTAAGGAATCATTTTTCCTCTCATATCCCATCAGTTCAAGGTTTTCAAAAATTTCAGAATTAGAAAAACAATTAATTCCATTAGCATCTGATAAGCGAAGAACTCTCCTAATAGATGTTTCAGTAATAAGTATCTTCTGTCCATCTACAAGGACATGAATTTGTTCTTCCCCATTAATAGTTTCGACCTAAGCAGTACACCAAAACTGTTTAATGTGAGAAATATATATAGTAGGGTTTACTGTTAATGCATACCTTATAGGGTTTGCATTTAAGAAATCAATTATCTCAGTAAAACCTTCACTTTATTTTGGTTTTTGTAAGAAGGCAATCATGTTATGAGTGTCGGAAAAAGAAAGGTTCGACATTGTTGTGATGTTGTTGTAACTAATGGTGGGTTTTTGCAAATTGATGATAAAAAGAGAGTTAGGGTTTGTCTTTGAGAGAATTATGTGCGCGTGAAATCAATTAAGTGAACAAATTGGGGATTTAAAACCTTAACCGAAGAAGTTACAAAATAGTCCCTCAAACAAAGCAGCAGTTGTAACCTCAGCAGAACTAAGTATGCCTAGCAGCATTAACTTATGCCGAGCAGTAGAAACTTTGAGGCACCAGCAATAACTCCAATTTAACACCTTTATTTACTTTTCCTACAAAATGTTAGTCCAAAAACAACAAAAACACAAGCAATAACCATATTCTCAATGATCACAACTTTTTAAACTTAACAGTGTAAAGTACAACAAGCAACATTAACATAGCAGTCTTAAGTATAACTAGCAGTACTAACTATACTTAACAGCAGAAACTCATTTTGACTTAAATAACAGTACTAACTCTACAAAAACATAAAGAGATCAAAAACTTTAAAGATTTAGCATTCCAATACTTGCAATCAAGAATTGAAATCTACTTACATCAAAAGCTTTTGTAAGCAAATCTGCAACATTCTTGTCAGTATGGATTTTAACCATTTGTATTAGTTTCTTTTCATTTCAATCTCTTATAAAATGATGTCTGATCTTTATATGCTTAGTTTTTGAATCAAAAACAGGATTTTTAATTATGCACATAGTACTGTTATTGTCAATAAAGATTTTGGTATGCATAGAATTGTACCCATAATCAAGCAATTGATTCTGAATCCAAAGCACTTGTCCACAAAAACTTGAAGCAGCCACATATTCAGCTTCTATTGTGGAATTTGCAACCACAGTATGTTTCTTGCACTGCCATGAGATCAATCTACATCTAAGAAATTGACAACCACCTGTTGTTGACTTCCTATCTAAGCTTGCTCCAGCATAATCACTATCATTGTATGCTTCCAAATCAAAAGGAGAATATTTTCGATACCAAAGGCCTAATTTAGGTTGACCTTTTAAGTACCTAAAAATCATTTTCACAGCATGAAGGTGTGAAACCTTTGGAGTGACTTGGTATCTTACACATGCACACATTGCAAACATAATATCTGGTCTTGAAGATGTGAGGTACATTAATGAACCAATCATTGATCTATATAAATGAACATTCACTTCTTCACCATCTTCATCCTTGAGCAAAGGCTTTCCAGTCTCCATTGGTGTGCTTGCAGTCTTTACATCTGTATACCCAAACTTCTTTAAAATCTCAGCAACATACTTATCTTGACTGATAAATATGCCATCCTTCTTCTGTTTTACTTGCAATCCTAAGAAGAATGTAAGTTCTCTCATAGAACTCATCTGAAACTTTTCATGCATTAACTTCTCAAATTGAATGCACATTTCCTTCTTTGTAGACCCAAAGATGATATCATCTACATAAACTTGAACTAGCAAAATGTCATCTTTGTATCTTCTAATGAACAAAGTCTTGTCAATCTTTCCTCTGTGAAACCCATTGTCCAACATATACGTTGACAAGGTGTCATATCATGCTCTAGGAGCTTGATGTAGACCATAGAGTGCCTTTTCAACCTTGTAATCTCTATCAGGAAAATGTAGATCTTCAAACCCTGGTGGTTGACACACATACACTTCTTCTTCAGTCTTCCCATAGAGAAAAGCATTCTTGACATCCATCTGATACACTACAAAGTCTTTAAATGAAGCATAAGCTAAGAACAGCCTAATTGCTTCAATTCTTGCAACTGGGGCAAAGACTTCATCATAGTCAATCCCTTCTTCTTGTGTGTACCCTTGAGCTACCAATATTGCTTTGTTTCTTACCACAATTCCTCTTTCATCTTTCTTATTCCTGAAAACCCAGTTTGTACCAATAGCCCTCTTACCATTAGGTAACTCCACCAAACTCTAAACCACTTGTAACTTGAACTATAGAAGCTCTTCCTGCATAGCTTCTATCCAGCTTGGATTTTCAATGCTTGAGTCACCTTTTTGGGTTCTACTTGTGATAAGAAACAAGCAAACAAACAATTTTGATGATCTTTATGATTGTTTCTTTTTTTAATATTTCTGACAAATAGTCCTTGTTCATTCAAATCCTTGGTCATCTTCGCTGTTTGTACAGCTGAATGCACATCTCCAATCACTTGAGTAAGAGGATGTGTTTTGTGAATCCTTGTAGTTGGAATTGGACTGACTCGAATTGTAGGATCCAAGTTGTTAATGTCAGCCTCTTTACCATCAATATCCACCCATACTTCTTCTAAAGGAGGCATGTCTGGATGTAACACCCCAACCCGACAAGGGTCAAAATGCCACATTATGGTGTCAATCAGAACATACAAACGCAAGCGGAAGACTTATAAACATAATATTTACAAAGGTATTCTAAGATGATAATAAAATACTAACTCTAAACATGATGAGTTCCAAAACTGAAGTACAAAACCAAACTAAATTTAACTAAAGCTATGTCCAAGTCTAATCCAGAAGCAAATGGGTATCTATCGTCAGGGTGGTCCACTAAGAGCTCCTATGCACTCTTCCCTCAAATCCCAGCTTCCAACCTAAAACCTGCTGCAGGAAAAGAAATGCGGCTGAGCTTAAAAAGCCCAGTGAACAGATATAAATCAAGCAAAAATCGAACATATATAAGTATAGGGAAAAGGAACATAAGCTCCTGCTAAACGAATATCATCTACCAAACAAATAAGAGATCAAGGATCAACTAAACAAAATGTTATATACCATAAGAAGCAAATCATAGCGAAACATAAGGAGATCATAATGAAGTCAAAGGAATCAATTAGAGAACAATAATCATATAATAGAACAGAACAGAAATGCCCACGAGCTCAGAAAGCATGCCACATGCTTAGTCACATAATCACATCATATCATATCCATATATCCGTCAAATCATAAGTTGTACAAGAAGGGGAGATCTCATAAGTACCTAACGGAGTAGCTAGCTCCCAGAAGTGAAACGGGGTGCATGGCACGCACCAACCAATCACTAATCATATCCAGAATAGAACAGAACAGAATCTAGGATGCATCCATACGCTCCCTACAAAATAAAATACATATGCTAGTACAAGACTGTACATACATATACATAATGGCCATGTGCACAAATCATCATATATCAAATCATAACAGAACATAACCGAAAGGGAACGTTGAGGATCCATCACACCTCTATAGAAAGTGTCATGCCATTGGTACCTCAATGACATGGTCATGGTACCTCCATGACTAGTAAACAAATAGCTTGAGTAACAAAACAGGACAAAACAGAATGAAGGTATCCATAATCATAGCAAGCAGTCATAGCATATCAAATTGAACAAAATCCCATATCAAATGAAATAGTATACAGAATATCAGAACAAAATGGATAGCAACTGAATAATATCAATAGGAAGTCATATCAAAAGATCATATCAAATGGAATCATATCAAAGCAAACAGATCAGAGTAAAGGATCGAGAAGTCATGAGAATAAACCCTTACTGAGAAAGGGTAGAATATATGTACCTCATGCAAGCAAGCAAAACAAATCAGGAAAGCACACTGAAACCGGAACTACTCCTTCTTCATAGAATCTACACGAATTAATGACCACGTATTACTTACAAGCTCATTTTAATTAGATTACACAATTAGGGTTTCTTTCTATTTTTAGAAACTTTCCATTCTTAGTAACTTTCCAAAATTTATAATCTTTCCAAATTAAACAAATTTCCTTAATTAGTACATTTCCAGAATTAGTAACTTTCATAAATTAGGGTTACTATTTATAATTAAGTAAAGTTAAAGGTTAATAATGACAATTTCATAATTTAGGGTTTAAAATGTAGCTTACCATAGTTTAGGGGTTAATATGTCATTTTAACAAAGTTTAGGGTTAAATGTCTAATTTATTTTTGTTTAGGGTTTATATTGTAATTTAATTACATAAATGACCAAATTAGGGTTTAGTCGATTTAATGAACACTTTAGACACATTACGGATTAATTAAGCATGAAACCAAACACACTCACATGCTTTTTGATACACACGCTCACACGTTACATATTCACACCCGATACGACCCACACTTTAACCAACCTTCGACCAAAACTCTTAACCATTATCGACCCTTTTCAAAATCAGTTGTGTGAAGTTATAATTAAACAACTTCTTGGATCGTTTTAGCACTAGGGATTAACATTAATAACAATGATAAACATGGTACACAGCGGAATAAACTAAAACATCATTATTCTTGATACAAGGTTTCTTCGTCATCATCTCTGACAAGTACTAACACAAACAGCCCCAATGCTACGTGATCAAGTGTAACAAGGTTACATACTCTAACAGGCATTAAAGATCCTTGAGGCTTAACCACAAACCTAACCTAGGAATTTAAACAAGTCTCACGCCTGGTTACACACACACACTTTTTCCTGATGTTACATCTTTAACATCTATATCTAAACCTAAACGCTCCATCTCTTTATATAATAGAGATTTAGGGTTACAAATACTTTAACATAATACATAATAAGTCCTTCATTTTTGTCTTCATAAGTCTCCTTCATCTTTCAAATTTTGTCCATTATCAACTCAAATTTAATTTCCAACAATCTTCCCCTAGTTGATAATGACAAAACCAAGCACGAACTTCCCTTGAAGTTGATATACATGAAAGATCTCGAATTCCCCTTAAACCATGCAATATCACCAAGGCTCTACAAGTTGCAAATCTTTAGTGTAAATATTCTTCCCCTTTTGTCATCATCAATTATGGGACAAAGGTAAGCAACCTTGATCTTCATAACTACGAACCAGTATCATACTTCCAATCTAGTCTTCTAATGTCTCGAATTGCCCTCCATGAATGAACACCAAAACGCTTACTTTTATAAATGAACTCAAGACAGAAAAAATCCTAAACCATCAGTAATAATGCCAACTAGTAATAGTGAAAACCTTCACCTCGATGTAGCATATAAATGGTTAATCACGAGACCGATGACGATCGTCGCGTTGCGGGCGTGCCTGTTATTTTTGCAATGTTTCGGCCGATTCAAAAATAGACTAAAATGAATTGAATCATCTGGAATATGGTGATGGATTAGTAGTAGATGAATAGTATCAATTTAGTTAGAGTGACTATATATATTTTTTTTAATTTTTGGCACAATGGGAAAAAAAACAATTGAATAAAAAAACAATAGACGCAAAAAAATATCAATTTGACGATTTACAGTGTTTTTTTTTATTGTTTTATGTGGTTATATTAACTTCTTTTTTTTTTTTTTTTTTTTTTTTTTTTTTTTTGGTCGACTTTTAGTTTATTACACTGCTTTATTGCATGGGAAATAGAAGTCATAGATACACTATTCTAGTTCAGTTTTTCTAATAGTTGTGTTCTTTTATATTTGAATGCATTTATTGTAGGAGAAGTTGAAGTGGAACCTAGACTGTTCTAATTTCGTTGTATCACTCCTTTTTGTTAGCCTATATAATGACTAAACTGTTTATTATATTTCTTTATCTACTATTAAAATCTAGAAGTATTTCATTAATCATTTTAAATCCAAATCATATAATGTCGTCCCTTCCACATATTGATCAACTTAAGGAAGCTTGTGGATCAGATCTTCTTCAAGATTGTTTATGGTGTTTGTTTGGTCAGGAGAGGGCTGAGCTTGAGGTGCGTATTCAACGTATTGGAGAAATATGTGATGAGCTTCGCACGGGTGCTGAGAACCGTGGAGCGTTGACTGCTGACACAAAAACTTTGAGTCCATTTGATGAAGTAGCTGTAGATGTGATTGAGGCGATGGATGAAACGGCAGATAGAGAGGCAAGGATGCTAGCTGGTTTGATTGCTGTGCTTGATATTGCGAGAGAAGGAAAGGCTAAGAAGGACCATCATATCTTTGTTATGGATCTTCATGATTAGTGTGTTGCAAATGTTACTGGGTTGGTATCTTTTGTTATGATGTTTATGTTTTAGGTATGGGGAAGCCTCAGGGCAAATTTTGGAAAGGCATTGTACATGCTTGTATGTATAGACTAATGTTTTTAACTTTTTTTTTATAAATAAAAGTAATTAATCTAATGGTGTTCTTCAATCTTTACAGTTCTTTTGTAGTATGTTTATTGTTAGCTTGTTGAATTATATGGAAAGATCATAGATTATAAACGCGAAAACTTTCTGTTGATTCTTTCAAATTAGAGCAGCTAAGTGTATTTATGAGGAGGTCGGATAAAGTAGATTGCTTAAGTATGCTTGATTTAATGTAAATCTAATCAGGAATTATTTCACGTAAAAGATTACTAAGATTTAAAAAGTATGCAATTTGTCTATTCAAAATGCAATCAGCTTTTCTTATTAAAGGTTGTTATATTGTGCAAATGTTAAACCCGTGCCTATATAGGCATTGCAGAACATAATGCAGTTAAACATTACTAAGATTTAAAAAGTATCTGAATTAAGCTTATTGTATCGTGCAAATGTTAAACCTGTGCTTATATAAGCATCGCGTAAAATACAAAGCAACCTGATTGTTGTCTGCAATTTTTATAAAGTATGCAGTTTTTGAATTCAGAATTAAAATGGGATCACTTTCCCTGAGCTAAGCTTCTTATATTGTACAAACGCTAAACTCACGCCTATATAAACATTATGCAAAAAGCAAAATAATTTAATTATTACCCTGTAAATGTTAAACTCATGGCTATATACGCTTTGGGCTAAATACAAAATAACCTGATTATTATCACTGCTAAGTACCAACCATAGATATTCACATAAGTTAAAACTAATATGGGATTTATCTTACAAATGTTAAAGTTATGCCTATATTGGCATTGCACAAAATACAAAATAACATAGATATTTACATAAGCTATTGTTTTTAAAATATGCATAAGTATTGCATAGCTACATAGATTATTATACATAACTGACCATTGATCTTCTTATACATTTTTCAGATGGAAGCCTGGAGTCATCAGTTTCTTTTTTTGGATTTCTTAGGATGCGTTGTTGTGTTTGCATCTCTGGCTTGTTTGAAAAGTGATTTTCTGGCAGTTTTCCGGGGTGGTTCGGATGTGGATTTTGATGGTTCAGTTAAACGGCTGTGTTTTGGGAATTAAATATTCAAGAAGTTTAATATCGGGTTATATTCAAAGAAATACTCTAAGTATGATTCTGCTACTAGAGCATTTGGTTCATGCTGGTAGTGTATTGATTCTGCTGCTAGTGTTAGTAATCCTGCTGCTAGCGTTAACATTCTACTGCTGATAATGCTACTGGTTGATGCTGCTGCTAGTGTACTTGTTCCTGCTGCTAGCGATAACTCATTGATGTTGCCATAAACGTTCTGCTGCTGGATGGATAAGTATGAAAAGATATTATGTGTATTTAAGTCAACAATATATGGTAGATAATATCTTACCCCATGTGATCAGTCATAATGTTATTTTCACAGAACAAGTTGTAAACATAGATACAAGATGTATCTTATTGACTGACACACGTATTATCAATGCAAGTAGTTTATCAAGACTTTAAGCAATATTGTAAAGATCTTCTTGGACTATAAAAGAAGATCTTAGACTAGTGATATGAGTGTGTCTAACAAGTGTTATTTAAATACTTAGAACTTTCATAACTATTAGAACAAGAACAAACACAAAAATATCACAAGTAAGAAAAACTTAAGATTCAAGGTTGTAACCCTAGTGATAACTCAAGATCACTCGTATTATTATTTTAATAATATTGAATCGTTTGGTGATAATCTTTCATTGTTCATTGACATATAACAAACACAACTGTTCCATTTCCATAACCATAATAACCTTCTAAGTGTGATTAAGTAGATTCTGCATACTTAATCATATTCACTCAATATATCATACACATAAAGTACAAAAGGTTTAACCACCTTATCCGTGTGTCGAATCCTAACAAGTGGTATCAGAGCAAGGCTGATATTATTGATTTAGAAGAAGAAGCTTAAGAAATGGATGTTCAGGATACTGCTACAAATGTTGCTGCAAAGTTGCCCATGATCAAACAAAATGAGTTTGAGTTATGGAGGTTGAGAATTGAGCAATATTTTATGGTTCAAGATTATGCTCTTTGGGATATCATTATGTATGGTGATTCTTTTTCACTAGGCTATTCAGATGCTATCATTGAAGGCAAAACAGTAAGACAAAGAAATACTGGACCAGTTTCAGATGAAGAAAGGATACAGAAGTGAAATGATCAAAAAGCAAGAAACTTGTTGCTTATGACCATTCCTGGTGAGCAGATGCTATCCTTTAGCAAGTATCCATATGCAAAAACTCTTTTTGAAGAGATTTGTGCATGGTTTGGTGGTAATGAAACAACCAAAAAAACACAAAAGACATTGCTGAAACAACAATTTGAAAATTTCAGTTCAAATAGCAATGAATCTCTTGACAAGTTGTTTTCTAGACTACACAAGCTTGTCAGTCAGCTAAGTGTATTGAGTGTTGAGATAGCAAAGGAAGATCTCAACATGAAGTTTTTGAGAAGTCTACCTGATGAGTTCCATACTCATGTGGTTGTCTGGATGAACAAGCCAGATATTGAAACCATGAAACTCAATGATTTGTTCAATAACTTCAAAATTGTTGAACAAAGTCTAAAGAAGTCTGGAATCTATAGTACTAGCTCTGGGAATGTGGCACTCGTGTAATCTCCTAGTATTAGTAAGTCAGAAGAGGTAGATGAAGTTGAAGGCGTTTCTACTGCTATTTATGGTGGTCTTTCTACTAGTTCACAAAAGAATGTTGCAGGACTTGGAGATCCGGCATTCTATGTATTCATGTCTAGTCAAACTAGTGGTTCTTCTCTAATTAATGAAGATCTTGATCAGTTGGATGATAATGATCTGGAAGAGATGGACATCAAATGGCAGGTTGCTTTGCTTAGCATGAGGGCTAAGAAGTTCTGGCAGAGAACTGGTAAGCAGATTACCATTGATGGTAATGAATCTGCTGGATTTGATAAGAAGAAAGTGGAGTGTTTCAACTGTCATAGGTTAGGACACTTTGCTAAAGAATGTAGAAACCCAAGGAAGCAGGATAATAGAAGCACATGGTATAGGCAAGAAAAGAAGAAGGAAGTCACAGTTGAAGAACCAAGGGCTATGCTAGCCATAGATGGGGTTAACTATGACTGGAGCTTCATGGCTGATGAAGAGGAAGCACCAACAAATGCTGCTCTTGTGGCCATTGAGACTGCTCTAATGGCCTTCTCTGATTCAGAGGTAAATTCCATAACCAAATGTTCTGAATCATGTTCTGCTCTTAAAGAAAATGAAGAACTTAAAAGAAAAGCTGAATCAAGGGCTATGCTAGCCATAGATGGGGTTAACTATGACTGGAGCTTCATGGCTGATGAAGAGGAAGCACCAACAAATGTTGCTCTTGTGGCCACTGAGACTGCTCTAATGGCCTTCTCTGATTCAGAGGTAAATTCCATAATCAAATGTTCTGAATCATGTTCTGCTCTTAAGGAAATGAAGAACTTAAAAGAAAAGCTGATAATAGGCGAGAAGAATGATGAAGTGAAAAGTGTACCGCTTTTAGGGGGTCATTTAAGCCCTAAATCGTATTTATTTGATCAAATATTGCCCTAAATCGTTCCTTTTGTCATTTTAGGTACTTTGGAGAAGAAATCTGGAAAAGAAAGCATTTTGGAGGTTTTTGGAGCATAAAAGTGAAGAAAACGACAAAGTCTCAAAAATCTGCTGGAAAAGTACCTGTGACGGCGTCAAGCCCCAGTGTGACGCCGTCAACCCTTGATAAGCCAGAGAGGATTTTGGAGGATTAAAAGGGGACGGCGTCAAGAAGGCCATCAAGAAACCCTAACCGCGACGAGGTGACGGCGTCACGCTCTATAACGTGACGCCGTCAGATCTGTTTTCCTATATATATTTTCATAATTTTTAGTCATTAGTGTGCAACTTTGTGAGGAGAAACCCTAAGACGATTTTTCTGCCATTTTTAAGGGTTTTATACCCTTGGATCTCCCATGTTCAATTGAAGATAAGTAATCAATTAATCATTCAATATGTCTATGTGTTGTTTGATTATATCTTGTTCTTGTCTTTTATTTAACATGCTAGGCTAGATTTATCTTGTATTTGCTTAGATCTAATGAAACCTAACTATTGATTATTGGTTGTTGGTGTGTTATTAATTGTATTGGATGATTGTTTATCGATGTTAGGCTTAAGAAAACTGGCTAACCTCCTATACGGTAACTTGCTTGAACGTCTTAAGAAACATGAACCAATGCGTACTAAGGTTATTATGGTTGTATTTAATGCATGAGCGAATTCTAGTGATCCCATGTTAGGAGCTTCTTAGCCGGCTCGACATAGGAGTGAAGTAGGAGCTTATAGAGTTGGGGAAGTACGTACGCCACCCCACGATTGGTATTAAGGAATACACCCGTCATCCATGCAATTAATACACACTAATCAACCAGTAAAAGATAGTCAGGGAGTAAGGAAATCTAAGTAAACACATTTCTCTCCATATAAGTTCCACAACCTTTTTATTTTTCAGTTATTTTATTTTATTTGCAATTGTAGTTATTTGGGTTAGTTGACTAGCATCTAATTCCGCCCACTCCTTCAAACCCGAGATTTTACTTGCTTTTATAAAAATATAAAAAATACAAAAAGAATCTTCCCTCACCCTTAGACTTATTAGAGTAGTTTTTCAATCCTAAAGACACTATTCCCCTAGAGAACGATCAATCCCCCGGTACTTGCCACTACACTATACTACATCGGTCAGGTACACTGCCTGGTGGGGATTGCAAGCCTCTTGAGATCCCTCGAGAGGTAAAACCTGTTGTAAGGTCGCAAAACCACGCATCAAGTTTTTGGCGCCGCTGCCGGGGAATAGTTATTGTTTAGGTTGAATTTTTATTTTATTAGGTCTACTCACTAGATTCCTTTCTAGTGATATTTTTATTTTATTTTTCTAGGTTTTCTTTAGTCTATCTTTTTTTCTTCGTTTCTTTGTTCGTAACCATTACCATCCGACATCATGGAAGGTGGTAATATCCTCGATCCCAACAACCTACCACCACAACAACACCCACCTCCTAGAGCCCGTACCTTAGGAGACTACTCTCATCCTAGCCACCATGGCTATCGAAACACCATTGAGCTCACTCAAGGAGCCAATGTCACTCCCTTGCGATCCGACACCATCCGGTTGGTGCAAAGCGGATGCGCATTCCATGGACTTCGTTCCGAAGATCCTAATCAACATCTCAAGGACTTTCTCAAAATCGTTGATTCTATAGACCTTGATGTTGCCACTCGAGAGACGACCCGACTGCGTCTCTTTCAATTCTCTCTGCGGGACCAAGCTAGTCAATGGCTAGAGCGTCTAGCCGCAGGATCTATCACCTTTTGGGATGATCTCCCACTCGTTTCCTTGCTCAGTTTTTCCCACCAGGAAGAACTACCAAGCTAAGGAATGATATCTTGATGTTCCAACAACGTCAAGGTGAAACCCTCTACGAGGCATGGACTCGATTCAAGGACTTACTCCAAAAAGTCCCTCACCATGGCATAGAACTTTGGCTCCAAGTCCAAATCTTCTATGACCACATCAATCTCTCCACGAGGCAAACCATTGACCAATCGGCCGGTGGTAAGCTACGTGATCTAATTGCGGAACAATCATGGGCTCTCCTGGAAGATCTTGCTCTTTATGACAACGAAAGTTGGAATGATCCCCATGATTTGAATAAAATGGTCAAGGCAATATCTTTGCCTTCGAACAATTCAAGCACTTCCGACCGTAGGATCATAGAACTTGAAGACCAAGTCAAGTTTCTTATGAAATCCTACGAGGCTCCTAAACCTTCAAGCCAAGTGAACAAAATCACTTCTTCGTGTAAATTATGTAGTGGTCCCCACGACACTCGTTATTGCATGAAACTCCCCAAACAAGCTTTTGCGGACTACGCATCCTCGCGTACCGACGGAGCGGGAGACAAGTGGTACACTTTCAAACCCGAGCCAAACCCCTACGGTGATTCATACAACCCCTCATGGAAAAATCACCCAAACCTTAGGTGGAAACAAAACCAAAACTCACAACAAACTAATTCTTCCAACCCACCTAATCGTTTCCAATCAAGCGGTTCATCCCCAAACCGTACTTTCAACAACAATCCTTCCAACTATGGTAGTACCAATAATCTTGAAGGGTTGATATCCAACTTCGTGACATCTCAAGAAGCTCGTTTAGCAAAGTTTGAAGCCAATTTCAAACAAAAACAAAGCGAGATGACCAATAAGATTGATACTTTGTTGAAAGCCCACAATGACCGAGAAATGGGAGCACTCCCTAGCAACACAGTCAAGAACCCGAAACTAAACGTCAACGCCATTTCATCGGTTTCGTCTCCTAGTTCTTGTCCACAATATTATTCGGGCAATTCCATGAGCTCGTGTTTCAAACAAACCCAAGTCGTTCAAAATGACCAAGAAGTTATGATATCCAACACTAAATTGGTCAACAACATAGTTGAAACACCTCCCACTCAAAACCTTGACGAAGAATTCAAGGAACTCCACCTTGAACGTCCGGTTATTGATGTATTAGCACGAGCCCCCTATTATAATGCCCTCTTAGAAAAATATGAGAAGAAGCTCGAGTTAGGTGACAAAGGGACCGCCTTCGTTCAAAACAAACTACCTAAGAAGTTAGATGATCCGGGCTTATTTGTTCTACCTTGCAAGATCGGTAATTCGGAGGATTATGACACATTAGCCGATCTTGGATCAAGCCTTAACCTACTTCCGTTACCTCTCTACACCTCTCTAAAACTAGGGAAACTCGAAGAAACTGAGGTAATAATACGCTTAGCGGATGGAAGTGTTGCTTACCCGGTTGGAGTAGTCAAGGACGTGTTAGTACACATAGGAAAACTAACCATTTTAGCCGATTTCCACGTCCTTGATATGGTTAGCGACCCTACATGCCCCTTGTTGATAGGTAGAGGATTTTTGGCGACCGCTAGTGCTATGATTGATTGTAAGGAATCTAAGATAGCGGTAGGAGAAGGTGATACTTGGTCAGTCTATGATGTGAAGAAACATGCCTATGATACTAGTGAGGAACCAACACCCCATTGGTTAGAATTAAATAGGAGACCATCTAGATATGGACCCTGGATCGATGGAGACTTCATAGGACCCCAACGCCCATTTTACCTAGAAGAGGACTTTGTGAGCCGAACATATACGGTAGAACAACTCTTGGCTAAGGACACCGAATTGGATCCATTTGAAGACCCTCTAGTTTTTAGAAAGATGATTGATTTCCTAGGAGTTTTGCCAATTAACCTAGGGATGAATAGGTGGACATGTGAAGACAATGATCATAAGTGGGATTGGGACAAACCACCCAAAGATGGAGATGGGTCATGGCATATTAAGATGACATTGTATGACCCGGATAGAGAGAGGTTTGAAAAGATATATCGTACTATGCGGACCAATAGAAAACTTCAATCCAAGCTTAACCTTAAAGATGTCCTCGATGACGATCTCACTTACATAGGTTAAAAGGACTTTGAGTCTAGCTACAAGACTCGTTAATAAAGAAAAGCGCTTCTTGGGAGGCAACCCAAGCTTTATTTGCTTTGTGTGTTTATTTATTTGTTTGTTTGATTTTATTTGCTTCCGTATGTATGTTTAATTTTTATTATTATTGATTCATGTTCGAAACTAAATTGTGAAAATGCTTTATCTTGTTTTTAACTTCGTCTTAACTACATATAAAGGTATTTTGCAAAAGATAAGTGTAAGGGAAATCCAAATCGGTTTATTAGAACAAATGAACATGAATCATAACAATATTAAATTAACATACATATTAGTAATTGTTTGAGGCAAATGCTTGTATCGAGTCATAATGATATTTTGCAGGATTTCCAGGAAGTAAGGTATAGGTTTTTCCAGAAATTTTCCGGAAACTTAACATGAGAATTCTGGCAGATCATTTCTGACGGCGTCAGGCCTTACAACCTGACGGCGTCAGGTTTTAATTTTCTGAAATTTTTGAAAGTTTTGTTTTTCTTCCGGAATCATAAAAAGTTTTTATTAAATCTCTAACTTATAAACTCCAGGAATCTGCAAAATAATCATTCCACAAGCATTATATCCTTATACAGATTTATCCCGCCGATGTTATGCAGGTTTTCTTGTTTGTTTTCTCAGGATTAACAGGTTATTTTGGACAAGGAGATGTATGTGGAATCAAGCTTTTGGCGCTGGTTTAATCTTGAAGCTTCAACATTATCTTGGAAGAAGATCTAACCATGTTACCCCTTTATCCACCGAGCGAATCAGGGGAGTATTTGATTTCATTCTTTTACCTTATTTACTTTTACATCTTGTTATTTGAACATTGGGGACAATGCTCATCTTAAGTGTAAGGGGGGGGGGGGTAAAGTACGATACCTTAGAGAATGCTATTACGCTTGATTTTTCGTTTGTTTAATGGTAGATGTGTAATAAAACTGAGAGAAATACCTGTTAAGGCAATTTTAGTGCCAAATTTTAAATTTTTTACAACATATAGGAGTGAAACTTTGGTCTTAATGAGCGTCTCACGGATAGGAGTTATATGACTAGCACAAAACCGTACCACTAAAAAATTTTCCACCCCCAAATATGTGAGGTTCGCCCCTAGAATTGGTAGGAAAAGCATTTATGCTATGATGTGTGTACCGGTAGCACTTAGATTCTAGAACTTGCGTTAGGACCATTCCGAGGCCACAAGTGAGACTACATTCGTGTAGTTAGATCTACTACATGATAAGAGGCATTAGGATTAACCCATTGTTTTACACCTGTGTTTTTGTTATAATTACATTGGCTACATTGGTCAAGTAATTCTCCCACACCCTTTGCGTTGTACTCATTTTTAGTACACGATACCCCTAGTACACCCCTCAGAGCCTATCTTTTCGTTTCTAACTTTAAGCATTTTACTTAAAGTAAGAATTTGTTTACACCCCACTTAAATGTACACCCAAATCGCCTTAGCCTACCTTGTATGCACTCATTTTTTGTGCATTATTGTGACAACATTTGTTTAAACCCTTAGTTAATTATCTAATTGATTACATGGTTGCTAAGTCGAGTCATATCCTTGTACATATTGTTTTGGGACGATTGGGACTCATGGGTAAAGTACTAGTGTAATGGAGTAATGGGGAAGAACAACATTATTACCCCCATATGTGCTAAATATTTTAAAAGTACTCCAAGTGTTTCGATTATCTTAATTCGAGTGATTAGAATGGTTAATTGTAAAGTTATGTAAAAGTTCAAGTGTAAGGGGGATACAACCCCCCTGCGATGTATTATTTTGGATGGTAGGGCAAGAGTGTATGCAAAAA
Source organism: Artemisia tridentata subsp. tridentata (assembly GCA_021014915.2). Taxonomy (NCBI): domain Eukaryota; kingdom Viridiplantae; phylum Streptophyta; class Magnoliopsida; order Asterales; family Asteraceae; genus Artemisia; species Artemisia tridentata. The sequence goes on along the minus strand of CP139504.1, from coordinate 352,199,800 downwards.
AAAAAAAAAAAAAAAAAAAAAAAAAAAAAAAAAAAAAAAAAAGTAGAAAAAACATACGGACTACCATCCCGTTTCATTTTATGTTTATTTTATCTTTTTTTTCATTAGCTTAAGTCGAGTCTAGTCTTGGCTTAGCAACGCCATATTGTACATGTAATTAATCAAGATCTTTAACTCGCCACCAGTAAAATATCCTTTATCCAAAAAACCGTGTTTATCATATCCCTACACCTAACGTTATAACCCGTTTAAAAGCCCTCTTTGATAGTTTATCTTAGGTGCTAACGCCTAGTGGAGGAGGTTTTTGATCCTTTCCCAAGCCTATGGTAATCTATTTGCTATGACAGGTAGTGAGAGATATTATCCATTTTCATTTATGAGATATACTTTTATGAAACCTGAGAGATGTGACTATCTAAACACTACTTGTGAGGTGCTAGTCTATAATCTCCGTGCTTATTATGATTAAAGTGGAACAACTATTTGTTGTAACTACTTTTATATTAGCGTTAAATGACCCCTAACTTGTATTTTGATTAGAATAAAAGCGCATTTGCTTGAGGACAAGCAAATCTCAAGTGTAAGGGTATTTGATGAAGCGAAAAGTGTACAGCTTTTAGGGGGTCATTTAAGCCCTAAATCGTATTTATTTGATCAAATATTGCCCTAAATCGTTCCTTTTGTCATTTTAGGTACTTTGGAGAAGAAATCTGGAAAAGGAAGCATTTTGGACATTTTTGGAGCATAAAAGTGAAGAAAACGACAAAGTCTCAAAAATCTGCTGGAAAAGTACCTGTGACGGCGTCAAGCCCCAGTGTGACGCCGTCAACCCTTGATAAGCCAGAGAGGATTTTGGAGGATTAAAAGGGGACGGCGTCAAGAAGGCCATCAAGAAACCCTAACCGCGACGAGGTGACGGCGTCACGCTCTATAACGTGACGCCGTCAGATCTGTTTTCCTATATATATTTTCATAATTTTTAGTCATTAGTGTGCAACTTTGTGAGGAGAAACCCTAAGACGATTTTTCTGCCATTTTTAAGAGTTTTATCCCCTTGGATCTCCCATGTTCAATTGAAGATAAGTAATCAATTAATCATTCAATATGTCTATTTGTTGTTTGATTATATCTTGTTCTTGTCTTTTATTTAACATGCTAGGCTAGATTTATCTTGTGTTTGCTTAGATCTAATGAAACCTAACTATTGATTATTGGTTGTTGGTGTGTTATTAATTGTATTGGATGATTGTTTATCGATGTTAGGCTTAAGAAAACTGGCTAACCTCCTATACGGTAACTTGCTTGAACGTCTTAAGAAACATGAACCAATGCGTACTAAGGTTATTATGGTTGTATTTAATGCATGAGCGAATTCTAGTGATCCCATGTTAGGAGCTTCTTAGCCGGCTCGACATAGGAGTGAAGTAGGAGCTTATAGAGTTGGGGAAGTACGTACGCCACCCCACAATTGGTATTAAGGAATACACCCGTCATCCACGCAATTAATACACACTAATCAACCAGTAAAAGATAGTTAGGGAGTAAGGAAATCTAAGTAAACACATTTCTCTCCATATAAGTTCCACAACCTTTTTATTTTTCAGTTATTTTATTTTATTTGCAATTGTAGTTATTTGGGTTAGTTGACTAGCAACTAATTCCGCCCACTCCTTCAAACCCGAGATTTTACTTGCTTTTATAAAAATATAAAAAATACAAAAAGAATCTTCCCTCACCCTTTGACCTATTAGAGTAGTTTTTCAATCCTAACGACACTATTCCCCTAGAGAACGATCAATCCCCCGGTACTTGCCACTACACTATACTACATCGGTCAGGTATACTGCCTGGTGGGGATTGCAAGCCTCTTGAGATCCCTCGAGAGGTAAAACATGTTGTAAGGTCGCAAAACCACGCATCAAAGAACTAATTATTGCCTTAGGTAATTTAAGTAATCATAAAAGAGCTATAGGTGTGCTTGAAAAACAAATTGCACACTTTCAAGGTAATGAATCTAGGTTTACTGATGACTTAAATGCTCTAAAAAGAGGCATAGCATTTAGAGCTGAATTACTTACTAGTCAAAGTAAACAATTAGCTGAAGCCAATAATAAAACTGAAAATGTTAAGATAACTGTAGATGCTTTAGCTCATGCCTCAGAGGGAATGAATAAGATTTGGGAAGCTCAAGTAATCGATAAAGCTAAGTCTGGTTTAGGATACAAATCTGTTCCTCCACCATATAGAGGTGTTCCTGCACCTCCAGGTGTTGACGGTTTTGCTGAGTTTCAAGAACCAATAATGGAATATGGTTCTAAATCTACTGAGGGTCCTAAGATAGAAAAAGTAAGTGAAAGTTTAGATAAAACTTTACTTTATCAGGACAAGGTGTCCTTTGTTAAGAAAGGAGATGCTATAGTTGTTGAGGATTGCACAACTGATAGTGATGAAGAAGAACAGGTTATGTCTAAACCTGAAGTGGTTAAGAAAGTAGGAACAAGTGTTCCTAAGATAGTCAAACACAATACTGCTAAGCCTAAATCAAACATTAAACATGTTAGGCAACTAGTTAGATATTGTGAGCAATATAGAACCACCAACAAGTCCAGAGGTAACCAAAGGAATTGGAATAACCTCAAGTCTCATCAACTAGGTGATGAATTTGCTTTTTATAACAAAGCTTGTTACACATGTGGTAGTTTTGACCATCTTGCAGCTTTCTGCAACCATTGGGTAACTGGGTATGAAAACAGTAGGGTGAATTTCAAAAGGCAAACTACTCAAACTCACTTTCACTCTAGTTCTGGTGTTAATAGAACAAAACCTAAAACAGTCTCAAATAAGTCTATCTCAAACACAGATCTTGCTGGTAGACAAATGGTTCCTGTTGCTCGACTAATTGTTCCTGCTGCTCGACCATCTATGACTGTTAACCCAAAATCAACAACTAAGGGTGCAAAAACATTTTTCAAAAATGCACCAAAGACTGTTCTAAGGCCCATTCAAATAAAAGTAGTGGTTTAAAAACAAGTTTGGAAACCAAAGGGTAAAACTGGTAAGCTAGCAGTTCCTGCTGGTAAGCAATCAGTTCATTCTGCTGCTAAGGGAAACAGGGCAAATGCTGTTAAGGCCTCAGCATGTTGGATTCTTAAATCCAATGTTGCATCAACTGTCCTTAAAAGATTAAATTACATTGATGCAAGAGGCAGATCCAAGTCAGTAATGGCTTGGGTCCCCAAAAGAAACTAATACTTCTCTTTTATGTGCAGGAATATTCAATTGATCAACAAGAGGATCAAGGATACTCAGATAGTAGATGTTCAAGGCACATGACAGGCAACAAGTCTTATCTCTCAAATTTTTAATCAATAGATGGAGGCTATGTTATCTTTGGAGGAGGTGTTGGTGGCAAAATTTCCGGTAAAGGTACCATTAAAACTGGAAATTTAGATTTTGAAGATGTGTTCTATGTAAAAGAGCTAAATTATATTCTTTTTAGTGTCTCACAAATGTGTGACAAAAAGAACAATGTTCTTTTCTGTGAGACTGAATGTCTTGTACTTTCTCCTGATTTTAAGATGCCTGATGAAAGTCAAGTCCTTCTTAAAATTCCTAGAAAGGGCAATATGTACAGTGTTGACATGAAGAACATTGTTCCTAAAAAGGATTTAACTTGTCTAGTTGCAAAGGCCACATTGGATGAATCAATGAAATGGCATAGAAGGCTTGGTCATATTAACTTCAAAACCATAAATAAAATTGTTAAGAAGGGTTTGGTAAGAGGTTTACCTCAAAAACGATTTGAAAATGATCAAACATGCATTGCTTGTCTTAAAGGCATACAACACAAAGCCACTTGTAAGCCCAAGATTTTTAACTCTATTAATCAATCATTGTCTATGCTTCATATGGACTTATTTGGACCTGTTTCAGTAAGTAGTATAATGCATAAGAGATATTGTCTTGTTATAATTGATGACTATACTAGATTTACATGGGTTTTCTTTCTATCTACTAAGAATGAGACTACAAGCATCCTTAAGACATTCATTACACAGATAGAAAACCAAGTAGACAAGAAAGTGAAAGTCATTAGATGTGATAATGGGACAGAGTTTAAGAATAGAGTTATGGATGATTTCTGCAAACAAAAGGGTATTAGGAGAGAATTTAGTGTTGCTAGAACTCCACAACAGAATGGTGTTGTTGAGAGGAAGAATAGAATACTAATTGAAGCTGCTAGAACTATGTTAGCCGATTCTAAGCTACCTATAACTTTTTGGGCTGAAGCAGTCAACACTGCTTGCTATGTTCAAAATAGAGTTTTAGTTATTCAGCCTCACAATAAGACATCATATGAACTTTTTAGAGGTAGAACTCCTGCAATAGGATTTCTTAGACCTTTTGGATGTCATGTGACAATTCTCAATACCTTAGACCATTTAGGAAAATTCGATGGTAAAGCAGATGAAGGATTCTTTGTTGGATATTCTCTTAATAGCAAAGCATTTAGAGTATACAACACAAGAACTATGATTGTAGAGGAAAATCTACATGTGGAGTTTTTGGAAGATAAATCCAATGTAGAAGGTCACAGACCAAAATGGCTATTTGATCTTGAAGCACTAACCCATTCTATGAATTATGTGCCTATTGTTGTTGAATCTAATGAATTTTCAGGTTCAAATTTTGTTGAAACAACAAATGAGGCAGGGTTAAACAAGGAGTCAAACCAAGATCATGTTTGGATGCCAATATGGTCAAGTACAAGTGTGGAATCAACTTCAACAACTGATGAATCTTCTTTTGGTAAAGCTAAAGAAGGTGTTGAAGATGAAAGGAAAGAAGATGGAACTCAGGAACAACAAATTGTTTCTGCTGGTGATTCTGCTGCTAGGCTTAATGATTTTACTGCTAGGCCAAATGATTCTGCTGCTGGCCCTTCAGAAACGAAAGAAGCAGAATTCTCAGACAATGAGGTGGATTTCAACAATCTTCCATCAAATTATCAAGTTCCTTCTACTCCATAAACAAGAATTCACAAAATCCACTCCCTAGATAATGTGATTGGAGATGTACAATCAGGTGTGAAGACAAGACAACAATTGATGTCATCAGACCAACAAGGGCTTCTTGATGCCCTTTATACTTCAAAACAGCATGAGTTTTCAAACTCTTGCTTGTTTGTATGTTTTCTCTCACAAAATGAACCAAAGAACATTCTGAAAGCCTTAGATGATTCAAGCTGGGTAGAAGCTATGCAAGAGGAGCTTCTTCAGTTCAAGATTCAGAAGGTTTGGGTGCTAGTTGATTTACCTAAGGATGCAAAGGTAATTGGCACTAGATGGGTTTTCAAGAATAAAATGGATGAAAGGGGAATAGTGATTAGGCATAAGGCTAGATTAGTAGCCCAAGGGTACACACAACAAGAAGGAATAGACTATGATGAGGTTTATGCTACAGTAGCAAGGATTGAGGCAATTAGGCTTTTCTTAGCTTATGCTTCATTTTTAGGCATCACAGTTTATCAGATGGATGTCAAGAGTGCATTTTTATATGGAACAATTGAAGAAGAGGTGTATGTTTCACAACCTCTAGGCTTCATTGACCCACAACATCCAGACAAAGTGTACAGAGTAGGTAAAGCTCTCTATGGCCTTCATCAGGCACCAAGAGCTTGGTATGCAACACTAGCTTCCTACTTATTAGAAAATGGATTTCAAAGAGGAAAGATTGATCAGACACTTTTCATCAAACAGAACAAGAAGGATCTTCTGTTAGTGCAGGTGTATGTGGATGACATTATCTTTGGATCTACTAGGAAGGAGATGTGTTTAGAGTTTGAGAAGCTTATGCATGATAAGTTTCAGATGAGTTCCATGGGGGAACTTACATTCTTTTTGGGTCTACAAGTTAAGAAAACAAATGAAGGAATCTTTATCTCTCAAGACAAGTATGTAGCAGAGATACTTAGAAAATTTCAATTTGCTGATTCAAAAGTAGCAAGCACACCAATGGATTCTGAGAAACATCTTCTTAAAGACTTAGATGGAGAAAATGTAGATGTACACACTTACAGGTCTATGATAGGTTCTTTGATGTATCTTACATCATCTAGACCTGACATCATGTTCTCTGTTTGTGCTTGTGCAAGATTTCAAGTTACTCCAAAGGTTTCTCATTTAACTGCAGTCAAGAGAATTTTTAGATATCTCAAGGGTCGACCTAGATTGGGTCTATGGTATTCAAGGGAATCACCTTTTGACTTGGTAGCATTTTCGGATAGTGATTATGCTGGCGCTAGCTTGGACAGAAAGTCAAAAACTGGAGGATGTCAATTCCTTGGGTGTAGACTTGTCTCATGGCAGTGTAAGAAGCAAATAATTGTGGCTAATTCAACAACTGAAGCTGAATATGTAGCTGCTACAAGTTGCTATGGTCAAGTTCTATGGCTTCAAAACCAACTCCTTGACTATGGGTACAATTTCTTAAACACTGTTATTCATATTGATAATAGTAGTACAATTTGTATTATTAAAAATCCAGTGCAACATTCTAAAACAAAACACATTGAAATTAGACATCACTTTATAAGAGACTGCAATGAGAAAAGATTAATTCAAGTTCTTAAAATTGCTTCAGAATTCAATTTTGCAGATCTGCTAACCAAAGCTTTTGATGTTGGAAGGTTTCAGTACTTGGTAGCAAGTATTGGAATGCTTAATCCTCAATGATTTTAAACTTTGTGTTTTTGTAAATAAAATTTTTGGTTGTGCTACTGGCTTTAAAAGATACTACTGCTATTACAAAAGTTTGTGCTTCTAGTACAAATTTAATTTGTGTTATTCATACAGTTAGTCCTATGATTATTCTAATACAAAACAAGTACTTTGTACATTGTTCTTTTGGTTTTAGACTAACAGTTTCAGGTATGATCATGTGAACACAAAAGGATGTTTCAAGTGAAATGGAAGCAGCAGAATCAAAATATCCAGTTGCTACATATTAGGTTTATGATGGACTGAGTTTAGGAATTTAAAACTCCTTAAAACTTCTTTCTTGAAACCTAAGTATGAAATTTCACATTGAATTGATGACTTAGTTGATCAGACAGTAACTGATTCAACTCACTCTCTATCATTTTATACTTTCAAAGTATAATGAGCAAGTCTAAGGACATCTGGTAGAAAGAACAGCTAGTAAAAGTGAATCTAACACTTGTGTTAGAGGCAACAATTGCTATGAGCTGTAAACCCTGTCAAGAAAGCCATTTGAATAGGTTTATCTTTACACATGCAGTTATTTATAACTGAAAACATTAGTTCTCACACAACCAAAGGTTGCTTTAAACTGAAATTTTGATTAAGTGTCTGTTATACACTTAATCCCTTCAAAATGGTTGAAAGCAGTGTGATTTTTCAATTCTCAAAATCATGGACATACTGCTAAGTCAAATGATTTCTTATAACAAGGATTTTTCAAAGGATTCAGAAAAACCATCCATTGATGGACCATGATTCAAATGCCCCATGAATCACCTCTCATAGGAGTTAACACACCTAGAAGTGATGAGGGCAGCAACTTAAACTTTTAAGGAATTGATGGCTTCATGTACAACATTGTCTGAAAACAAGTTCACATTGGTAGATCAGATAATGATGGGATGATGGTGAGAGATCTTCCAAACAGGGGAGGATAAAATGTTATTTGCATCTCAGGGGAGGAAACATCTCAGGAGAGGAAATAAAGTTGGAAGATTAACCAATGAAAGGGAGGAAAAGGCAAGAGCATACAAGATGATGACATGGAGGTTGAAAATGACAAGAACATTCCAAAGGAGAAAGTTCTATCTAGGTCAAACGAAAAAAGCTTTCAGTTTCAATTTCAGTTTACCACATTTGTTCATCACTTGCAAAGGCATGCCGATAGATGATTTCACTTGTTGAAACAAGAATCCAAGATACACAGCACCATTGCCTCTTATAATTCCTCCATCCAAGAAAGTTGCACCATCTTTAGGTCAGTGTTTAAGATGTTTGTTGATATTGACAAAGTCGAAGAACAAAGCAGATGAGTTACTGAGAAAGATATTCAACCTTGAAGAACAAAAGTGTTTTGAAAGATCTTTACAATTCACAATTCATAATTTAATTCAGAAACATGTTGAAATGGATTCACATGTTTAGGGGAGGATCGTTGGGAATTAAATATTCAAGAAGTTTAATATCGGATTCTATTCAAAGAAATACTCTAAGTATGATTCTGCTGCTAGAGCATTTGGTTCCTGCTGGTAGTGTATTGATTCTACTGCTAGTGTTAGTAATCCTGCTGCTAGCGTTAACATTCTGCTGCTGATAATGCTGCTGGTTGATGCTGCTGCTAGTGTACTTGTTCCTGCTGCTAGCGATAACTCATTGCTGCTGCCATAAACGTTCTGCTGCTGGATGGATAAGTATGAAAAGATATTATGTGTATTTAAGTCAATAATATACGGTAGATAATATCTTACCCCATGTGATCAGTCATAATGTTATATTCACAGAACAAGTTGTAAACATGGATACAAGATGTATCTTATTGACTGACACATGTATTATCAAAGCAAGTAGTTTATCAAGACTTTAAGCAATATTGTAAAGATCTTCTTGGACTATAAAAGAAGATCTTAGACTAGTGATATGAGTGTGTCTAACAAGTGTTATTTAAATACTTAGAACTTTCATAACTGTTAGAACAAGAACAAACACAAAAATATCACAAGTAAGAAAAACTTAAGATTCAAGGTTGTAACCCTAGTGATAACTCAATATCACTTGTATTATTATTTTAATAATATTGAATCATTTGGTGATAATCTTTCATTGTTCATTGACATATAACAAACACAACTGTTTCATTTCCATAACCATAATAACCTTCTAAGTGTGATTAAGTAGATTCCGCATACTTAATCATATTCACTCAATATATCATACACACAAAGTACAAAAGGTTTAACCACCTTAACCATGTGTCGAATCCTAACACTGTGTTCTGCTGGTAATGTGGTTTGGGTTTCTGGGAGAGTAGGTTTTCTTTGGATATCGATGTCTTGTGTTGGTGGTGTTTGGCTGCTTTCAAATGTTTCACTTGCATTGGTCTGCAGAATGATAGTATTCACTAGGGTATCTTCTAATTCTGGTGTACTGATTTTTGGAGCATTTGGAGTATTTTCAGTAACTGTATCAGCTGCTGATGTTATCAATGGTGTATCGTCCCAACAGGTATCGAGAATGAAAAGTTGATTTTCTTTTGTACCTTCTGGGTCATAGTGGAGTTGGAAAATCTTGGTTTTTCCTACCAAAGAAAGTAATTCTGACGGGTATTCATAGGAGTTTTTGTTAGGTATTGTTTCGAGCAATTGTTTGCAATCTTTTACCAAACAGTTTGCTTCGTTACTAAAACACGTCATGGTCACATTTTTAGCGCCATCAGACAATTGGACTCTGAAGCAATAGCTGCGTAAAAAATATATAGGATAGTTTTTAGTAAACATGTCTGTATTTTGTAAGAAGTAGATTATATGTATTCGTATAAAAAGGCAAGAATATTGTAGGTTACCTGTAAGTTATATCGCTTTCAGAAGTTGGCTGTTTGCAATGAGTGTGTGGAAAGCGTTCTGAGATCTTCTGTTTACAATCATGACATTTTTTGAAAAACCATGGTGTTCTCATATCAATTTCGTCGATTGTAGCAATGACAGTAAAGCGTACATTCTGTTTTTTTTTTTAATTTTAAATGTGTATTAGAGTTTTATCATAGTATGGGTCTAGTACAGTTGTTAATTACCTGCTGGTTCTAGGGGTTTTCTTTAGCCAAATCTGCCAGGGTCACACGGTTTCTGTATTTTTCTTGAAGAGGATTTGTGTATCTTTGATGCTGGATATTCGGTATTGTTGGTGGCTCAATGAATTGTTCATACCTGCATTGTTAGACGATGCGAGTTTATTTATGTTAAAATCTAAACTGTAATATTAGTTTTTAGCTTTCTTTACTCACACACTACGGATTTCATGGCATTCGGATATGTCTGGATTGAAATAATAGCACGTTGCAGCGATCGGTGAAAGCTGTAATCCTGTATTATTTTAGGTAAAGTTTAAGCAACAGAGAAAAAAGGTTAAATTATAAAATAAAGTGATAAGTTAACCTCCATAGTTTTTCACCAAACATGAGCTTACTGCTATGATTACTAGTTTTTCTGTTTTTTCATATTCCATTATCCTAAAATTGTGAGCATCTTGGTTCCATAAAGTAAAACGGATTGTGTGTGCACTGTGACAGTTAAAAAGTATTTTTAAGAGCGAGTATAAGTATAATTTTTTACAAATAAATGTTGGATACTTACTCTAAATTTTGGATACCAATATCTCTCCAAACTGCTGAATGTTTCATTGCTTTCACTGATTGTTGTATTTCAGTTATATACTGAACGCAGCCGATATAATCTGTAAATGATAGTATGAAATTATGAATGTATTAATTATAATTGTTTTATATGTGCGTATGTTATATACCTGTTAGCAATCCTTCTTTTATATCTATTTTTGAATATAGGTCTCGATAATGACTGAAGTTGAAATAGTGGTTTGGGAAACATGCATCTGGTATATCTTTAATATCTGTGTGTGTTCCCAAGACCAACGAAAGATGGTGGGGGACAACTTGCATCCATGTTCTTGCAGGCTGAAAACCAAATCCGGTTATTTTGTAAGTATTGTCGATTCGAAGCAGAGCATCAAATTTATTCTTTTCACGTAAATTAATATTTGCTTGAATAGCCCGTCCCTACAAACAGAACAGTGATCAATAGTTTTAGGTTATACTGTTTTATTTTTTGTAGTTATTATGCGACAGTGTAATTTTGTAGGTGGATCGTAGAATAGTTTTGTGTACCTGTCGATCGATTAACATGCAACAGAACAGGATTGGCTTCCCTTGCTTGTTTGTTGGTGTCCATTTTCGATATACTTTTATAAATAAAGTTTTACCAGTATCCGCTTCATTTAAAGTAGCAAGGCTGATATCCTCTGATTGTACATTGATGTCTTTTCCTGCAGAGTTGGTAGATGTGCCAATGCTAGATGTCTGTTCCATTTTCCTGCACGTTAACAGAGAGAATGGCAATGATAGATAGCTACTAATATATGCCAAATGTAAAAAAAGCTTAGAATGCAAGAGTTGATATTAAAAAGTACAAAGTTAAGTAACCATACGATATATGTAATATTCATTTATATAAACTAACAATAATACTGAGACTGTTGGCTCATGAGTTTAAACTTTATTCGTATAAATATTCATTCATTCTATGAATGCATATCTAAAAATAGAATAGATACAATATTTGCTTATATACATTAACAATGATAATGAAAAACTTAGCATAGGATTTTAAAGGTCACTGGTATAGGTGTTTCCTGATTGCACAAATGTATATTTAAAAGGTAAATGTGATTATAAGGAACCTGTGCAATTGTCACCATATCTAAAAAAGCTTTGTAAACAACATTTTTAGTTGTATTTTTATCACTGGCCGACTGTTGCTTGATTAGCATTTTCAATCCTTGAGGAGATGTTGCTCTTGACAGTGCAACATATAGTTGACCATGGCTGAAGATAGGTTCAGGTAGGTACACGCCTATTTTATTCAACGATTGGCCTTGGATTTTGTTGATTGTCATTGCGTAGCAGACCTTAACTGGGAATTGTTTCCTTTTAAAGATAAATGGTAGCTTTTCATCCTTATTCACCAGCAAAATCTGGGGTAAATAAACCTTTTCAGACATTCTAGTACCGGTGATGATCTTTGCTTGTATAAGCTTAGTAAATATCTGAGTGACAATCATCCGTGTACCGTTACACAACCCACCGCCTAAGTTTACGTTTCTTTGTAACATTATAGGTGCACCTATTTTAAGTGTAAGCTCATGAGGAGGCATTCCTGAAAACGATAGTGTGTTTAGGTATTCTTGAGGATATAATAGCTCCGTTGCTCCTCCATCATTTGTCTTTGGTGTAGTTTCGTCTATACTTGTAAAAGTGTACGTATTTCCCTGCACCATATTGAGGATAGTCGAATTTATCACATCTGCAGTTTCGTTCTTCGGACACACTATAGCTTTATCTTGTAATGATGCTGCATCTGGTGCTTGCAATGTTTGCTCATCATATATAAAATTAATGAGTTCTTGAACACTTGTTTCGCTTTCAGAAATACAATATCTATCTGGTATCTGTATCCAAGATGAATTTTGTGGATCACTTTCATCTGGTTGGCCAATGGTGCCGTTTCCAACTTCAAGTAACCATTTAGAAAATGTGGCGGTTGCTTCATATTCTTCAGTTGAAAGACCTGTTCGTCGCAGACGCATGTTTTGCTTAAGGTGAATGATTTTGAAATGCGGCCATAAGTATGAAAGTGTTTTAGAAGAAGAAATAATCTCCTGCTTTACAGCATTTTTCTTCACAGGAAGTGTTTGCCTGAAATCTCCACCTAAAACAACTATTTTGTTCCCGAACAGACTTGCTGGTGTATTCCTTATATCTTTCAATGTACGGTCAAGTGCTTCGAAACATCTGCGATCGTTCATAGGAGCTTCATCCCAAATGATAAGATCAGTTTGCTTAAGCAATTCTGCTATTTGTGTATTTTTTTTATGGTACACACTGATTCGTCGGTTAAATCAAGTGGCAGTTTGAATCTTGAATGAGCGGTGCGACTTGATGGGAGCAATAAGGCTGCAATGCCTAAAGAAGCGACTGCCAATTCAATTTTTCCATCTGACCTAAGCTTAGAAATTATTGTCTTCCAAATGAATGTCTTTCCTGTTCCTCCATGGCCATAAACGAATATGAGTTTCTGCTGCTGACTATTAACAGCATTTGTCACTTGATCAAAAATTATCCGCTGTTCGTCATTTAACTGACTCGCTAATCTTTCACTTTCACTTTTCAACAGTTCACGGTTGTAGGATCTTTCTTCCATTATCGCTCTGTTGTTTAAGACCTGTAATAAGTGAGGTGGAGGCGGATGAAAACCAAAATCTTCAACCAATCTTCCATAAAAATTATGAATTGATTGTAATTCATACATAAGGCCGCCTTCTAAGTCTTCAGCAGAAACCTGGAGATTTGGTATATGCAATACTTGTGAAAGTGTCAAGGGAATGTCTTCTGACATGGAATCGATGTGTGACTGTAACAGTGCAGTCGGATTCGAAACGTCACAAAAGATTAGCATCTGGCAAAAAAGATTCCTTATTTCAGATGGAGTAGCTGAGAAAGAAGCTTCTTCTAAAGCAACATTCCATTCTTGATCGCCACCTAATAGCCCTATTGCTTCACATGCTGCTCTATTTGTAGGATAAAGAACGCCATCAACTGTACGGATATGGCAGAAAGATTGGCTACCTTTTTGATGACTGAGTAAGAGCCTCAAATAGAATGCATCTCCGGAGTTAGGATGCACATATGTCAAACGGCCGATAGCTAAGCTTGTGGCACAGCGTCTACGTTGCCAATATTTGCCATCTTGATACCATGCAAACTCTCTGGGAAAATTTAAATATGTTAGATGTCGCCCATCTGTATTGTGAGTGTTGTACGTTAACCATTCAGTCAGCGTCATCCTTTTGTTTTGCTCACTGTCGACAATCGCTTGCAATTGTTGGTACCTTCTAAAAGTGATCCTTTGCATATTTTCAAGGTGAACTGCAAGTATTTGAACTGGAGGATCTCTGCTATGTATGTTGAATCCAAGAATTCTCCAGCATGCCTCGTGCGGGCCAATGTATCTAGCATCTTAGAAATTCTTAATCTCATCAATATGCAATGGACGATTGGCAGCAGCTGGTCCTGCATCTCCAAGTGTTCTTGTAATAGGAGTAACAATTCGATCAGTGCCTTTAGAAATGTATTTGAAGAGATATTTTATAAGCATCGACCATTCACAATATTCAACATTGATATGAACGTAGAATCGCATGCATAGAGGCCGGTTATGTGGGACAACGTACCCGTTATCAAGGGTCACATTCTGTTTTAATGTTGTTATGCCTGAATCCCTTATGCGGTAATGCACATACCCTTTTTTATCAATAAATGTCGTAGAGCAAAAAGGTTTAGGAATATTCTTAGTACACTCAGGGCCGCCTCGCATACATGGTGCTGATGTATTTACCAGTCCACATGGACCGTGCATCATAAACTCTGCAACAACTCTACACCCTTCAGGATCAATTTGTGAGTCTGGCAGCTCTGCAGAGACGTATATATCTACATCTTCATGTGTTTGTACATGGTAATTTTCCTTCACCCATAAGAGTAAATGACAATATGGTAGGCCTCTTTTTTGGAACTCGACTGTATATAGAACTGAAAAAAAAGGAAGAAAGAAAGAAACGACTCTTAATAAGATATTGATGAAGTGTAATATTTTAATAGTAAGTATGCGAATGTATGATTGAAATAGTACCTGCTTCTATGCATCCAAAAGGTTTTGAATCTTGTAAGAAAGTTATTAAATCATGTATCTTTCTTTCAAAGATACGATCTACAACGTCGGGTCTGTCAGCAACTATCACATGTGGAAAGTCTTCCATGTATTCCTGGATCTCTGGCCAATTAACATTGCATGTGAACGTGATGAAAAATGATGGATTCCCGTAAACATAGCATATAGCCAAAGCATCTAAATAATGGCTATACATGTATCGCGGGCCTCCTGTAAAAGATGAAGGGAGGATTTTCCTTGAGCCAACATCTGAGCCATCTCGATCACCACGTGAGATAGCATCATATAATCCAGCCATGTAATCATTACGAATATCATCTTGGTGTTCTCTTATAAAGTCAATCCTTGATTGCTCAATGCTACAGTAGGCTGTTACAACATACTGTTGGAAAAGCCTGCCACTCCTAGTGAGTAAGTTATAATGTTTAAATCGATCATGTAGCTTGTACGCATAGTACATCTTCATTGTCATTTTTTTCGGTGGACCGGACACTGAGCTTCTGCTTGATAATGTACGACCTAAATGGTATCCATCTTCGCCATAGATAAAAATCAGGCTAAAAAATGGCGATTGTGTTGTTCAATGACAACATCAAAGTCTGTTTGCACATCTGGGCTACCTTCAAAAACAATTGCACCAATAGAATCTCCTGCAAGCAATTCATGCTGTCTCGAACCAACAACTCCAAACAAACGTACAGTGAATGGTGGAATATTAACTTCTGCCATTTTATTCCTTGCCGTTCTAAATAACTGGACTAACTGATTATGCTCGTCCAGAAGTTCAACCAAATTCTCTACAATATCTGCTTGCGGACACATGCTTCCTATTTGGTGGTAAATCTGTCCACAAATTTTAATTACATAAGGACCACGCCCTGTGTTTATAGACGTGTCCACTTCTGCACCCAATGATGTCATTACAAACATCTGATTGTATGCGTGAATATTCTCCATAAAATGACGATTAGTGAAAAGGTCTTTTACAGATTCTGAATATTCATGCCGATCATCCACCTTAACCTTGCCACCATTATAGAATTTATGATATTCTGGATAGTTCTTACGACTGGAAAGAATTCTTTCATCATACCAGAAGCGTGCACTGCAATGATGGAAGATTTGGTCACACCGGCCCATTTGTATATATGTATCCGGAGGGCCTACATTGGTTAAAAAAAGAATAAAATCACGTGTAAAAAACGTGCGCAAAATAAGAATGAGCAATTTACTTTGCATTTGAAAGAAGACAACCCAATAGAGCAGCATACCTTGGGTAGATGTTGTGCTTCAGTTACTTGAATTATGTAGACGCTGCCTTCTACTTGCTAAAAAATGCAGCGGGGCTGGAACAAATAAAATCAAAGCTAGTAAGTAAGCAAAAGCTGACTTGAAATCATATATTTTAAAAAGGTAAAAAAGGAAAAAAAAACCTTGAGAACAACGCTGCTCGCTATTCGCCTGCAGATTAGTATGGGTTTGACCACTTTCATTGGATGAAGGAGCATTGTCATCTGAAG
Source organism: Artemisia tridentata subsp. tridentata (assembly GCA_021014915.2). Taxonomy (NCBI): domain Eukaryota; kingdom Viridiplantae; phylum Streptophyta; class Magnoliopsida; order Asterales; family Asteraceae; genus Artemisia; species Artemisia tridentata. Next base: position 352,183,726 of record CP139504.1, on the reverse strand, counting down.
TGTAAATTCTGAGCGAACCTAACGACCATCCTTTCTGTCTATTACGTAAGCTACCTGGAGTTTTCCTTCTATTTAAAGTTTGCACACTTTCATTCGATGAAGGACCATTGCCGTCTGAAGTGTCAATTCTCAGCAAATCTGGCCTACGTCCTCTAGGTTTGTCACGTCGGTTATGTAAACACTGGCGACTATTTGATAAAGACTGCATTGTATCTGGAACCAATAAAAGAAAACGTGATAAGTAAACAGAAACTGGTTTAAAATTATAGATTTTTTTTTTCTTTAAAAAAATAAAATAAAAAAGCAATAAAACCTTCAGAACAACATTGTTCGTTATTCATCTGCACATTTAGATTCTGGTCGCATGTTAACATACTGCGGATCTCAAAACTTTCATTAGATGAAGGAACAGTGGCATCTGAAGCAGAGTTCAAAATTAAATGGTTATTTTTGTTGTCTCTGACTTGTTCACGTAAGAAACCTTGTGCAACATCATGTCTTTTTGTAACCGTTTGATGTTCATTAGAAACTTCATACACTTTCAGTTTTCCTTTATCTCTAGAAAACGCAGGCTGCGCATGACCTGGAGTGTTTTTATCGCGCCTTTTTTCGACTATACATTCAGCTGAAACACAATAGCAATAATCCTTTTATAAAACACCATCAAGTTTAAAAAGATCATTAATAGGTGACAAAGGCATAAAATATAAGAAACAGGATACGCACCTGATATTTGTGTTGACGGATCATCAAATACATTAGTAATATCATTCTCAACATCTCTTGCATCAGGTGTAAAGGCTTCGTCATTGGTAATAAAGTGCATGCTCTGAAAGGGCTGGCACGAAAATATGGTACTTGTGCGACCGCACACATAATTTACATTAGACGTATGACCATTCTGGGGTTTGGTATGGTTCTCTGTTTATCTATAGAAGTATTACCAGTGCAACAATCACTGATAACAGGCCAAAAATTACACGGTTTCTTACTAATCAAATCTAAAGATGGGTCAACACTACGCACATCACTTACCGGTCTTTTTGAAAGTAGATCTACATTATAAGATTCCTCCCCATCTCCTTGAACAAAATCAGAAATATGCGGAAACTCTAAAGAACCATCAGAAGTAATTCTACGTATAGCTTTTTTTTTAGTCTTCATATTGGTAAGCTGTAATCCTAATCTATTGCATGAAGCCATAAGCTAATAAAGAAAGCATGAGATATGCATCAAACATACAGAACAACATTTATTGGCATCATATATACACTAAATTTACATGCATTTGTTAAAACCAAAATCCATAAGCAATGTTAACAGTATATACATGCAAAGCAAAAAAAAAAAAAAAAAAAAAAGTCAAATTAAGAAACATACTGAACATACATAAGTCAACAAAAACGCAATACAAACCTCGTCCAAAGAACGCTGATCTCTCTTCTCTTGTATGTTTTTTTTTTTTTTCCTGGAAAAGTTTTGGTAGGTACGCTTTTTAGTTTAGTTGAAGTGGCAGTTTTTCCAAGGAAGTATAATCACATAGAAGCTTCTGTCGATACTGCAAAACAATGGATGATCGACACCTGGCCATCGCTAACACAATATATCTTTGTCTTATTTTGTTTTATAGCAATGGATAGTCGCCACGTACGCAAGATGTATATAATCTGCACATACAGCAGATATACTACAGCAGTTTCCTGGGCCAAAAGAGAAGAAAACACGAACCGCAAGTGGGCTAAACACAGTAGCCCAAAATATTGCCGGGAGCCAATGAACAGTTAATGAATAGTTTTTGAACAGTAAAACAGGCTAAAAAACGGCGTCGTTTCCGTTGTGATTTAATATATATATAGTAATTTTAACATTAAGCTTCCCCTGAAACCCATATGTTAACCATTTGTTGAATCTTCAATTTTGTAAGCTTTATGTAATGATGAAGAAAACTAACCATTACTAACTTGATGCTGAAGCAGAATAACCCAACCTTGTGTCTTATATCTTGTACTAAATATGACTTCGAACGTATACCTGATGTATAGAAAGACCGCAATCTCTTGACAATAATACTCATCTTCAATGAGAAACTGAGCACAATAACGTAACTCCTTAAATTGTTTGTCAATTCATAGTCACCACTTGAACGCACCAACAAGTTATCTTTAAAATGTTACACCTCACTTTAAGATATGATAAGAACACAAACTCGAAAAATTCCACTTCATCATCAAATAAGCAATAAATAATCTTCTTTGAATCAATTAGAACAAATAATTTCGAGCCATTAAACTTTGAAGAACAGAAACCAAAATCCAAAAATCTCCTATGTGTGTATCTCACAAATTAAATCTCCATGTGTGTGTCACAAATAAAGCCATTCGAACTGCCATAAACATCCATTGATCATCAGTATACACAATGTTTTGAAACTGAGCAATGCATGCATTATTTAACTCCAAGTAGTCTCAACCGTCCCATGATAGATTTAACATTAAAAGATCACCGACCCATGATTGCATGAAATTTGCCAACCATGATAAACTGAAAACCAAATTGTCGAACAAAACAAATTCAATAACAGCCACCGACCCACTAATTCTTGCATCTAATCAAATTGAATGCTTCTTCGAACTTCATAATGCATGCATGTACGCCGTCCAGTACATACTAAAAATTCTTTCCTTGTGTGTCGATGCATTAAACTGCCATAACTTCAACAATTTTAACAAACGTACGAAGAAGGGTTTGGAGAGCAGTACTAAGGTGAGATGCTAAACAATGAGCAGTACTAACTTGTTTCAAAGGTCGCGTAGCAGTACAAAGTAACCATATGATACTAGCAGTACAAAGTCGAGAACGTAGCAGTACTAATGTATAAGATGAGCAGTACAAACTCGCGACAACTCAGCAGTACAAATGAACGAAACTAGCAGTACAAACTCTATCGAGCAGTACTAATAAACCTCGCCAACAGTACGAATCTTGATTCATGGGCAGTACAAAGGAACGTTGTTTGCAGTAGTAACATGGCAACTCCAGAAAGGACGAACAACTAACGAACAACTAAGGTTAAACAAACCCTAGCAATCATCAGTCGAACTTTAAACAATCACATTCATTAAAGCATCATCAAATATTCCTGCATATCTGCTTGTGCGCCTTCACAAAGTCACGTCAGTTAGGGTTGAAAAGAGCACATAAGAACAATGATTAGAAAAACCCTAAAACCAATATGATTTAGGGTTTCGAACCAGTAAACCACGCTGCTTCAATATCTGCTTCTTGTAACAATGAACATCATACAACACCATGAACTAAAACTCGAAACATCATGCAGCAGCAGCAATAAGAATGAGAGTTAGGGTTGTTTTCTCGAACATAAATACGAACCAGGAAAACCCTGACGATCTAGATCTTAGATTGAAGATCCCACTGGTGAAAGTGTATCTTGATATATAAAGAATATCCAGTAAAAAATTTAGCCCGATCCAATGGTTAACGAAGGAGTTATCGTCCGCTGAAAACAGCCCTGCAGTGAGTTACGAAAATTGAACTAGATTCGAATTTTTCGTCTTTTCTTCGACAAAACCTTGTATAATCCCACGATCACGAGCCCCTTGGCTCTGATACCAATTTTTAAGTTATAATGAACAACTTCCTGGATCGTTTTAAGCTTCTAGGGATTAAAAATTATAACAATGATAAACATAGTACGCAGCGGAATAAACTAAAACATCATTATTATTGATACAAGGTTTCTTCATCATCATCTCTAACAACTACTAACAAACACAAACAGCCCCAATGCTACATGATCAAGTGTAGCACGGTTACCTACTCTAACAGGGATCAAAGATCCTTGAGGCTTAACCACAAACCTAACCTAGGCGTCTTAACAAGACTCACGCCTGGTTACACACATACACCTTTTCCTGATGTTACATCTTTAACATCTGTATCTAAACCTAAACGCCCCATCTCTTTATATAATAGAGATTTAGGGTTACAAAGACTTTAACATAATACATAATAAGTCCTTCATCTTTATCTTCATAAGTCTCCTTCATCTTTCATGTTTTGTCCATTATCAACTCAAATTTAATTCCCAACAAGTTGTACAACCATATTACACTTTGCACGAACCAATAAAATTTACACACCATTACACCATTTACAACAGAACCCCAAAAACAGTTTCATAAAATCAAACTCATGCAACCCCTATTTTGCACTATACACATGCATGCAATACGAGACCAAAATAAATCCTACATCTAACTCTTTGATTCGAATGACCCACACACATACTACACATTTTTTTCCTTTTGTTTAATATACGACATGCATGCATTCTTTCTAGCTCCTACAAACCATACATTTGACACACACACAAACACGACTTGTATGCAAAACAGTCCTATGTCGACACCAACTAACCCAATGCTCACTCACATGAAATCATATACAATCCAACCATTCTTCTCAAATTAAATACGCACGTCATCTTTATATTTCGTAAGTCTCTTTCAGGTTATTAGATCATGTTTTAAATGAACATGTTATGGCTTAAATGACCCGATATACAAACACGTTTCCTGCCTTACATGATCATGCACACAACACAGTTTACAAGCCAAACTAAGTACATAAAATCACACATATCGAGTCCTTATATTCACATAAAAAAACATATACATCCCACCTTATGTCTCTTAGTTTTTAAATCAGTTTTAGCAGGTATCTTAGAGATGGGAATGAGTGTCGAAAATCCAAACTAGAGACGTATATAACAAGCAGATACGAAAGATCCAGAATAGAACGAATATCGACCCATGCGTTTCATGATTTCATGTTAAGTATATATATATGTATTATTCATTTTATAACAAAATAATCAAAAGCATTTAAATCAGATAGTTATGATCATTTAGCAAGTTATATCTTTAGATTTTATGTTTATAAGTAGGTCATATGAATGACAAACGAAAGGGAAGATGATGATACCTTCGGTCGACTGTAAGGAACAAAAACAAAGAATAAAAGAACCAAACTTAAACCCTTCGAACCAACTCCACACCCCTCGAACCAAACCGATACCCACCTTGCTAAGTAACCTTCGTACCTCCTTCTCTTGAGTGAAACAGGTAGTGAAATGAAGATGCCTTTTTTGTAGGTTATTTAGGGTTTTTGTGAGATAAAAATGTGAATATACGGTTCTTGATATAGAGCAATGAGTAGGAGTATATAGTGGATAGATTTCTGAGTCTCTTGGGGTTAGGGGAAGACTAATTCATCTTTTCACACTTTAAAAAAATCTGGTCCCATTAATAACTTACATATATTATAAACAACTTAAAAATGAAATTGGACTTTTATATGACTTATTTAACGTGTAATGTAGAATTATGTTCAAGGCTTTAAATTAAAATCGGGTCCTTAGTATACGTGTGATATTGTGTTCCCAAAACAATTATGTTGGGCCCTTTGTAGACTTAATGAACTTATGATGTTTACCATAGATGTAAGTTTCTGTCATTTTATTTTGTAGCTTAAGTTTAGGATTCGTATTCTCACATTTTTCGCATTGAAAGGTTCAAATGGTATCTCGTATAATATATATTCAAATGTCGTTTCAGATTTCATGTTATTATAATTCTTCCCCTCTAAAAAGAAAAATTTCTTCCCCGAAATTTGAAGTCGCAAAAATTAGACGGAGACGTACCAAATCATGAAAAGAAACGACAACAACTAGCCTCACGCTCGGAGAGGTTCTTCCAAGAGATTTTAACGAAAAGAAAAATTTACTCATGACTTGATCCAGACAAACTAGGATAGCCCCGGGCTCTCTATCAGAACACAAATCATAACAAATTTTGATCCAACGAATACGGAACATATACGTAGCATATGACAATTGTAATCTCATAAAGAGATACATGAAACACATATACACACTAGGAAAATACGGAGGTAGTGCTAAACGATAAAACTTCATCAACTCTATCCAAATTCTGAACGAACTAAGAAACTTGCTAATAATCAGAGAAGCACATATCAAATTATCAAACGTATCAAGAGTTTCATAAAGAGATGGGTAACATATTCGTACAGACGATCAACTAAGAACATATCGGAGTATCAAAATGTATCAGAAGGCATAATGGGATCGGTAGGATAATTGTACGGATAAGAATGAACCTAAGGACTAATGTATCGTGAAGTAAATCTCTCGTGAATGCCAAAACGTCTAATACTTCTGTACGGAGATACCTTATGGAACACACAATCCCCGGTCTAAAATTTCAAAGTTTCTCTTCCGTAATGATGATTATACCATCGGTTACTGAAATTAACTTTGGTCCTTCAATAAGTAGCTCCCCGACTTAATCCCACCAAAAGGTGCTCTACATCTCCGATCATACAAAAATTTGAAAGGAATCCCTTGTCACTTGCATGTCATCTATCTTCGTGAGCAAACACAACCAGACCCAGCACTTGTTAAATTTCCCGTGTAACACCCCCTAAATTATCGCAGCGGACGATAGTTCACTGGGGTATTACTTCCTAGCACAAAGTACAAGTCATGGAAAACGACCCTTTAAAGGAAACGTTTTAAAAGTGTTTCACATTTGATACATTAAAACCGCAGAGTTTGCAAAGGTCCCAATAGTTTTCATAAAACACAATGTTTTCAAAAGATCACAACTGTTTTAACATAACATAAATCTTTAAAATATAGTCTCTTCAAATATGAAAATATGTCGTGTCTTCAAAAGATATCCGTGCAACTCCATCCAAGACCTTCACGCCTTAAAACCTGAGATAAAACATGCTAAAAACGTCAACACAAAGGTTGAATGAATCCATAGAGTTTTAGAAATAAGCAGTCGATCACAATATAATTCAGTTTATAAAAACGACTAAGCAACAAATGCAGAGTCTGATTCAGTTATTATTGCCCAAAGCTCGTGACCACGACACTAACGTATCTGTTGCTAAAAGTATGAATCTGCCCTTCATACATAGGTAATAGCTACACCTATCATTTGGTACGAATACAATACACATGACTGCCTTATAGGCACGTACCTGCATGGGGAGTGTTGTTACCAATAGATCTATTTACTGTAGTCGCGCTCACTCGCAAGTGACTAACGGTTCACGATAAAGGGACTTTCGGCTATGGGAAACTTAGGCAATAATAATAACACGATAACATACAAGTTTCAAAACATTGTGATCATAAATATTTATAGCATGTATCTCCCCCACGGAGTTTGTAAAACAATAGAAGTAAAAACTTGGGGCTATGAACTCACCAATAATGAAGTAGTAACAGAAACCGGAGAAGTGTGCACATCGAGAAAAACCGCAAAGATCACAAGTGACCTAAATAAAATACAACACGACTTAGGCTCGGGGATTAAGGTATATTACTTATATTTATGATTTAACTCAGTACTTGAACTCCTAACATCATATGGTCATTTATTTAAAAGTATTCTAGCAAGTCATGGGTCGAAAAGACGTTTATAAAAGCTTAAATGGTTTAAAATGCAAAGCTGATGGACATTTTATAAAATTGCCGCACTAATCGGGTAGCCATTTCTAAACCGTGAAGGCTAAAATTATGAACTTTATATGCTTAGAAAGGTATGACTCTTTATTATATTAAAATCAAGGCCTTACATTACTGAGAACTTCAAAACATGTGTGAAATTACCAATTTACCCCAGTGTCTCTAAATAGTTATACTCAGCATCCAAACGAGTTTAGCAAAAAGGGTGTATCTTTTTATTTATAGGTCTAATGTACACATGGTCTATGGGAAAAGTTTTATACAGGTCTTAGATACAACTTTCATGTTTTCACCAACTTAGTATTCTTTGCAACATTTTAGCGTAAATAGCCTATCAAATCTGACATGCAATTCTGGACCAGTTTTAGTGTGGATTTTCTCTAAAAATATCCAAGATGAATTAAGATGTAAGGTTTTTGGGGAAATGATCCTAAGACCTGGGGCCAACTCTAAATATTTTTATTTTTTCTTATAAAATTCTGCGGGCAAAATGGTGAACTGATCTTTTTGCATCAAATCTGTTACAGACTATTGACCAATCAAAATGGCTACTTTATGAATGATTATTGTGTCTAATACCCATGCATGGCTAAGATCAATCATTCCTACTCTTTTATTCATCCAATAACTCAATAAGTCCAGGAGTTAAAAGTTTATTTTGAAGATTAACTTCAGTTTTTTATAAACACAACATTTGGAAAAATCATTAACAACTAATCAAAACTCATTTTAAACCAACTCTTGCAATCACTAATCAAATCAATCCTACCCAACTATCTAACAACCTATTTCCTATGAAAACTTGAATCAAGATCTTCCAAATCACACATGCAAGAGTGGTTTTTCTAATCCTTTAAAACTCTAAGAAAAATGATAGAAAAAGAATGAAATGAAGATGAAAATGTTAGGGAAACTTACCAAGTGTATAACCAAATGAATGATGCAAGATTTTAGGCTTGAAAAACTCTAACAATGGTGGTGTTAGGATGATGAGTTTAAGCAGCAAGGAAGACAAGGAGAAGAAGAAGATGAAGTTGGGTGATTTTAGTGAGAGAGTTTTTGAGATGCAAGAACTAATAATGAATGTATCTTTGGAAATGAGAAAGTAAAGAGTGTGTAAGTAGATAAAGGGGGAGGGAGGCCGGCCATGGGGGGTTCCATGGTGAAATCTATTTATTATTTTGCAAAAATACATTAAATACATGTTTTGCACAAGTATTATAAGTCACGGAGTGAGTTTGAAGGCCAACGGGGCTAAACCGGTAACGTTTTATGCATAGTTTGTGAAAATAAATGTCATGAAGATACTATTTTCATAAAAATGTCAAATTTAACTTAAAATGACCTAATTTGATGTTTCATAAATTTCCCGAGCCTTTCGGAGTATTATAACGTCGCTAAAGCTTAAAACGCGAGCCGAAAACGCGTAAAACGTAAAATATGCACACTTCGCTTAGAAATGGAAAATTAAATTATTCCATATGAAAACAAGTACGTGAGGAAAAATAAATTATATTTATGGGTAGACTGAGCATAGTCTGAGTCAAATTACGGATTTAAATGTACGTGTCACAACGTACATGGGCAACTTTCCCGGCAAAAGCTAATTTACTTAAAATAGCATAATAAGCAAATAAAATTAGTAATAATAATGACTAGAAATTTTCGGTTGTTACATCCCACTCAACACATCTTTCAAGGTTCGAATACTTGTTCTGTTTGTCCATCCCTCTGAAGGTGAGAAGCCGTACTAAAACCCGAGTCCAATTCCCATAGTCGTCTGTAACTCTTTCTGGAAGTGTGAAGCAAAACGTGATTCTCTAACGAGATCACTGCAAGTGCACCATATAGCTAGATAATCTTCTACGAAAAGAAATCTCTGCCAACCTTACTAACTGAATATCCTTTCTGAAAGGGCAAAAAAGTGAGCTGTCTAAGTCAAAAGATCGACCACAACCCAAATCGTATCGTCCTTCCTAAATGTGCGCAAAAATCCCGTTACAAAGTCCATAAGGGTTCGATCCTACCTCCACATAAGAATGTCCAAAGGCTGAAGAAGACCACTTGTATGCTGATGCTAAATCTTAACTTGTTAATACGCTAAACATTTTGCCACCAATGTAGTCACAACTGTCTTTATACCATTCCATCAAAATTTTTGCTTCAAGTCTATATACATATTAGTACAACTAAGATTAATAGAGCAATTAGAACTGCGTGCTCCAATTAAAACAGTTTCCTTTAAGTCTTCTAACCTTGATCATATTCCATCGTCTTGCTCCTGAGCTTCTTCATGTTCGTCACATATCACTCCCAAATCATGCGTCCGATAGTTCACCTTATACGGTTCTAGTTGTGTTGATGCATAACCAATAATCTTCCCTTGTTGCATAAGGACATAACTAAGTCTCCTTTTTGAGTAGAAGCTAATCTCTTATCCAACTTATTCAAAATTCTCCTATCATTCTTCACACTAACAAAAATTACTCTTCGAGAATTATCACATAGAGCTTCTTCTGACGTAGAAATTTTAACAACAAAATACGAAGATGATCCTCGGGTTTCTCTTTTGTCTCTGAATACACAAAGATGTCATACTATGACAATTGTCCAAGTATTCATGAAAGACACAATTTATCAAGTTCATAGGAACAGTCGGAGCAGTAGCCAATACAATTGGCATCACTAATACTCATGAAGACCATAACGAATACGAAAGGCAATCCTAGGACATCTTGCACGTAACTGAAGATAATCATATCTTAAATTAATCATTGAGAAAATTCACACCTTGAAGTTGATTAGACAAATCATCGATTCGAGGTAACGGATAACGATTCCAACCACAATACTACTCAGCTTCCAGAAATCAATACATAACCTTATACTATCATCGTTTTTCTTTACGAATAAAACTGGAGTACACCATGGAGACACACTCGGATGGATAAACCACATCCTAAAAGTTGGTCCTCCAATTCTTTACATTCAATTAATGTCATACGATATGGAGTTTCTAGAATCAGGCAAAACGTCATTCTATATAGACAGAATTCTCACTCAAATAACTTACTGTTCTCAGGCACTGCTCGAGACAACCTATGATTTCAATAAGTTCAAGTTATATGATGTAACTATTATCACGTTGGCCAGGCGTCATAATACCTGCATCATATATACATGCCTTTATTGCATTCACATTCTACCTCGAGTTGTGACTAAATAAATTCTCATAACCAGGTCAAAACAACCTCACATTCAGATGGTAATCTTGGTAGTTCATTAATGAATACATCGCGAACATTTTGAACAACCGAATAACTTCGAGGCCAGTTTATCAAACGAAATATCTTTACAACCGCGAGGGATTAACGTACGAGTTTTCAAAGCAAAGGTGATCATAATTGTTTACCAGGTTGGGAACCATGGTACAGAATTTTGAGTTTCTCAAATTGCCAAAGATGCCAAATCTAATATGACCGTTGTTAGCATCTCGATGCTCAGTCAACAATTCCACATTCAGAATGCCATCGAATCAAACATTCCCAAAGGAAACAAATTAGCAGAACGAACTTATCTTCAAATATCTTTAAACCGTACTGGACAATTCTGATACTCGTGACGGATAATCACAAGATTTCTCATAGAGATGGAACTAGGTATAGCAAATTCTAATAGTGCAGAGGGAACCTTAATATGCTTAGCAATAGTAAGAGACCCCACAGAATGTGTCGAACACATCGGATTCATACATATACGAATTCTCTGAACGATCGAAAAGGTATCTAAATGAATAACAAACGAATCAAATATCGAAGTTAGAAAGAATGTGATAACCTCAGAAAGTGAAACCTATAAGGCATTACTACAAAATTCTCAAAGTATTCTAAACTTATTTGATCACTGAACTTATGTTGCGTATCTTGCTAAATTTTCTAAATCTTCAGAACAAATGATCTTATAAAAGCTTAACTGAAATCAGAGGCATAAATCAGAGTGGTGTGGAATAAAGATATCTAATAAATTTATTATCATATAATCTACCCAATCCTCACCGGTCACAACTAATAGTTTCTGCAGGGGGAAACCTAAGGCAAAATTTCAAAGGTTGTTCCATAAGCTCCTATAGTGTAAACCTAAGGGTCCAAATCTTCACAGGCCCTAACTTATGTGCTACAAGTCGAAGCCTGAGCTCTGATACCATAATTGTAACACCCCAACCTGAGAAGGGTCAATCAGAACATACAAACGCAAGCGGAAGACTTATAAACATAATATTTACAAAGGTATTCTAAGATGATAAAAAAATACTAACTCTAAACATGATGAGTTCCAAAACTGAAGTACAAAACCAAACTAAATTTAACTGAAGCTATGTCCAAGTCTAATCCAGAAGCAAATGGGTATCTATCGTCAGGGTGGTCCACTAAGAGCTCCTATGCACTCTTCCCTCAAATCCCTGCTTCCAACCTAAAACCTGCCGCAGGAAAAGAAATACGGCTGAGCTTAAAAAGCCCAGTGAACAGACATAAACAAAGCGAATAATCGAACATATATAAGTATAGGGAAAAGGAACATAAGCTCCTTCTAAACGAATATCATCTGCCAAACGAATAAGAGATCAAGGATCAACTGAACAAAACGTCATATACCATGAGAAGCAAATCATAGCGAAACATAAGGAGATCAAAATGAAGTCAAAGGAATCAATCAGAGAATAATAATCATATAACAGAACAAAACAAAAATGCCCACGAGCTCAGAAAGCATGCCATATGCTTAGTCACATAATCACATCATATCATATCCATATATCCGTCAAATCATAAGTTTTAGAGGGGAGACATCTCAAGTACCAAACGGAGTAGGTAGCTCCCAGAAGTGAAAGGGGGTGCATAGCACGCACCAACCAATCACTAATCATATCCAGAACAGAACAGAACAGAATCTAGGATACATCCATACGCTCCCTGCAAAATAAAATACATATGCCAGTACGATACTGTACATACATATACATAATGGCCATGTGCACAAATCATCATTTATCATATCATAACAGATCATAACCGAAAGGGAATGTTGTGGATCCATCACACCTCTACAGAAAGTGTCATGCCATTGGTGCCTCAATGACATGGACATGGTACCTCCATGACTAGTAAACAAATAGCTCAGGCAACAGAACAGAACAAAACAGAACAAAGGTATCCATAATCATAGCAAGTAGTCATAGCATATCAAACTGAACAAAATCCCATATCAAATGGAATAGTATACAGAATATCAGAAGAAAAGGGATAGCAACTGAATAATATCAATAGGAAGTCATATCAAAAGATCATATCAAACGAAATCATATCAAAGCAAACGATTCAAAGTCAAGGATCGAGAAGTCATGAGAATAAACCCTTACTGAGAAAGGGTAGAATATCTGTACTTTATGCAAGCAAGCAAAACAAATCAGGAAAGCACACTGAAACTGAAACTACTCCTTCTTCACAGAATCTACATGAATTAATGACCACGTATTACTTACAAGCTCATTTTAATCAGATTACACAATTGGGGTTTCTTTCTATTTTTAGAAACTTCCCATTCTTAGTAACTTTCCAAAATTTGTAATCTTTCCAAATTAAACAAGTTTCCTTAATTAGTACGTCTCCAGAATTAGTAACTTTCATAAATTAGGGTTACCAATTATAATTAAGTAAAGTTAAAGGTTAATAATGACAATTTCATAATTTAGGGTTTAAAATGTAACTTACCATAGTTTAGGGGTTAATATGTCATTTTAACAAACTTTAGGGTTAAATGTGTAACTTATCTTTGTTTAGGGTTTATATTGTAATTTAATTCCATAAATGACCAAATTAGGGTTTAGTCGATTTAATGAACACTTTAGACACATTGTGGATTAATTAAGCGTGAAACCAAACACACTCGCATGCATTTTGATGCACACGCTCACATGTTACATATTCACACCCGATACGACCCACACTTTAACCAACCTTCGACCAAAAATCTTAACCATTATCGACCCTTTTCAAAATTAGTTGTACAACCATATTAGACTTTGCATGAACCACTAAAATTTACACACCATTACACCCTTTACAACAGAACACCAAAAACAGTTTCATAAAATCAAACTCATGTAGCCCCTATTTTGCACTATACACATGCATGCAATATGAGACCAAAATAAATCCTATATCTAACTCTTTGATTCAAATGACCCATACACACATTACACATGTTTTTCCTTTTGTTTAATATACGATATGCATGAACTCTTTCCAGCTCCTACAAACCATACATTCGACACACGCACAAACACGACTTGTATGCAAAACAGTCCCATGTCGACACCAACTAACCCAATGCTCACTCACATGATATCACATATAGTCCAACCCTTCTTCTCAAATTAAATACGCACGTCATCTTTATATTCCGTAAGTCTCTTTCAGATTATTAGATCACGTTTTAAATGAACATGTTATGGCTTAAATGACCCGATATACAAACACGTTTCCTGCCTTACATGATCATACACACAACACAGTTTACAAGCCAAACTAATTACATAAAATCACACATATTGAGTCCTTATATTCACGTACAAAAACATATACATCCCACCTTATATCTCTTAGTTTTTAAATCTGTTTTAGCATGTATCTTTGAGATGTGAATGAGTGTCGTAAAGCCAAACTAGAGACGTACATAACAAGCAGATCTTATGTTTATAAGTAGGTCATATGAATGACAAATGAAAGGGAAGATGATGATACCATCGGTCGACTGTAAGGAAGAAAAACAAAGAGTACAAGAACCGAACTTAAACCCTTTGAACCAACTCCACAGCCCTCGAACCAAACCGATACCCACCTTGCTAAGTAACCTTCGTACCTCCTTCTCTTGAGTGAAACATATAGTGAAATGAAGCCGCCCTTTTTTTGTAGATTATTTAGGGTTTTTGTGAGATAAAAATGTGAATATACGGTTCTTGATATAGAGCAATGACTGGGACTATATAGTGGATAGATTGTCGAGTCTCTTGGGGTTAGGGGAAGACTAATTCGTCTTTTCACACTTTTAAAAAAATCTGATCCCATTAATAACTTACATATATTATGTACAACTTAAAAATGAAATTGGACTTTTATATGACTTATTTAACGTGTAATGCAGAATTGTGTTCAATGCTTTAAATTAAAATTGGGTCCTTAGTATTCGTGTGATATTGTGTTCCCAAAACAATTATGTTAGGCCCTTTGTAGACTTAATGAACTTATGATGTTTACCATATATGTAAGTTTGTGTCATTTTATTTTGTAGCTTAAGTTTAGGATTCGTATTCTCACATTTTACGCATTTAAAGGTTCAAATGGTATCTCGTATAATATATATTCAAATGTCGTTTCAGATTTCAGGTTATTATATCTAGATCCCATAAAAATTCATTGCTTTTATTCCCATCAACAGCATTATCATCTGAACTAGCAGTATTAACAAATGAACTAGCAGTTTTAACATTGTTAGTACTGTTTTCCTTACTAACAGTATTAACATCATTAATGTTGTCTTCCTTATCATCCTTCCCTTGATCATCACATTCAATGTCTTTCCTTGGTTCATCATCAACCTTCCTTTCATCATCACTTGAATCATCATTATCACTTGAAGGTTTGACATCATCCTCTTCAGAACTCTTTGGATCTTGGGTTGAGAATGGTGGATCAGCAGTCCACAATGGTAGCAAGATGTAATATTTTGCAGGTTGTGTCTCCTTACTAGCTTGACCTGCATCAGTATTAGCTTTTGTACCTGCAAAACCATTAGACTGTGTACCTGCAACAACTGGCTGATAATTCATTGTCTTTGTTAGTGCATCAATATCAAATAATCAATTTGGTCCACTACCTGCAACATTAGGTATACCCTTCCTAAACTTAACATGCAGATTCTCTTCCACTATCCTTGTTCTACTATTGAATACCCTAAAAGCCTTACTATTCATAAAGTATCCAACAAAGAATCCTTCATCAGCCTTACCATCAAACTTGCCTAGGTGATCTATGGTATTGAGAATTGTAACAGGACACCCAAATGGACTCATGAAGCTTAGAGTTGGTGTTCTACCATGAAAAAGTTCATAAGGGGTCTTGTTGTGAGGCTTAACAACAATCACTCTATTCTGCACATAGCAAGCAGTACTAATTGCTTTAGCCCAAAAGGTAGTTGGAAATTTAGAATCAGCTAACATTGTCCTAGCAGCCTCAATTAGTGTCCTATTTCTCCTCTCTGCTACACCATTTTGTTGAGGAGTTCTAGCTTCACTATATTATCTCATAATACCCTTCATCTCACAAAACTGATTCATCTCCTTATTCTTGAACTCAGTTCCATTGTTACATCTTATTACCTTAACCCTGTGATTTACTAGATTTTCTACCCTAGTTATGAAAGACTTAAGGATTCCACTGGTTTCATCCTTAGTTGCTAAAAAGAAAACCCAAGTAAACCTACTATAATCATATATGACAACTAGGCAATACATCTTTTTCATTAAGCTTTTTACAAATGTTGGTCCAAACAAATCCATATGCAACATATGTAAAGGTAAGCTGATAGAGTTCACTGTTTGGACTTACAAGAGGCTCTGTGTTGCTTTCCCTTCTAACAAGCAACACTGTTTTGATCATTTTTAAAAAGTTTTGAAGGTAAACCTCTTACAAGATTTTCCTTAACCAATTTGTTTATTGTTTTGAAGTTCAAGTGACCTAGCCTTCTGTGCCAAAGATTAGATTCATCAGATGTGGCTTTTGCAAAGAGACAAGTTAAACCTCCTTTGGGAACAATGTTATTTGAATCAACACTGTACATATTGTTCTTTCTAGGAACTTTAAGCAAAACATAACTTTCATCAGTTAACTTAAAGGCTGGAGATAAAACAATACAGTCAGTGTCAGTAAAAAGAACACTATTCATTTTGTCATACATTTGTAAGACACTAAAGAGATTAAACTTTAACTCTTTTACAAAATATACATTCTCAAAACCTAGTTTACCAGTTTTGATTGTACCTCTTCCTGTGATTTTCCCTCCTTTAGGATTGCTCCCAAAAGCAACATATCCTCCATCAATTTATCCATAATCAGTAAGATAGGACATGTTCCCTGTCATGTGCCTTGAGCATCCACTATCAATGACTCCTTGATCTTGTAATTCCACATGTGGATTGACCTACACATAAAGTAAGAAAATCAGTTTCTTTTGGGGACCCAAGCCATTACTGACTTGGATCTGCCTTGCGCATCAACATAATCAAATTTCTTTAAAACTATTGATGCACTATTGTATTTGGAATCATGGTCTAAAACTTTAATCTTTGGTTTCTAAAGCCAACAAGCTGAGGCCTTAACAGCATAAAAGTGATTTCCCTGAACAATATTAATTGCTGATTTTGGCCTAGTAGTATTAACTGCTACTTTTGGCTAAGCAGTATTAATTGCTACTGTCTTTTGAATGTGCCTTTGAACAGATGAATGTGCTATTTTTGAAAGATGTGTTATTGACTTAGCATCATTGATAACGCTCATTTTGTCTATGATAGAGTCGCGTTATTTGTATATTTTTGTATATTATTTAGTTATGTTTATGAGCATTTTGTGCTAAAAAGGTATTAAGATGTGTTTAGGTCTAAGTACAAGGAAATATCGAAGAATGATGAAGAAAAGCCAAAAGATTAAGAGAATATTTAAGAAAAGATTGTCATCGAAGATATTAATCCATGTTATGATTAGTTCCGATGTACAAGAGAAGGTTGTGAAGATTTTTAATGAAAGATAGAGTCATGATTTGGTGCTTAAAAGAATGTTAAAGAATGGAGTTTTATTCCAACCCAAGGTCGAAATTAATGTGCAAAATAGTTCCCAACCCAAGGTTGAAGCTGAGATTCAAACCCTAGGTTCAAAAGCCCATTCTGAGGTTGAGCAGTCATCCCAGCCGCCGGTTCAAATCTGAACCGCGGGTTGAGACGTGTCTGAGATGAAGAGTTGCATTAATTCAAGGTTTTAACTACCATTAATCACCAAGTCAGATCATTTCCTCTTCATTATGATTATGGGGTGTTTGTAACAACATATTAACTCAATTTCAAGCAAAAATACACCCTATAATCACCACATTATGGGAGGCAACTAACAAGAAGCAACTCACAATATACAACAAGAAGCAACTCACAAGATACAATAGAGAAGATACTTGATCCTTAATCAAGCCTTACAACCTAAGGACTTGATCATATCTTATACAACCCGAAAGAGCTCAATAATACCTATCATTCTTAAGGAGATACCAAGAAGTGTTGGTGATACTTGTGAGAAGAGGCGGAGAATTCCCTTGTTCGATTGGAGGCGTTAAGGAGTGCTATAACTCTTTATATTTCTTACTCACTGTAGTCTTGCTTTGGGTAACTTTATTTTACTTAATTATTATGTTGAACAATTTGATGTTGAATGAAATGTTACACTTATTGATGAAACTTGTTATGGAGTAATTTGTGATACTTGTTTGGGAATTATGTAGACTTTCGTGTGAATGTTGAATGATTAGTCAGTTAGAAAAAGTGATTGTTCTCATAAGTTTGTTTAAATATAATTCGTGTTCTATAACTTGTTAATTTAACATTGTTGGATTTAAAGGATGAAAGGATTTCTAATATTGTTTAATTCCAAGAAATTGGTGCACAAATGGATTGGTACTTGATAATTAACAACTATTAAGTATTCATGTTTTTAAATGAATTCGAGAATATTTAATCACGAGATTGGGTCGAAAGGACTTGTATGAACTAATGTTACTAATCATCTATTTCGTATATTTGATAACACAAAGGGCTAGCGTAATGGGATGATGTATTGGCCGAAAGGACTCACCCGTGAAACTAGTAAAAATATGGATTTTCTTGATATTACCCATTGACTAGAAAACCTTGTGAAAATTGGTATGTGCCTTCTACATATATGTTTCACCCAAACATATTCAATATTTTATCACGATTGGTTATTATTCCTAGACAAGTATTTGTTTTCTTGATTGATTGAATTCGGAACCATTGTTTGTTTGTTTATTTATGGTGCTTTAGAGTGTGACAATCTTTAGTACTATTCTTGTACTACATAAATTGCTAAGCTTAAACTACGTAATCTCTAGGGACGATCCCTATTTACCACAAACTATATTACACACGGACGAGTGTACTTGATCATATGCGTTTTCTTAGTAATGGGTAAAAAGGTGTTTATAAATTTAAAATTTGAGTGAAACTTAGGATATAATATATGCACTTGGTACACGCATCAATTTTTTGGCGCCGCTGCTGGGGACTTGTTTTGCACTTGTTTGTTCGTTTGATTGTCTTCTTGATTGATATATTATTTGTTTGCTTGCATGATAATTCCTGCATCGTCACCATCAAGTTTTTGGTGACGTTTCCGGGGACTTAGATTAGTTTAGCTTAGATTAGTTTAACTTAGATTAGTTTAATTTAGCTTAGTTTAGTTGTAAATAGTAGCATAGAATTTGTTTTTGTTTTTGCAAGAATTTTAGTGTTAATTTTATTTTAGTTCATGAGATTGTTTGATTTTATTTGATTGGTGATTTGTTAAGTGTTTGGATTGATAATTTCTTGTTTAGTTTATTTATTTTGATTTTATTTAATTTAATATTTATTGTTTTAAGTATTAATTTAGTCTAAAAAAAATTTTTGAAAAAAAAAACCACTGCAAACCGCCGGTTCAAGAATGAACCGGTCCGGTTCGCGAGTTTCTGTGAGAACCACAAAGGCCCAACCGCCGGTTCAAGTCTGAACCGCGCGGCTGGCAACTTTCTGTGAAACCAAACCAAACCAAACCGCCGGTTCAGTTTTGAACCGCGGTTTGCTGTTATTTTCTGGAAAAAAAAATTATTTTGTCTATTTACTTTAATTTGCTTAAGTTTGTTTAAGTTTTAATTTATTTAGTTCGTTTAAATAGTTTTAAATATTTATTTATGTTTTCTTGTTTAGGTAGTTTAGTTTTTATTAACTAACCTCTAATGTTTGTTTTAGATTTGTTGTTTATGAATGTTTTAGTTTATTTTTAGTTATGAATTCGCCTAGTGAAGTTTCGGCTTATTTGGACAATTTGGAAACGGAATTAATGGATGTTGGAGATGTTTTGGCAAGAATGGAGAAAATGGTTGATGTGGAGAAAGTGGAATTGCAATCTAAAGGAAAATATGTTGAACTTATGCAATGGGAACCGGAAAAGCCACGGGTGATCACTTTCACTCGAGCTAAGTTAAGGGAATATGATGAACCTAGTATGAGGTATTCCACGCCTTGTGGAATCGAAGGTTTTTGAGCTTAGGATGCGGAGTGCAATATTGGACAAAGTGAAAGCTATGTGACTTGTGTATTTTATGAGAAATTTGGAGATGGAAAGTATGAAGTGGATAAGTACAATAGAAGGATAGCAAGGGATGTTAAGATTGACATCCATGGTTACACTTTTACTATGTACTTGATTGTTGATGAATATGAAGACACTACGGACCCTTCCGTTGTGTTTGGAAGGAATTTCTTGGTAGCAACTAAGTGTACTCTTGATTTTGGTTTCGGAGAGATGCAACTTAAGATTAGGGAATTTGTAAGGATGTTGATTGGTTGATTGAGCAAATAGAAGAGGCTTGTGAAGATGGTACTTTAGGGAGCATGGAAATACCCAAGATGGGAAAAGCTTCTCGTCTAAAACAAAAATTCCCACCATTCAAAGGTCTTATACCTGCACCATCATCACTACCACACCCTACTACACTACTCAAGGGAGAAAGTTCTTCCAACCCAATACCACCCAAAGGAACAATTGATGAAGCCAAATGTGTGGAAGAAATCACCACAAAATTCAAGGAATTACTTAATAAGAAACCCATACTCCATGTTTTGGAGCACTATGCTCATTATTGGAAACTACTTGATGAAATTTCGGTTGAAAAGATGAAGCTTGACAAGAAAAGTGTGATTGAGGAAGAGGAAGAAGAAAAAGTTATGGAAAAAGGTTTGCCTAAGAAGAAGGAGGATCCGGGAAACTATCTTTTCCCGCTTAAAGTTAATGGAACCACCGTACTAAACGCCTTAGCCGATATCGGGGCAAGTGTGAGCATCTTGCCATATAAACTTTATAAGCTTTTGGAGTTAGGAAGAGCTTATCCTTCTAATGATGTTTTGTTGATGGCGGACAATACCATGGCTAAAGCCTATGGAAAAGTTAAGAACGTAAGGCTACAAATATGTTTCCAAACCTACTTGTGTGACTTCTTGATCTTATATGTGCCCATTGATAAGGAGATGCCTATGTTGGTTGGTCATCCATTTTTGAGTACATGTGGAGCCGTAATTGATAATGGTAAAGGGACAATAGAGATTGATGATGGATTTGCTAGGAGAATTTATCATGCTAAGAAAAGGAACAAGATTCTAGCGGATGAGGAATCGGACGAGGAAGATTGGTTGGACATGTTTGATATTGGTCATGATAGTGAAGGAAACCTAAAATATGGAATAACCGCACCATCGTTTGAACATATTAAGGATGATATGGAACGTGCCTTGGCTATGGAAAACTATTTCAATCCTTTCAAAAACATAATTGTGTATAAAAAGATGGTTGAATTTC
The DNA here is from genome assembly GCA_021014915.2 of Artemisia tridentata subsp. tridentata. Classification (NCBI taxonomy): domain Eukaryota; kingdom Viridiplantae; phylum Streptophyta; class Magnoliopsida; order Asterales; family Asteraceae; genus Artemisia; species Artemisia tridentata. The sequence goes on along the minus strand of CP139504.1, from coordinate 352,162,420 downwards.
TTGGTTCTTTGCCAATCCAACTCAAGAATATTGAGTGGACATCCGATGGCTATAGTAAGTATCAAAAAGTTAAGGGAGACAAGGTTTGGCATACTAAGATTGACATCACTAGCCCAAGTGGACGTCGTTTCACTCGTGTGTTTAAGACAAGGGAAACCGATATGATACTTTCGGGAAAGTTTAATTCGGAAGATATTCTACGTTTCGGGAACTATTTTGATTGAAGAAAGCGTTTTGAGGAATAAAGAAACTTATCGCTAAGCTTTCGCTCATTTTGTCTTTGATGAGCCTTATTATGATCGTTTTCATTTTGATTATTTTGGATTATCTCGTTATGTTTGCATTTCTATGTTATTTTTAGTGTGTTTTAGCTTTATAAGCTTTTTGAGAGGATGTAATACACTCTGTAGGATGTTAGTCCTTTATAATGTGTGTATGTGATACTTTGAGTGAATATGATTAAGTATGCGGAATCTACTTAACCACACTTAGAAGGATATTGGTTATGGAAATGGAACAGTGATGCTTGTTATTGGAACAATGAAAACAATAAGTATAACACCAAACGATTCAATATTATTGAGAATAATACGAGTGATCTTCACTATCACTAGGGTTACAAACCTTGAATCTCTATTACAAAGAAAACTATTTCTGTTATGTTCAACACAATGTATATTTTCACAGCTTTTAACTAGTCACTTGAATATTTTCTATTAATCACTTTTGCTATCTAAGATAAGATCTCCCTCTTATACAACAAAGGAGATCTTTACAATTATGATAAGTCTTGTCAAACTACTTGCATGTTATGTGTGTCAGTCCCTAAGATACAACTTGTTTTGTGTATTCAACATGTTGACTGAACACATATCTAAGATATTATCTACCGTATATATTTGACTTTTATACACAAATATCTTATACATACTTATCCATCCAGCAGTAGTATACGCGACACTTATCCATTCAGCAGTAGGATGAGTTACTCCAATAGCAGTATCTGATACACTAGCAGTAGAATCGAATACACTAGCAGTAGTATTAACACTAATTGTATTTCTTTGAGCAGTACTAACCTTGTGAACATTTAATTCCCAATACTAATCTTCAGAACATGTAACGCCCCAACCCAATAAGGGTAAAGATGTCACACTAATGGTTTCACATCAGATCAAACAAAGCATACATTTCAAATAATACAGAAATTCTCAAAGGTTACAAATGAAATTCTGAAATTACAAGGTTACAAAAGCGAATACAAATTCTAACAATGTAGTAACTTCCAATCGCATTTAGGCCAAAATAATATTCAAGTCTTCTAAGTCCAAAAGCCTCTTCACTCATACCCACCTTCCAACTAAAACCTGCCGCACACGAAAAGAAAACGTGCGGCTGAGCTTACAAAGCTCAGTGAACAGATACATAATACAAGCAAAGATAACGAAACAGAAAATAGTGAAGTACAGGGAAATGTCATAAGGTATAATCAAAGTAAGAAGAAATAGAAGATTTATAGGATAGTCATCCACCACGAGCCCATACTCAAAGTCATATCTCAACATCATAATACTCAAAGTCAAGATCTCACAATCAGAGGGAATACCTCTCAGGCAACCAGATAATATGAGGGGTGGCCTCATGTATCAAAAGGGGTGGAGTGATCAGCTCCCATAAACGTGAAAGGCGTGTATAGCACACAGGCACCAGTCACCTCAAAGTCATACTCAAAGTCATAGTTAAATCCACTAAACATACATGCCTAGGATTGCAATCCATACGCCCCCACTCAAAGTCAATCTCAAAATCATACTCAAAATCATAGTAGCCATGGCAGATAATATAAAAGGGACGGTGTGAGAAATCACTCCCCCACACAGGAGTCATGCCAGTGGTGCATCACAGACATGGCCAGGTTACCTTCCTGGCTAGGAAACAGAAAGGTGGCTCGGGTATCAAACTAAGAGTCAGGTCTCAATGTCATGCAAACGGGTTCATCTCAAAGTCATATCAGAAGTGAATCTCAAAGTCATATGAAAAAGGTTCATATCAAAAGGTGCATCTCAAAATCATATCACAAGGTCCATAGAAAGGGGTTCATATCGAATAGTTCATAATAGAGTGGTTCACCAAGGTCTTTCAAAGTTCATATCATAGTTTTAAAAACAGAGAGAATCAAAATTAAAGTTCAACGTCTGTATCAAAGGATCCATCTTCAAAGTCTTTATTCAACAGATTCATTTTAGAAAGCTTAATTAAGTTATTTAATTAAAATGGTCTTTAAATTGGTTTCATAAAGATAATCATTAAAATAGTCTTCGTAAAAGATAGTTCAAAACAAGTAGTTCAAAACCTTAGTTTAGTAAACCATTTCAAAATCTTAGTTTCTCACAAGGATAGTTCAGAACTTTAGTGCAACTTGGCAAAGGCATAGGTCAGATATACGAAGCTCAGATCATAATCAAGAGGAATATCAAATGTTCACTCGAAGGGAACATAGCAATGGCTTGGGAAATCTTAACTGAATCATAACTCAAAATCAATGCATAGGATATAAGAACCCTTACTGAAACAAAGGCAGAGTATCTGTACCTTATGACGAAAGCACAAACAGAACAAAGCACAGAAATAGGGAATGGCTCAAGATCTCCCCTTCTTCACACCTAGAGGAGTAGAAGGGAATTATAACTCATTCTTAATTTAGTGTCTTTCCATTTTAAAGTAACTTTCCATTTTTGGCAGGTTTCCATAAATAGTAAGTTTCCACTTTTAGAAAGTTTCCATAATTAGTAAGTTGAATCATTATTAATGGAAACAAGTATCTTTTAACATATTTTCACATTTGGTCCTTAGGGTCTCATAACTTTGCATTTTATACCCTTTACTTTCCAAAATTACACTTTAAACCTTTTTAGTTTCATAATTACACATTAAACCCTTATCTTATCCATTTTACACAATGATCCCTTATTTTAATATTTTATACGAATGGGTATTCAAGATTTCATAATTTACACTTTAAGTCCCTCAAGTTATCAAAGTTACATTTTTAACCCTTTTATTTACAATTTCAACCTTTAATTATCAATAATTACATATTAAGCCATTACATTATCAAAATGACACATAACCCCCTGAATATATTAAAATACTCAAAACAGCACTAACTTTCCAGAAATTACAAGTTTAGTCCCTCCATTTAATTATTTTCTAAATCGAACCAAAATTAAACCCTAAAAACATTTTAATCCTTTAAAATACAAAAATGACACTAGACCCCCTCCTCTTATATTTTATACAGTAAGTACATGTCCCAAAATAAGTTCTAAAAATAACCCTTGAGTTTTAAATGTTACAAAACTCACCCAAAACAATTTAAACAACTCGTATAACACTTTAATTAGCCAAAACCCTAACCCTAAAAATACAATTCATTACCCCATCATTATACCATCATTTGATACTCATTAAATAGCCAAGAACAAGCCCTAATCCTCAAACCCTAATCGAATTACATTTTATTTCTTTTTCTTCTTAATTTCCTTAAATCGGTAAAAACAATTAAATCGAAAATAAATATTTTAGGCCTTGATAATTCGAAATAGCATTTTTCCCAGATTAATATGATCATATAGAGTCCAAATAAAATAAATATGAAGCCTCAAAAATTCGGATTGAATTATTTAGGGTTTATACACGTTTTTAAGATTTAATTCACAAATAATTGTTAGATCATGCATGGATCGACTTTAACATTTTATTTGGTGTTCTTAACATATATAGGGTCTGAGAAAAATACTAAATCAAGATTTGAACGTGTGGAATGAGGTGTACGAATTCTTTTGTACGCGATTCGCCAAAACGGGTCAAAAATCACCACGACTTCAAAAACGATCTAAAAATCATGAAACCAATTTTCACAGGTCACATATGATGTGAGGGACTTAGGAAAAATAGAGAATAAATTTTACAAGAGTCGAAAGAATTAAAATGGAATATTACCTCACTTTTTAACAAAATTCGACAATAAAATATTTAGGCCTCTATAAATCGAAAGACCAATTTTCTTTGCTTCCTAGCACGACCAAGAACCCAGAAAAAATATGCTTGGACCTCAGAAAATTCGGATGGAATGAATGTGATTTATTTGGTGTTTTGGGATTTTCGGTTTTAGTTTTTGAAGGAAATTCATATGTATAATTATATGGGGAGATATGGCCGAGCAAAATGGAGTATAAGGAGCAAAATAATCGGCCATAACTTGGAAAGAATCAATCACACTTATTTTGATTTAATTTCCTTAATTTCTTTATACTTATCCATGGTTTATAATAATTTAAATATCAAATAACTACATACTTATAGATTTTCGGTTCAAGTGGCTTTGGTAATGTGTTACAATAATTTTTGTGGCTTGTACAATTATTTTATGATGCTCCATAATTTTTTTTCATGTCATTTGTGATATATTTTCATAGCTTTTGTAATTAAATTATACTTTATAAGCTTTTAAATAAATTTTTAAACTTGTAGGGGCAATTTGGTCATTTTTCATGTTTTAGAATTTAGGGTTTTACACTTCAGAACATTTAATTCCCAACAATCCTCCCCTAAACTTGTGATTTATCTCAAATCATCAAGTTTCTTCTGAATTAAATGAGGATTGTGAAGATCTTCCAAACACTACATAGTCAGACTCTTGATATGAGCTTTCCTCTGTTCTGAAAGATTAAATACCTTTCTGACTAACTCATCTGCCATCTGTGAATTACATTCAGCCATTTTCGTTGTCTTTAACATCTAGCAGTACCTTGCTCATGCTCCAATCATTGCCTAAAAGATGGTGCAATTTTCTTGGATGGAGGAATTATAAGAGGCAATGGTGCTGTGTATCTTGGATGCTTGAAGCCTGATATTATATTCCCTGTAATCATTCTAAGAAGTCAAGTCATCTCTCAGCAAGCCAAGCAAGTGATGAACAAACGTAGTGAACTAAAATTGAAACTGAATTGCTTCATCCTTTCTGAATATATATAATACTCCAGAATCTTCTTTGTTTGATCAATTTAAACTTTCTCCTCTGTTTCTGAGCATACATGATGCGTGGTTTTGCAACCTTACAACAGGTTTTACCTCTCGAGGGATCTCAAGAGGCTTACAACCCCACCAGGCAGTGTACCTGACCGATGTAGTATAGTGTAGTGGTAAGTACGGGGGATTGATCGTTCTCCACAGGGAATAGTGTCGTTAGGATTGAAAAACTACTCTAATAGGTCTAAGGGTGAGGGAAGATTCTTTTTTGTATTTTTATATTTTATGAAAGCAAGTAAAATCTCAGGTTTGAAGGAGTGGGCGGAATTAGTTGCTAGTCAACTAACCCAAATAACTACAAATGCAAATAAAATAAAATAACTGAAAATGAAAAGATTGTGAAACTTATATGGAGAGAAATGTGTTTACTTAGATTTCCTTACTCCCTAACTATCTTTTACCGGTTGATTAGTGTGTATTGATTGCGTGGATGACGGGTGTATTCCTTAATACCAATCGTGGGGTGGCGTACGTACTTCCCCAACTCTACAAGCTCCTACTTCACTCCTATGTCGAGCCGGCTAGGAAGCTCCTAACATGGGATCATTAGAATTCGCTCATGCATTAAATACAACCATAAAAACCTTAGTACGCATTGGTTCATGTTTCTTAAGACGTTCAAGCAAGTTACCGAATAGGAAGTTAGCCAGTTTTCTTAAGCCTAACATCGATAAACAATCATCCAATACAATTAATAACACACTAATAACCAATAATCAATAGCTAGGTTTCATTAGATCTAAGCAAACACAAGATAAATCTAGCCTAGCATGTTAATCAAAAGACAAGAACAAGATGTAATCAAACAACACATAGACATATTGATTGATTAAACAAATACTTATCTTCAATTAAACATGGGAGATCCAAGGGTATGAAAACCCTTAAAAATGGCAGAAATTCGTCTTTAGGGTTTCTCCTCACAAAGTTGCACACTAATGACAAAAAATTGCAAAACTATATATAGAGTTTAAGGGCTGACGGCGTCACGTTGTAGATCTTGACGCCGTCACCTCGCCGTGTCTAGGGTTCCCGGATGGCCTTCTTGACGCCGTCCCTCTTTAGGGCTCCAAAATCCGCTCTGGCTTATCAAGGCTTGACGCCGTCCCTCTTTAAGTTAAACCGTGATGGCCTTGATCACTTCAAAGGGTGACGCCGTCAGAAATCCATTGTAAAATTCTCTGGCTTATCATGTGTATTTTTCATATCCACCTTTTTTGCCAAGCCATGACGCCGTCAAGAGCAATACTTGACGCCGTCAAAGGTACTTTTCCAGCCGATTTTGAGACTTTGTCGTTTTCTTCACTTTTATGCTCCAAAAACGTCCAAAATGCTTCCTTTTCCAGATTTCTTCTCCAAAGTACCTAAAATGACAAAAGGAACGATTTAGGGCAATATTTGATCAAATAAATACGATTTAGGGCTTAAATGACCCCCTAAAAGCGGTACACTTTTCGCTTCATCAAATACCCTTACACTTGAGATTTGCTTGTCCTCAAGCAAATGCGCTTTTATTCTAATCAAAATACAAGTTAGGGGTCATTTAAACTAATATAAAAGTAATTACAACAAATAGTCGTTCCACTTTAATCATAATAAGCACGGAGATTACAAACTAGCACCTCACAAGTAGTGTTTAGATACTCACATCTCTCAGGTGTCATCAAAATAAATCTCATAAATGAAAACGGATAATATCTCTCACTACCTGTCATAGCAAATAGATTACCATAGGCTTGGGAAAGGATCGAAAACCTCCTCCACTAGGCGTAAGCACCTAAGATAAACTATCAAAGAGGGCTTTTAAATGGGTTATAACGTGAGGTGTAGGGATATGATAAACACGGTTTTGTTGGATAAGGGATATTTTACTGGTGGCGAGTTAAAGATCTTGATTAATTACATGAACAATATGGCGTTGCTAAGCCAAGACTAGACTCGACTTAAGCTAATGAAAATAAAATAACAAAAACATAAAATAAACATAAAATGAAACGGGATGGTAGTCCGTATGTTTTTTCTATTTTTCTTTTTCTCGTTTTTTTGTATTTTTCTTGATTTTTTCGATTTTTTTTTTATACACTCTTGCCCTACCATCCAAAATAATACATCATAGGGGCGTTGCATTCCCCTTACACTTGAACTTTTACATAACTTTACAAATAACTATTCTAATGACTCGAATTAAGATAATCGAAACACTTGGAGTACTTTTAAAATATTTAACACAAATGGGGGTAATAATGTTGTTCTTCCCCATTACTCCATTACACTAGTACTTTACCCATGAGTCCCAATCATCCCAAAACAATATGTACAAGGATATGACTCGACTTAGCAACCATGTAATCAATTAGATAATTAACTTGGGGTTAAAACAAATGTTGTCACAATAATGCACTAAAAATGAGTGCATACAAGGTAGGCTAAGGCGATTTGGGTGTACATTTAAGTGGGGTGTAAACAAATTCTTCCTTTAAGTAAAATGCTTAAAGGTCGAAACGAAAAGATAGGCTCTGAGGGGTGTACTAGGGGTATCGTGTCCTAAAAATGAGTACAACGCAAAGGGTGTGGGAGAATTACTTGACCAATGTAGCCAATGTAATTATAACAAAAACACAGGTGTAAAACAATGGGTTAATCCTAATGCCTCTTATCATGTAGTAAATCTAACTACACGAATGTAGTCTCACTTGTGGCCTCGGAATGGTCCTAACGCAAGTTCTAGAATCTAAGTGCTACCAGTACACACATCATAGCATAAATGCTTTTCCTACCAATTCTAGGGGCGAACCTCACATATTTGGGGGTGGAAATTTTTTTTAGTGGTACGGTTTTTTATGCTAGTCATATAACTCCTATCCATGAGACGCTCATTAAGATCAAAGTTTCACTCCTATATGTTGTAAAAAAAATTTTAATTTGGCACTAAAATTGCCCTAACAGGTATTTATCTCAGTTTTATTACACATTTACCATCAAACAAACAAAAATCAAGCATAATTGCATTCTCTAAAGTATCAAAAACTTGATGCGTGGTTTTGCAACCTTACAACAGGTTTTACCTCTCGAGGGATCTCAAGAGGCTTACAACCCCACCTTGGTGTAGACTTTTAATTGTGAATGGTCCGTACCACCAGGGACTTGGTTCATCGGTAGGTGCTTTTGTTTCTGAATGCCTTAGGAGCACGGAGTCTCCTTTTGTAAATTCAACGGGGTTATTGGTCTGCTTATTAGGCTCAATATAATCGTTATTTCCGCCCTTACATTCTCTAATCTCAAATTCATTGTAATTCTTAATCCTTGCCTCCCATGCAAGGATTTTCTCTCGAACATTACCACGGATTATATCGGGGTTCGCCTCCATCTTCTTTTGTAGAGCAACATCTCGTATATGTCGTGGGATCGTTGAGAAGTTTATTGTTTTCTTCCCCTTCTTCATTTGGATGGTACTATTTTCGTAATCGATTTGTGCCCTAGTGGTAACTAGAAAGGATGCCCCAAGGATTATTGGCATATTCATATCATTTCTTTCAATGATCATGAAGTCGACCGGATACAGGAATCCGGCAACGTTGACCAACACATCTTCTGCAATTCCTAACGGGTACTCATAAGAATGTTTTGCAAAGGAGAGTTTAGTACGGGTGATGGATGGCAGTTCGTCGGTTAACTGGACATAAACGGATAAAGGCATCAAATTTACGTCGGAACCTTGGTCAGCTACCGCATCCAGATACTTGAGTTTTCCAATGCTGCATGGTATTTCAAAGACCCCGTAGAATTCCTGCTTTTCCACTAACTTTTGTCTTATGAGGCTCTCATACAATTGCCCTCCGGGTAATGTATCAGACTCATCATCCGGTTTCATCCTCTTGGACTCCTTGTTGGGTAGATGAGTACGTCGATAGTTTCTCACCCAATCGTTTACGGTCTCCTTGTTTATTTCGTGCTTCAAGTAATGCCTCACTTGTTGTGACTTTGGTGGATCTACCAATTGGCGTTCCTCAGAGGGCGCCTCCTTCCCCTTGTCGGAATCGCATTTGTAGGTATTGGTGTTTCCGTCATTAAGTGGGACGAGGTCAATTTTGTTAACTTCCACAGTTATCAACTTCCCTCTTCCATCATTTTCGCCCTCTTGGATGGCATTAACACATTTAGTGTTGGGAACTACAATGTCTTTTCGCACTAACACATTTTCAGGGGCTTTTGTTTTTGTGTATTCTTTCAAAAGGCCCATCATCTCAGCCATCTTCTCTTCCATTTCCTCCTTTTGTTTGTAGACAGCTTCCTCAAATTTTGCCAACCGTTCGGAGTGTTTTGACATGTATTCTCTCATTCGAGCTTCGACTGTTGGACTAAGTTCCTGAGGTGGTGAGTTGGGTTGAGCGTGCTTATGGAAGGATTTAGTATTTTCCCTAAGGGGTGATTCGGACAATGGTATTTGCTTAATGCTTGAGACCGAGTTAACTGTTGCTTTTTGTGGACTTAAGGGTCTCTTTTGCTTTTCCATAAGATATGCAACCCTCTTCTCAAGTTCACTAACGCTTTCCTCGGTGATTTGATTGGCTTTATTGGGCGATGAATATATCTTGACCGCCGAGCGTACGTCGTGGGAAACTTGCCATAATTCATCATCGTCGGATGCAAGCTCATCAATGATTTCCCATGATTCCTCGACGCTTTTGTCACGCAATCTGCCTCCGGTGGCTCGATCGATGGCACGCTTGGTGTGGTAATCAACATGGTCATAGAAGATTTGGATTTGAAGCCAGAGATTTATGCCATGATGAGGGACTTTTTGGAGTAAGTCCTTGAATCGAATCCATGCCCCATATAGGGTTTCGCCTTGACGTTGTTCGAACATCAAGATATCCTTCCTTAACTTGGTAGTTCTTCCTGGTGGGAAAAACTGAGCAAGGAAACGAGTGGTGAGATCATCCCAAGAGGTGATGGATCCTACTGGTAGACGCTCTAGCCATTGACTAGCTTGGTCCCGCAGAGAGAATTGAAAGAGACGCAGTCGGGTCGTCTCTCGAGTGGCAACATCAAGGTCTATGGAATCAACGATTTTGAGAAAGTCCTTGAGATGTTGATTAGGATCTTCGGAACGAAGTCCATGGAATGCGCATCCACTTTGCACCAACCGGATGGTGTCGGATCGCAAAGGTGTGACATTAGCTCCTTGAGTGAGCTCAATGGTGTTCCGGTAGCCATGGTGGCTAGGACGGGAGTAGTCTCCTAAGGTACGGGCTCTAGGAGGTGGGTGTTGTTGTGGTGGTGGGTTGTTAGGATCGAGGATATTACCACCTTCCATGATGTCGGATGGTAATGGTTACGAACAAAGAAACGAAGAAAAAAGATAGACTAAAGAAAACCTAGAAAAATAAAATAAAAATTTCACTAGAAAGGAATCTAGTGAGTAGACCTAATAAAATAAAAATTCAACCTAAACAATAACTATTCCCCGAGAACGGCGCCAAAAACTTGATGCGTGGTTTTGCAACCTTACAACAGGTTTAACCTCTCGAGGGATCTCAAGAGGCTTACAACCCCACCTTGGTGTAGACTTTTAATTGTGAATGGTCCGTACCACCAGGGACTTGGTTCATCGGTAGGTGCTTTTGTTTCTGAATGCCTTAGGAGCACGGAGTCTCCTTTTGTAAATTCAACGGGGTTATTGGTCTGCTTATTAGGCTCAATATAATCGTTATTTCCGCCCTTACATTCTCTAATCTCAAATTCATTGTAATTCTTAATCCTTGCCTCCTATGCAAGGATTTTCTCTCGAACATTACCACGGATTATATCGGGGTTCGCCTCCATCTTCTTTTGTTGAGCAACATCTCGTATATGTCGTGGGATCGTTGAGAAGTTTATTGTTTTCTTCCCCTTCTTCATTTGGATGGTACTATTTTCGTAATCGATTTGTGCCCTAGTGGTAACTAGAAAGGATGCCCCAAGGATTATTGGCATATTCATATCATTTCTTTCAATGATCATGAAGTCGACCGGATACAGGAATCCGGAAACGTTGACCAACACATCTTCTGCAATTCCTAACGGGTACTCATAAGAATGTTTTGCAAAGGAGAGTTTAGTACGGGTGATGGATGGCAGTTCGTCGGTTAACTGGACATAAACGGATAAAGGCATCAAATTTACGTCAAAACCTTGGTCAGCTACCGCATCCAGATACTTGAGTTTTCCAATGTTGCATGGTATTTCAAAGACCCCGTAGAATTCTTGCTTTTCCACTAACTTTTGTCTTATGAGGCTCTCATACAATTGCCCTCCGGGTAATGTATCAGACACATCATCCCGTTTCATTTTATGTTTATTTTATGTTTTTGTTATATTATTTTCATTAGCTTAAGTCGAGTCATATCCTTGTACATATTGTTTTGGGACGATTGGGACTTATGGGTAAAGTACTAGTGTAATGGAGTAATGGGGAAGAATATCATTTATTACCCCCATATGTACGTTAATATTTTAAAGTACTCCAAATGTTTCGATTATCTTGATTCGAGTCATTAGAATAATTTTATGTAAAGTATGTAAAAGTTCAAGTGTAGGGATGGTACAAAGAATCCCTAGTGATGTATTGTTTTGGATGGTAGGGCAAGAGTGTATGAAAAAAAAAAAAAAAAAAAAAAAAAGTGAAGAAAAAGCATACGGACTACCATCCGCCTCTATCTTTTATTTATGTTTTGTTTTGTTCTATGTTTATTAGTTCGTGATTAGTTTAAGTTGAGTCGAGTCTTGGCTTAGCAACGCCTCATTCTACATGTAATTGACCAAGATGTTTGACTTGCCACCAGTAAAAATATCCTTATCCAACAAACCGTGTTTTCCTTATCCCTACACCTAACGTTATAACCCTTTGTAAAGACCTCTTTGATAGTTTATCCTAGGTGCTTAAGCCAAAATTGGTAGAGGCGTGATCCTTTCCCAAGCCTATGGTAATCTATTTTCTATGACAGGTAGTGAGCGATATTCTTCCATTTCCATTTATGATATATAAATTTACAACACCCGAGGGATGAGAGTATCCAAACACTTATTGTGAGGTGCTAGTGTATAATTTCCGTGCTTATTTTGACCAAGGTGGAATGATCATTTGTTGTAATTACTTTTATATTAATGTTAAATGACCCCTAACTTGTATTTTGATTGGTGGAAAAGCTCATTTGCTTGAGGACAAGCAAATCCCATGTGTAGGGATATTTGATGAGACGAAAAGTGTACCACTTTTAGGGGGTCATTTAAGCCCTAATTCATGATTATTTGATCAAATATTGCCCTAAATCGTTCCTTTTGTCATTTTAGGTACTTTGGAGAAGAAATCTGGAAAAAGGAAGCATTTTGGACGTTTTTGGAGCGAAAAGTGAAGAAAACGGCAAAGTCTCCAAAAATCAAGCTGGAAACAGAGCTTGGCGGCGTCACGCTTTGTAGGTGACGGCGTCACATACTGGAAAAAGGATGAATATGAATTTACACGTGACGCGCCAGAAGGTTTTGTGACGGCGTCACGTGTTAATGGATGTAGGCCGTCAAGTGTTAAGTTAAAGAGAGACGGGCCAGAGGATTTTTGAAGGTGACGGCGTCAGGATCATAGACCTGACGACGTCAGATGATATAGAGTGACGGCGTCAAAGTATTCTTACACGAGAAGGAACCTTAGAGAAACCGCCACAAGTTAATCAAGACAATCACAACTCGCGCGCGGAGTAGCTGTCACTGTTTTGGCCATAAAATCTTCATACGAACTCGGATTTAGGTGATTCAAGAGGCCACGGAATCGGGACGAAAAAATCTACAATTTGGTGAAATAGGGGAGCTGACGCCGTCACTTGTGAAGGCTGACGCCGTCAGATCGATGCGGACAGAAAATCAGCTATAAATACAACATCACAACTTCACTTTTTGTAAGCCCCAAACCCTAAGTCCGATTCTAGGGTTAGGGTAGGTGTTTTTCCAGCAACTTAGAGGGTCTTAATCATGCCATAAACATCTTGTAATGGTTTGTTTATTGATTCAATCTTATACTATATCTTCAATTATCATTATTGTCAATTGCTCTTCGTTGATTATGTGTTGCTAATTCACCTTGTGTCTACTTATGATTGTGTGAAACTTGTATATAATTAATTAGATCTTATTGATTCCTTGTTGATGTATGTGTCTATCGTCATCAATAAAGGTGTGACACTTCAATAGATCTAATTGGTTTAGCTTATAATTCTTGTTTCCTATTGTCTCTTGTTTGATTGGGTGATATCGATGTTAGGCTTAAGAAAACTGGCTAACCTCCTATACGGTAACTTGCTTGAACGTCTTAAGAAACATGAACCAATGCGTACTAGGTTTATTTGGTTGTATTTAATGCATAAGCGAATTCTAGTGATCCCATGTTAGGAGCTTCTTAGCCGGCTCGACATAGGAGTGAAGTAGGAGCTTATAGAGTTGGGGAAGTACGTACGCCACCCCACGAATGGTATTAAGGAATACAACCCGTCAATTAAAACAAGGTGTGACAATTCAATAGGTAGAATTGGATAGCTAGCAAGGAGTAACATATCATAGGTAGACATGCTTCACTTCCCTTATAGAACCCTAGTTTACTTTTCTTGCATATTAGTTTAGTTAGTAGCTTTTGGGTTAGTTGATTAGCAACTAATTCCGCCCCTTCTTCCAAAACCAGAGATTTTTACTTGCTTTCCATAAAATATAAAAATACGAAAAGAATCATCCCTCACCTTTAGACCTAGTAGATTAATTTCAATCCTAACAAACACTATTCTTTGAGTTGAACGATCAATCCCCCGGTACTTGCCACTTCCCAATACTACATCGGTCAGGTACACTGCCTGGTGGGGATTGCAAGCTTCTCGAGATCCCTCGAGAGGTAAAACCTGTTGTAAGGTCGCAAAACCACGCATCAAGTTTTTGGTGACGCCGTCAGCCCTTAAACTCTATATATAGTTTTGCAATTTTTTGTCATTAGTGTGCAACTTTGTGAGGAGAAACCCTAAAGACGAATTTCTGCCATTTTTAAGGGTTTTCATACCCTTGGATCTCCCATGTATAATTGAAGATAAGTATTTGTTTAATCAATCAATATGTCTATGTGTTGTTTGATTACATCTTGTTCTTGTCTTTTGATTAACATGCTAGGCTAGATTTATCTTGTGTTTGCTTAGATCTAATGAAACCTATCTATTGATTATTGGTTATTAGTGTGTTATTAACTGTATTGGATGATTGTTTATCGATGTTAGGCTTAAGAAAACTGGCTAACTTCCTATTCGGTAACTTGCTTGAACGTCTTAAGAAACATGAACCAATGCGTACTAAGGTTTTTATGGTTGTATTTAATGCATGAGCGAATTCTAATGATCCCATGTTAGGAGCTTCCTAGCCGGCTCGACATAGGAGTGAAGTAGGAGCTTGTAGAGTTGGGGAAGTACGTACGCCACCCCACGATTGGTATTAAGGAATACACCCGTCATCCACGCAATCAATACACACTAATCAACCGGTAAAAGATAGTTAGGGAGTAAGGAAATCTAAGTAAACACATTTCTCTCCACATAAGTTTCACAATCTTTTCATTTTCAGTTATTTTATTTTATTTGCATTTGTAGTTATTTGGGTTAGTTGACTAGCAACTAATTCCGCCCACTCTTTCAAACCCGAGATTTTACTTGCTTTCATAAAATATAAAAATACAAAAAAGAATCATCCCTCACCTCTAGACCTAGTAGATAAATTTCAATCCTAACGAACACTATTCTTTGAGTTAAACGATCAATCCCCCGGTACTTGCCACTTCACTATACTACATCGGTCAGGTACACTGCCTGGTGGGGATTGCAAACTTCTCAAGATCCCTTGAGAGGTAAAACCTGTTGTAAGGTCGCAAAACCACGCATCAAGTTTTTGGCTGTGTTGTTTGATTATATCTCGTTCTTGTCTTTTGATTAACATGCTAGGCTAGATTTATCTTGTGTTTGCTTAGATCTAATGAAACCTAGCTATTGATTATTGGTTATTAGTGTGTTATTAATTGTATTGGATGATTGTTTATCGATGTTAGGCTTAAGAAAACTGGCTAACTTCCTATTCGGTAACTTGCTTGAACGTCTTAAGAAACATGAACCAATGCGTACTAAGGTTTTTATGGTTGTATTTAATGCATGAGCGAATTCTAATGATCCCATGTTAGGAGCTTCCTAGCCGGCTCGACATAGGAGTGAAGTAGGAGCTTGTAGAGTTGGGGAAGTACGTACGCCACCGCACGATTGGTATTAAGGAATACACCCGTCATCCATGCAAGTAATACACACTATAGAGTTTAAATTTGGCACTAAAATTGCCCTAACAGGTATTTATCTCAGTTTTATTACACATTTACCATCAAACAAACAAAAATCAAGGGTAATTGCATTCTCTAAAGTATCGTATTTTACCCCTCCTTACACTTAAGATGAACATTGTCCCCAATGTTCAAATAACAAGATGTAAAAGTGAAAAGGTAAAAGAATGAAATCAAATACTCCCCTGATTCGTTCGGTGAATAATGTGGTAACATGGTTAGATCTTCTTCCAAGGTAATGTAGAAGCTCCATGACTAATGCATCGCCAAAAGCTAGATTCCACATACATCTCCTTGTCCAAAATAACCTGTTAAACCTGAGAAAACAAACACGAAAACCTGCATAACATCGGCGGGATAAATTCTATATATAAGGATATAATGCTTGTGGAATGATAATTTTGCAGATTCCTGGAGATTATAAGTTATAGATTTAATAAAAACTTTTTATGAAAACAAAACTTTCAAAAATTTCTGAAAATTAAAACCTGACGCCGTCAGGTTGTAACGCCTGACGCCGTCAGAAATGATCTGACAGAATTCTCATGTTAAGTTTCCAGAAAATTTCTGGAAAAACCTATACCTTACTTCCTGGAAATCCTGCAAAATATCATTATGACTCGATACAAGCATTTGACTCAAACAAATACTAATATGTATGTTAATTTAATATCATTACGATTCATGTTCATTTATTCTAATAAACCGATTTGGATTTCCCTTACACTTATCTTTTGCAAAATACCTTTATATGTAGTTAAGACGAAGTTAAAAACAAGATAAAGCATTTTCACAATTTAGTTTTGAACATGAACCAATAAAAATAAAAATTAAACGTACATACGGGAACAAATAAAATCAAACAAACAAACAAATAAATAAACACACAAAGCAAATAAAGCTTGGGTTGCCTCCCAAGAAGCGCTTTTCTTAATTAATGAGTCTTGTAGCTAGACTCAAAGTCACGTACATTACGTGACTCCATCATTGGTCATGGTTTCTAGGCCATTCTCATTTGATTCTCTATCAGAATCACTCTCATAGTAAAGGTATTTCGGGTCCTCGAGATCCAAAGGATTGTTTTGGTATTTAGAACTAAGCTCCTTATCATGCTTAAAGAATCCACTTGACAGGTCAGAAGTGTCCTTACATCCCCTTCTCACATCATCATCACATAACACGAGTTGGGAACTTAACCTATCGAGCCCTCCATAATCAATCTCCTTGAAATCTCTCATCTTGTAAGGCGTTTGGTATGAGATTTCCCTAATCCCATTGGTGAAAGTCATGATCCTATTGAGCTAGTCCACAACCAGGCTTGTGGCCTTGCAAAAAGGTGCCCCAAGAACAACTTGTGATAACCTGGGATCGGTGTACTTTTCGATATTATTGACGATTGTGAAGCTCATAGTGAATGTCATATTTCCTACAAACACCTGTACATCATCATCTATGCCAATGTCATCCTTCCCTTTATGAATCATTCCCCATCTGCAAATGTTGTTATAATGAAACAAGGACATCACATTTTTGGGTAAACATGTGTCAATGTAAACATTATAAAAATGCTTGTGACCAATCATGCAAGGTATTTTGAGATTATTCGGATCACGTTGCTCAATTTGGCCAGGCCTTCTATCGTGTAGCCCCCATGTGTTGCAAATTGCTGATGGTTGATACTCATACACTTCTTCACTGCCATCTCGAAAAATCACTTTCCTGACGCCATCCGTAAATAATGCACTACTATCATCCTCATCGAGTATCGCTCCCGTTGCTTTTATGAATGGTTTGCCTAGAACAAGGCCAGTTAAGGATGGGTTGATGATAGAGTTCATGTTATTAAATACAGTTAGCTCGATATGGAAGAGGAACTTTTCTATCACAATTGGTACCCTCCTCATTACTCCTATGATATTAAACCCTTCATATTTGACCTGTTTGGTGAAGGCTTCGTTATATAAAGAAAGGGATATTGCATTCATAGAAGAGTTGGGATTTATGTAGGCATCTTTTATAAACATTTTCCTAGTGGTGCAAGATATCTTAAAGACCCTGGGAGCGCCATCCTCTATTCTCTCGCCAAATCCCATTTGAAAATTTGCTGTGCCCCTCTCAAGTTCCTCCACCAAGGGGCGGTCTAGCAGTTCTGGGAGCCCATGAGGCATTTCAAATTTCTCTTTTGAGCCCTCCTCATCATTCAACTCTCTTGTACTAGAGTTCTTTGGCGAGTCTAGATAGTCGCCGGGCGCCTCGGTGTTCTTTTCGGGAACTTCACCCTCCATTTCATTGTCCACGTTCTTGGTTGATTGTTGGTCCAGATTGGATTTAGGAACAGGTATTGTTGTAATGGTGTTCACGAAGTGGAGTGGTTTCGAAGGGGTATGAGCATCTCCAGTTTCTTTTCCGTTTTGTGATATGTGTTTGAAGAGTTTACTAGGGTGCTTGATTTTTACAGGAGGGGGTGTTTGGTGAGTCACCGTGACAGATTTGATCTCATTAACTTGTGCCAACTCACAAGTTGACCTGCCAGCAATGCGATCATTGATAACTTTTAACAGGTTATCAACCTTGTTGTTCATATCAACTTGCTGTTGTCTGATGTTGATACAAAAGTTGGGCGTTCCTTGATTCCGTACCAATTCGATCTTAATGCTTGAGACCTGCGCACTAAGAAAACAGAAAAACACCGTTAGGCTTATCGTGGGATTGTCTCCCACGATTATCCTCCGGCGTGAGAGTAAGTAATCGGTTTTGGGGTTTGTAGAAGAGTTAGGGTTTGTAAGTCGTACCTTTGTGAGGGTTGAGATGCCCTCTATATATGGACACGAAATCCTTATTGGTTTCGTGTTCCCCAATCTTCGGTCTATCCCGCGTAGGGCGGTTAGGCAATATATATCCCATAAATAAAAGATATATTATCGCAGCCATAAATAGCGTTGGGTTTAGGCCATCGTGAGCCCAAACCGTTATCGCAATAGCCCATATCGTGACGGGCTAGAGTCCATTCGTGATGGACTTAAGTATGGGCCGGGTTCGTGACCCGAATACGGACTATACGTCATCATGTCCCCCCAGTCTAGTGTGCGCAATGCGTGATTGCGGATACTAGACTAACAACTTAAAAAAAATTCCTCAATGCGTAGCGGGGAAGCTTTAAGTATTTCCCGCCAAAAGTAGCTAGTTAAACTAGTCCAAGTATCTTCTTCGAAAATCGTGAGGGTGGGTGAAAAAGTGCTTGACCTTTTGTGTTCCCAACCATCCGATTGGAGCAAGTGGGGTACACATGTCGTGCATCCATGAATATGTGTACCCTATATAAACTGTAGCCGTCATTCGACTGTGGTTACCACAGTAAAAAGAAATCATCATTTTTTCGCCATTGTTAAACCTTCAAGAAACAAATCAACAAAAGCGAAGATAATAGCGAGTGCGCCGATAATAGGTATCATGGTTCTTTAATTATCTGAGATTAGTTTCGATATATCTGAGGATGAACTTCGTCAGTTCACCTCAGACTATTATATCCCTCTCGCATTGCATCCAGTAGTTCCGGCCGCAAATGCATCAATAGCGAATTTCCCGCAAGGGAAGGTGGGGGTTTATACGCGCTTCTTCGAGTTTGCGAACCAGCGTGTTCCCATTTCCCTGTTTTTGTGCGATATCTTAAACCATTATCGCTTGCACATCTCGTAACTGCACTGTATAGGTGTGGCGAAAGTTACCAATTTTGAGGTAAATTGTCGCCTGTTGGCGATTGAACCCACTGTGCATCTATTCCGTGCGTTTTACCACACGTCGTGGTTGAACGGGTGGGTCACTTTTGCTAAGCGCGCGGGGTCTCTGCAGTGTTATGCAAAGAAATTAGACGCACTAAGGGTATGGAGGGAAAAATTTTTCTGGATTGATAGTGCATTTTTTCCCTGGGCATTTGAGTTCTATACTCAAGAATCGTTGCCGATAGATGAGCGCCCAGACCCCGGATTGTATAATGTGGCGGATGCGGAGACGATAAACACCAATCGCATACCTATTGAACCGTATCCAGAAGATTTTCTGGTGCACATGGGCATCAGTCACAACTACTTTGGTAGTCCGGAAGAGGTGCCGACATTCTTGGATGAAGACAGCCGGGGTGGGTGCTTGTCTCTTCCTTCCTCTTCACTTGGTAGTTGTAAGCATTCTTTCCTTTGTAGTTTTACTAACGCATTTGCTATTTGTTTGTTGCTTTGTTGCGCAGAGATGGACTTGTTTGATGTTGTTCGCTTGGCGAAGCCCACAAAGGTGATCGTAGGGGTGCGCCCATTGAGAGATGGGGAGCAGCCATTGCTTCAGGCTACTGCAGGGCGCACAATGGTGATTGCGCAGGAGGAGACAGAGGAGACAGAGGAAATGGGGGAGGTCCCCGCCGGTGTCACTATGGCAACCCCTCTGTGTAGTTTTCCCTCTGCTGAGTCACAAATCCCTGTTGAGTTGTTGCATGTGGACTCGTCGGAGAGTGCTATGGATGAGTCTGGAGAGGAAGGCTTGGTGCGCAAAATGCAAGAGGACGTCTGGTGATGATGGCGCAGGGACATCAAGTAAGCGCCCTGCGCTTATTGTCGAGCGGTCTGCCGAAGAGGATGCGTCATCGCATAAGACTCTTCCCCCTACGTAAGCATTTGTGTCTTTAGATCTTCAGTCCTCTATTACGCCATTAGTATTATAGAGTAACTTTGTTATTTGCGTGTAGGGCTGAGACTGCTGTTGATGATGATGCGCATGTGGAGAGTTCGCCTCCCAAGACTGATGTTGGTGATTTTGGGCCTGAGAGTCCAGTGGATGAGGAAAAATCTGCCGGGGATGCGCCAAGGAGTAGCCTTCTTGAGGAGTTGGCATTGTCTGCTGCGCACCAGGCTTCATTGGTGGCGCGGCTACAGGCTGAGTATGCTGGTGAGAGCAGCCTGGTTGCTCAAAGGGATAAGGAAATTGAGCTTCTAAGGGCGCAGTTGGCTGAGGCGCAGGCTGAATTGAGAGCATCCGCTATGTATGACCAAAAGGTTGCTGATGAGAAGATATTGCTCATGTCTGATCTGGCTAAAGAACGCACTAGAGCGAAAGAGTACAAGGCCTCCTGCCTGTGGGCCATGAGATATATGGAGCTGAATAAGGGGAAGCTCATGTCTGATTTGGATGAGTTCCGCAAGGCTGTGGAGAGCTTGCTGGAGAATCAGGAGGGCAAACTGCGCAAACTCAGCATTGAGTATGATGAGGAGTTGTATCCTCATTTGGTGTCGACTATAGCTGAGCGCAGGTGGCTTATCAGCCATGGTTTGCGTCTGGCCGCCATGACCACGCTGGAGTCTCGAGAGGTTAAGGAGTCCTTCGGGAATGTGGTTCAATGTGCCCTAGCGCGTGGTAGGGCGGAAGCGGTAGAGGAACTGTGCGCATCCAAGGTTTTGGCGATGTCTCCCTCAGAAGTGCCTGGTTATAATGAGAATGCTTATGGCGAGCTTGTTTCTGCTATGGAGAAGTTAAAACTTTTTGAGCTTCCTCATATAGCGCAGCTGGAGCGGGACCAGGACTTCCCTATTAGTGTGATTATGGAGGGTTTGACCTTAGCTAGACATTCATCCGCGAATGCTGAGGAGCAGCTTGATTATTTTTTGAAGCCAGATGTGTCTCAGCTACAGGTGCCCATTTTCGCTCGCCCTCGTGACATCCTAAACCCTTTTGCTCTTGAGAAAGAGATTTCATTGAAGACATCTTTGGAAGCTCACGAGATGAGACTTGCCAAGAAGAGGGGTCAGAAGGGGAAGGCTATCCTGTGTGGTCTTGGCGCAACCCACATTCCTAGATCTGATGGGGTGCCTGTTAGCGTACCAACAGTAGCGCCCGGGGATGCTGAGTTGTTGCAGCTGCTTACAGATGCTGGTCGTGTGGCGCACCAGGCAGGTAGCTCAGGGCTAAGGCATACTCGTAGCATGTCTTGGTAGTTTTGGTGTAGTGGTATTTTGTTATATGTCCACTTTTTCCTTGTACATATGCTTGTTGGATGTGTACTTTTGACGAACTTGTTATAATGAAGCGTTGATTTTGAATAATACCATTGTATGCATATTATATCAAATTTGGCTATGGTTATAACGTTTGTACTTAGTTATTTTATTTTTGCGTAAAAGATGTCTAAGAGTCAAATCGCTTGTATAAACACATTTGAAGAGGGTTTACAAGGATTCATAATCACTTATACTTATCTTGTATGAAAATTATGACATAGTCGTGTATGACATGGTTGTATATAACATAATTGTGTATGAAATTTACAAGTTGCTGTGTACCCATCATGGGGTGCACAAGTGTATGGATTGCAGCGTGCTACTAGGACCATACTAAGGGGTTAATTGTCTTAACTCCTAATTTGTTAAACACGCACAGTGTGCATTGATGTGTACCCGTCGTGGGGTACGCATGGAACTTACTCCAACGTCTTGAGAATAAGGTGTTTAACAAGGATGCGTGATCCGGTGTTGATGGGTTTGTAACCCTCTTATTCAACGAGTCATT
Source organism: Artemisia tridentata subsp. tridentata (assembly GCA_021014915.2). Lineage (NCBI taxonomy): Eukaryota > Viridiplantae > Streptophyta > Magnoliopsida > Asterales > Asteraceae > Artemisia > Artemisia tridentata. The sequence continues at coordinate 352,140,402 of CP139504.1, read as the reverse complement.
TGTTAGGTTTACTCATCCTTTTACCATCGTGGGTTTTTAATTAGTGCATGCACGCCATGTAGGCAAAAGGTAATATAATAAACAATATTGAGACATAAATTATATGTGAGCAATAAAGTAAAGTGTGTCACAGAGTTAGCTAGAAACCGCAACATTTTATTAATACTTGCAAGTTTTTGTAAAAAGATAAAAAAAATTTGTCTAAATGAAACAAAGAATGTAAATACACGGATATTTATTTGGCACTTACTAAAGTGCGTGTGTGTCCATGCATTGGGTCGTAACCTTTCCTAAAGATAGCATCTCTTGAGATTGCAGATATTCCATGTGCGTTGTAGCTCACGGCCTTCCATGTCGCGCAGCTTGTACGCGCCTTGTCCTAGTGCTTCAATGACCTCATAGGGTCCTTCCCACTTTGGTCCAAGTTTACCTGTGTATTCTGCGTGGCTTGCATCATTAGCGCGGTACACAAAATCGCCAGGTCTGAATGAGGTGCTTCGAACTTTAGCATCATAGTATCCCTTCATCTTGGACTTGGTTTTTGCCTCTCGTATGGCTGCGCGCTCGCGCCTTTCCTCCAGTAGGTCCAAATCTATCCGTCGTTCGTCGTCATTGGTCGCGACATTAACTTCCGCGGTGCGGATAGTTGGCATCCCAATTTCAGCTGGTATGACAGCTTCTGTCCCGTAGACAAGGGAAAAAGGAGTCTCTCCATTACTAACCTTGATTGTTGTACGGTGCACCCATAAGACATGTGTCAGTTCGTCCACCCATCTTCCTTTATGTTTGTCCAGGCGCGCTTTAATCCCTTCGCCTAAACTGCGATTTGCGCGCTCAACTAAGCCATTGGTTTGTGGATGTTTTACTGATGCGAAGTGTTGTGTGATATGCAACTCTGCGCACCAGTCTTTGAATGGGTTATCGCGGAATTGTTTTCCATTGTCCGAAACAATCTCCCCAGGTAATCCAAAGCGGCATACAATATTTTCCCAAACAAAGCGTTTTACTTGATTACCTGTGATCGTCGCTACTGCCTTTGCTTCAATCCATTTAGTGAAGTAGTCTATTGCAACGATAAGGAATTTAAGTCCTCCTGCTGCGACAGGGAAGGGACCTGCGATGTCGATACCCCACTTATAGAATGGCCATGGAGAAGTGATAGGTGTTAGCTCTTGTTGTGGTCTGCGCGGGATGGGTCTATGAACTTGGCAGTCGTTGCATTTCTTTATCACATCGTGCGCATCACGGTGCATAGTAGGCCAATAATATCCTGAGCGCAATGCTCGCGCTACGACGGACCGTGGTCCTGAATGCATACTGCATGAACCAGCGTGGATCTCTCGGAGTACGTAATCTGCCTGAAGAGGTCCAACGCATCGAAGCCATGGTTGTAGGAATGAGCGTCGATATAGAATACCATCTCTAAGTTCGAACCTTTGAGCTGCGCGCCGTATCCGTCTAGCGTCCTTCTGCTCAGCGGGCAAGTTACCCTTGCTTATAAAGTCGATAATAGGAGTCATCCATGTAGGATTCTTTTCCTCCATTACCGTGGATATCTCCATCTCCGAGATGGATTTATTCTTTAGGATCTCCACTAAAACTTGTTTTGACAGGTGCGCGAAGCTGGTGGATGCGATCTTACTTAGCGCATCCGCTTTTTTATTCTTGCCTCTAGGAACTTGCTTAATTGTAAACCTGTCGAAGCCTTGTATTAGCGATTTGGTTTTGTCGAGGTATTGGACCATGTTATCCTCTTTAGCCACATACTCGCCCAACACATGGTTGGCTACCAATCGGGAGTCCACGTTTGCTTCTAGGTTACGTACACCCATTCGGTTTGCAATGCGTAATCCAGCGATTAGGGCTTCATATTCTGCCTCGTTGTTAGTGGCTGTGAATTCAAAACGCAGTGCGTAAGTGAATTCCATTCCTTCTGGATTAGTGAGGATAAGGCCAGCGCCCGATCCATCCACGCATGAAGATCCATCTGTGAACAAGACCCATGGTTCTTGTAATTCTACCTTGCCCGGTGGGGGTGCGTCATCGGTATCTGGTTTTTCGATGATGAAGTCTGCTAGTATTTTCCCTTTAACCGCGGTGCGTGGCCTGTAAGAGATGTTATACTCTCCTAATAGCACACTCCATTTTTGTAATCGACCCGATGCGTCAGGTTTAGAGATAACTTGTTTGATAGGTTGGTCGGTAATTACTGCTATTGGGTGCGCTTGAAAGTATCGGCGCAGTCTTTTGGCAGCAAATACTAACGCCAAAACCAACTTCTCCATTGAGCTGTAGTTGATCTCTGTCTTTTTGAGTGCTTTACTTACAAAATATACTGGTGTTTGCACATAATTCCTATCCGTCAGTAGCACTGCGCTGATCGCTCCTTGGGTGGCTGATAAGTCGATGATTAACTCCTCCCCTGGTCGGGGTGCGACTAGCTTAGGGAGCGCTGCTATGTGTTTCTTAAGCTTGGTGAAGGCTTCTTTCGCTTCCGCAGTCCACCGAAAGTCTCCCTTTTTAGTGCACTTCTTGAGTGTTTTGAATAAAGGAAGTGACTTATCTGCCGATTTGGACAGGAATCTGTTCAAACCGGCTAGCTTTCCATTTAGAGATTGAACTTCTTTCAACGTGCGCGGTGAAGGAAGTTGGAGGACAGCGTCTGTCTTTTCTGGGCATGGCTTAATGCCATCTGGTTCTATCAGATATCCCAAGAACATTCCTTCTGTAGCGCCGAAAGTGCACTTCTTGGGATTTAACTTCATGTTGATCGCCCGTAGCGTTCTAAATGTTTCTTCTATATCGCGCACCACTTCGTCCTCAGTATGGCTTTTTATGACAAGATCATCCACATAAACTTCTAAGTTGCGGCCCACTTGCTTTTCGAATGCATTATCTACCAATCGCTGGTAGGTGGCGCCCGCATTCTTCAGGCCAAAAGGCATCTTTGTGTAACAGTAGACCCCTTGGCTTGTGTGGAAAGCTGTTTTTTCCTCGTCTTCCTTAGCCATTTGGATTTGGTGGTACCCTTTGTATGCGTCCAAGAAACACTTAAAGGGATATCCACACAACGATTCCACTTTCCAGTCTATCTCTGGTAGTGGGTAGCAGTCCTGTAGACATGCTTTATTAAGGTCAGTGAAGTCCACACACATTCGCCAACTGCCATCGCTCTTTTTGACCATCACTGGGTTGGAGAGCCAATCGTGGTAATAGACTTCCCGCATGATGCCAGCGTCCACAAGTTTGTGTACTTCTTCTAGTATGGCTTTTGCGCGCTCTGGAGCCTGGCCGTGCTTTTTCTGCCTTACTGGTGAATATCCTTGTCGGATTTGTAACTTGTGTTCTGCTATCGATCGTGGTACGCCAGTCATGTGTTTTGGTTCCCAGGCAAAGATATCCAGATTACTCTGTAAGAGTGTGCACACAGCTGCTCTGCCTTTGTCAGACAGCGATCCTCCGATTGATACTTCTTGCTCTGGGTAATCAGGGTGAATTGCGACCTTCAAATTTGGAACTTTAGCTGCGCTCTGTTCTGGGACGTGCGTCGTCTCACATGTAATCGTGTTACATTCTTCTAGTGGCGCAGCGTTGTTGTAAATGGTGACAATGCCACCTTCTACTGGGAATTTGAGCATCCCATGCGCTGTGGACGGTACCGCGCGCAACGCTGAGATTCCTGACCTTCCAATGATGCCATTGTATGGCAAAGGGGATTTGATCACCATAAAGTTCATCCAGGCTGTCGTGGAGTGTTCCTTGTTACCGACAGCAACTAGTAAGCGCAGTTGCCCCATAGGCCATATCTTCTCTCCTGTAAAGCCAGTAAGTGGAGTCGTGGCTGGATTTAACTGTCTTTGTATCTCAGGACGCAATCTCTTGAAGCAATGTTCATACATTATATCCGCTGATGCGCCCCCATCGACATACATGCGGTGGATGTCGTGACCCCCCGCATTTATTTCAATGGTAAGTGGTTCTGCCACTGCGTTGTCCGCAGTCAAGGTGGGGAAGGAAATTTTGCTTTCATGAGAGAATTTCTGGCTCACTTTTTGCCTAATCTTTCGCTGCCATGATTTTATCATGAAGATAGTATCAGCTTTTTCCTTAGGCGCTTCCTTCTTGCCTCCGGTTCTCTGCTTGTCTTTCCCCTCCTTAATATTTTTAACGAGGTGGTCCAACCTGCCTTCTTTCACTAGTTTCTCGATTAGTTGGCGTAACTGGACACATTCATTAGTGGTATGGCCCTTCTGTGCGTGATACTCGCAGTATCAATTCCCTACGCGCCGATCCTCAAGGGTGCGCATAGGTGGGGGTCTTGGAAAGTTCGCACCTTCCGTCGCGAATATCTCCTTTGGAGTTTTTGTTAATAAGGTGTACTTGTCGTTTCCCCATCCGCTTCCTTGGTTGCGATAACTTTTGTTACGATTGCCACTTTGGTCATTGGATTGTCTCCTTGACTCTTCTTGTGACCTATGGTTCGAGTAGCCTTTCTTGCTATCCGCAGCGGCTGCTTCTCCTTGGACGAAGGACCTTGTGCGCTTCATGAGTTCGTCAAAAGTTAGGGGAACCTTATCATTTAACTTTTTTATCAAATCTGGGTTATTGATTGCATTCATAAAACCCGATATTTTTAGTATCTCTGGGCACGCCTTGACTTGCATGCATTCGTCCTTAAAGCGTTCCATGAAAGCGCTTGTGGATTCCCCTTGTCGCTGTTTAACCCTAGCGAGTTCGACAGGGTTTTTGGCGCATTTCTTCCTTTGAGTAAAGTTTAAACGAAACGCCTTGCGCAACTCTTCAAACCCACCGATGCTTCTGCGTGGAAGCTTACTAAACCAGTTGCGCGCATTCCCTACTAATGTAGAGTTGAACATATGGCACCACACAGGTTGTGGCCAATTTTCGATAGTGGCTGCTGATTCAAAAATTTTTAGGTGATCATCAGGATCACTTGTCCCATCATATGTTTTGACGTTAGCAGGCATGCGCCTTTTCTTATTCTCTGAAAAATCGCTGATGCGCCTAGTAAACGCATCAACTTTTTGGCGACGCCAGGGAAGAGACATGTCTTCGTCTTCCTGGTCGCGGTATTTCCCTATTGATTTCCAGTGTCCAGTTTCTTTGTCCTCGTTGTCCGAGGAATCACTTAAAGATGAGCGTACTCTTTTGCGACGCTTGCGTCGACTATCATCAGAATCTGAGCTTGCTCCTCTGTGGCGCTTGCGCCGACTATCCTCAGAATCGGAGCTTGATGGGATTTCACTTGGGGAGCACCGTCGCCCAAGCCTATCCTGAATTCTGCGACTGCCAAGCCTAGCATGGACATTGGCGCGCCGTTCCCCATCTTCATGCTCCTCCAAATGCTGAAAGTCGGCTGCTTCATCATCCACAACCTTCCTTCCAATTCTGGTAAACACTGGTTGTTTGCGGTTATCCTTCTCGCGTCTTTCCTTTCGGTAACGCGGTGGGGATGCTTCGTACTTAGGGTCGAAGTTGAGTCTGGCGTGCAGACTTTGGCTTGACCTCTTCTTTGCCTCCTCTTGCATGAGCGCTGCCAAGGCTTCGTAGTTTTGAGATACGAAGTCACTTGGCGCTAGTTCAGGCGTGACTCCTTCTAGCGCGATGGAGTCCGCTTCCACAACAAGATCCTTGTTTCGGATAGGCGCATTTGGTGGCTCAGAGAAGTTCACTTCTGGCATGGCAAGGGGAGTGCGCTGTGGGTCTACCGCGCTAGTACTTGTTGTAGTAGCATTGGTAGTCATAGTGGGCGGTTCTACTGGAGTAAGGAGCAGATCTGAGTACGCTTCAAAGCTTCTAGGCACACTGGTTGTTCCAGAGGTCTGCTTGGAGGCCGCATCAGTTTGCTGTTTCTTCCCTAGTAAATCGTCATGCGTTTTCTTCGCATGCGGAGTCTGCTCCTTTCCGTGCTTCGTCATTCTAGTTCTTAGCAAAGCTCTTAGTGTAGGGTCCCACGGATGGCGCCACTTGTTGATACAAAAGTTGGGCGTTCCTTGATTCCGTACCAATTCGATCTTAATGCTTGAGACCTGCACACTAAGAAAACAGAAAAACACCGTTAGGCTTATCGTGGGATTGTCTCCCACGATTATCCTCCGGCGTGAGAGTAAGTAATCGGTTTTGGGGTTTGTAGAAGTGTTAGGGTTTGTAAGTCGTACCTTTGTGAGGGTTGAGATGCCCTCTATATATGGACACGAAATCCTTATTGGTTTCGTGTTCCCCAATCTTCGGTCTATCTCGCGTAGGGCGGTTAGGCAATATATATCCCATAAATAAAAGATATATTATCGCAGCCATAAATAGCGTTGGGTTTGGGCAATCGTGAGCCCAAACCGTTATCGCAATAGCCCATATCGTGACGGGCTAGAGTCTATTCGTGATGGACTTAAGTATGGGCCGGGTTCGTGACCCGAATACGGACTATACGTCATCATCTGAATTGATTCTCAAGTTTGGAGAGCTGTGTTTCTTGAGAGAGAATGAATTTTTGCAGTGATTCCTCGCGATTTTGTTGTTTATGCGTATGCTGATGAGGATAATGTTCAGACCAAGTGAGTGGGGGAGAGTCATTGAATGATACGCTTCGAGTTTGGTTCCAACTAAAATTTGGTTTACTCTTCCATGCCTCATACCTATCTTCGGAATTCTTGGGTCCATAATTAGTGGTGAGCCACTTATCTCCCGCCTTATCGATTCGCGAGGATGCGAATTCTTGGAAAGCCTGTTTGGGGAGTTCCATGCAATCATGAGTGTAACACCCCAACCCGACAAGGGTAAAGATGTCACGCAAATGGTTTCATATCAGATATAACAAAACATACATTCAAAAGTAATACAATGATTCTGAAGGGTTACAAAGGAAATACTGAAATAACCAGGTTACAAAGCGAATACAATTTCTAACTATAGGATAACTTCTAATCATCTCTAGGCCAAAACTATCAAGTCTTCTAAGTCCAAAAGTCTCTTCACTCGTACCCATCTTCCAACTAAAACCTGCCGCACATGAAAAGAAAACGTGCGGCTGAGCTTACAAAGCTCAGTGAACAGATACATAATACAAGCAAGGATAACGAAACGGTAATATAATGAAGTACTGAAAATGTCATAAGGTATAATCAAAGCGAAAGAGAAATAAGGAAATATAGGATAGTCATCTACCACGAGCCCATAACTCAAAGTCATAATCTCAAAGTCAACATCTCAAAATCATAGTCTCACAATCAGAGGGGATACCTCTCAGGCAACCAGATAATATGAGGGGTGTCCTCATGTATCAATAGGGGTGGAGTAGCTAGCTCCCATAAATGTGAAAGGCGTATATTGCACACAAGCACCAGTCACCTCAAAGTCATACTCAAAGTCATAGTTAAATCCACTAAACAAAAACATGCCTAGGATTGCAATCCATACGCCCCAAACTCAAAGTCATAATCTCAAAGTCATCGTAGCCATGGCAGATAATCATAAAAGGGACGGTGTGTGAGAAATCACTCCCCCACACGGGAGTCATGCCAGTGGTGCATCACAGACATGGCCAGGTTACCTTCCTGGCTAGGTACACAGAAATTGGCTCGGGTATCAAACTAAGAGTCAGGTCTCAAAGTCATCACAAAAGGTCATATATCAAAAGGTACATCTCAAAGTCATATCAAAAGTAATATCAAAGGTTCACTCAAAAGGAACATAGCAATGGCTTGGGAGATCTTAACTGAATCATAACTCAAAATCAATGTATGGAATATGAGAACCCTTTCTTAAAAAGGGTAGAGTATCCGTACCTCATTCGAAACAAAAGCAAACAACAAAAGAAAAGTCACAAGATGATCACTCCCGCTTCACGGAACCTATACGAATTAAATACCAAGTATTACTTTAAGTTCATATGAATTTTGTATGCTTCCCACTTTTTGAAATTTTCTATATTTATCACGTTTTCTGATATAACGACGTTTAGGTTTAGAAATGCCAATTAGATAATTTAAGACTTAATATGATACATATTTTAGTTTTAGGTTTAATATGACACCTTTATAAATTTTAGGGTGAAATGGGTCTAAATTGTAAATTATATGATGAGATGTGAAATTAAATGAAAACATAAGCTACTTTTGTAGCACTGTCCACTACTCCAACAGTCAAGACTCACTCACTCTACATTCCTATGATTTGATAATTCAATATATGAACAAAATAAAGAGAACCAATGTGACCATGCCTTGCTATGTCCTACTGACATGCTATTCTTATTATATTACCAAACCATCCATACAACACAACCTTCAAGACCCTACTAACATGCTACATAGAAAAAAAACAAATCTGAGACTTCTCTATTTTATGGTTTGAAACAGAAATGAAGACAACCAAAAGACCCATGCATGCAAACTTACTTCAATTCGTATGATATAAGTTGAAAACGAAAGTGCACACAACAGCCCTACATGAACACTATACTTACATATGACACAATCACAAGACCCACTTCTTCGCGTAAAACTCGACTCACATCACAGCCACACGACTAAATGCAAGCAGATTCACAGCCCTACTTTCCATGTTTTCAACTTATTATAAACGCCACACACACACACATTTGAATCCCAGAATAGTACACATATTCAACCACACAAACTTGGTTCTTTCCTGCAATTCGACCCACTTCACACACCTATGCCGACCTTTATCTCGACCCAACAGTACCCATTTACTCGAGACCAAACCACTTATTTATTCCCTTATTTGATTATGTATCGACATGTTATAGGCGACACTAAAACCCTAAATCGACTTAGCACTTCATCATGTTATGCACATATGTTCACGATCCACAAATACGTCCTTTTAATTTCGACATTACCTCTTGATATTACATGTTCCAGTTCTGAGGTTATATGTCTGCTTATATACACCTTCTGGTTCGTTATTTCCTGCCCACTATTGATCCAAATTTCATGTAACAAAGCTGTATATCAACATGCATTAATTGTCCATATTAAACTCTAGATCGATACATGTGATGTTTCTTATTTCCTGCTTCTCATTTTATCATTTCATGAGTAACTTTTTCAGATTATATGCCACCCTCTACACATGTACTGGTTCATTATTTTACTTACAATAAAGGTCCAAATTTCATGCAGCAAAACAGGTTTAGTTATCCAGATGAGACCTTATATATCGACTTATATTATCACTATTTCTTGCGACTCTTATTCAATTATTCAGGTCGATCTAGTTATAGTTTTAGGTTACAACAATTTATATTTCATGTGATCATGACGAGAGGAAAACGAGGTTAAAGGGGAATACCTTGGTGTCGAATTGGAAGAAGAAAACGAGGTAAGAAAGGACCAGAATTCGAGCCCAATATAACCCTATTCGAACTTCCATCACTGCTACGATCAAACACCCTACTGCACGTCCATAATTTGATTTGAACAATCCATCTTCGGTCCACCTTGCTACTCGAATGAATGGGAAATAAACTACTGCCGCTGCTTGGTTTCAAATGGATGGCAAAACATGTGGTTAAGATTACCTTTATGTAATGAATGAGAGCAAAGGTCAAAGCCTCCTTGGTGGTTTTGCAACTGATCGAACAACAGTAACAAAAGAGAGAGCAGCAGCAGTTGGTCGACAATTATGAGAGAGGTTTTAGAAGAAAAGTAGCAGCCAAAGTTTTGTGGTGAGGGAGATTTAGGGTTTGCCAATGTTCGGTTATAATAATGATAGAGAAAACCGTGTTTTAGATTGATACAAGTAAGGAATGTGCCAAAGTTTTAGGGATTCCAATTCAATAGGTTCTTATCTCTTCATATTTTGACTTAACCGAAATTTTTAGGTGCATGTGTCATAAATGTCGCCTAGCATGGTCTTAGGGTTAGGATATTTATTTTGTACATTTAAATTATAATGTAAGGTTCAATTACTAGCTTAATTCATTTGGTAACTTATGATATTGATTAAGTACAAAAGATATAACTCTCTTATGGTTTAATAAGTTCTTGAAAGTTCAAACATAGAGGGTATTTTGGTCAATTAATATGTTTTAGATTTTCGGGTTTTACAACTCTTCCCCTCTAACGAAAAAATTTCGTCCTCGAAATTTGCAAAGAATCACAATGAAAGAACCGGAAACAAAACAGAGACACACTAGGCTGAGGTTGAATCCAATTGACAACGCACCAATATACGGATGATAATCGAATTCCCCAGGAAAAGGTACAAACAGTACGTAGGGTTTACATCGAATTGATTAGGCGAATTAAACGAGAATACATCGAATCGTAGCAATCATGAGGTGGTGTAAAGGTGTAACTCTTCAGCTTTTCAAATAGTCTCGGCTTAACTATAGCCTTCCAAAAGTATTCTCATACACAAACAGGTCTTGTTATTCTCAGAATCCGAAATCTCATATCTTAACTCATAGCAAATCAAAATGAACAGACTTAACGAATGCGGAATGCATATATATAGCAAAACAGAGGTATATTTTCATATGATAACAGATCGAATCCGTAAGGACAGAAAGCATGTCATTAGATATCATCAATGGCAGAAAGCTCTATAATAGAATTTAAGATCATTATCGGAAGTGCAGAGGTCAGCAAAACGCTCGTCGAGCATCCAACCGTATCAAGTCGAATATCAAGGACAGCAATCAGCTGGATAGGTAGAATGAATCTAAAGTCTCATTAAACGCGGATAATCTCATTCAGATATTCAGAACTTCTAGGGTTCTAAGGCACTTCTTGAAATATCCTATGCCCACAACAAGTGCACGTTATATGATGTAAGTATTATCACGTTGATCAGGCGTCATAATACTAGCATCATATAAATATGCCCCCATGATGGTCATACTTTATCTCAAGTCGTGAGCAACACAACTTATCTAAATCCACCTAGTCCACCTACAGTCTCAGGGTCACCAAAGTCAAACATCATAACTAAGAATACGAAATTACTCGAAGGGTACCGAGAATCCGAAAATGTCCATCAGAATTCAGGTACGTCATTAATAGCGCCAAGACTTCATAACTTACCGAAATCAATTCAGCCCAAAATAAGCGGTTACTTCAACATCCGTCTTTTCATAAATATCCAAATTCCTTCCATATCTCGTCAAAATTCTCATGCAAATCGTTATTCAACAAACGCGAAATGAACACAGAACGGAATTACTAACAGCGAACCAAATCATTCAAAGGACCTCATTAACAGGTAACGGAATTTAAGTAGGTTGAGGTAAACGAATACGTCGTCGATAGCTTCATCCTTCACAGAATCATCTCGGCTGAACACAATGTCCGATTCAACACTCGTCTATTCACCTGCAAAATTCTAAAGTTCCTTCCAAGTTGGAGTAGTTTGACGCTTGTCTATCTTCCCTCATGGTGAAAAGGAATTACAAACTTGAGCCTGGTTCCTCAAGCCTTTGGCAACTCTTCTTGCTATTGTGGTGTCGTAACGGTAGTCTCTGACATGATCACTGCGCATCCCTCCATCCGCAAGCCTGCTTCAGCTATCAATTCATCTTAGTACAACTAAAATGAATAGAGAAACAAGATTGCGTTTCTTCGACAGGTCTTCTAACACCGTTCCAGGTTTTGAGGTAACACCGCCGTTGCCAACTCCAGATTATGTGTTGAATGGTTCGTCTCCTACGGTCTGGTTGTCTTGATGCCCGAACTGTAATCTTCGCGGGTCGCCTAATATATGATCGAATATTATCCCAGCTCCTCTCTCCTCCTATATGCTTCATCCCTGGTAATGCTCGTCGCCACCGTCTCCTACTACTCTTCCACCAAGTTCTTCACTCCGATAACTGTCTTCGATCTCGGTTCTTCCTGGGAAAAACTCTGTCTTCACAACATACAGGGTAGCGTCGTCTACAATGGTTTCTGAATGTCAATCAAGTTTCTCTTCCAGATCAAGTGGTCGTCTCATCATTAATCCCTATGTTCTTCTTTCATTTTCTGAACATAACACAATGTCATACTATGACAATTTGTCCAAAATACGCAAAGACATGACCATTTTTAGCCAATACCATTGGCATCACTCAAACTCATAAGGTTTTAACGAGTGTAAGGACGGTCTCTGAAATTATTTAGGGAAAACTTTCACATACACTTCATGCCGCCTTCCTCCTTCTTCAAAATAAAACTGGACTACTTCACAGAGGTTACTCTCGGTTAGTTAGCCCCCTTCTTAGAAGTTCTTGTGGTTGCTGCTTCAGCCCTTCAAATCTAAAACGATGAAATCAGATACGAAGTTTCAAAAGAAAGGCCGAATCAATTATTGATACTCGGAAACGGATAATGATTACTGATAGTGGTACGATTAGGTTTACAATAGTCGATACGTCGACACATCCTTCTTCCTTCCTTCTTCATAAACCAGCAAGAGCATACAAGAGAATCGTTGAGGTGAGCAAAATCATATTACATCGGAAATACTGGAAAATCTTCGTACAACGAAATATTTCTGATGGCGGAACTTTCCAAGGGTGGATAGTAATGGTTGTCAGGAAAACTTGATAATCATATGAGTTCAGGGTTGGTGCTTCCATAGCGGCAAAACTTTAGCAGGTTCAGGTGTAGAGATTCATCATAAAGAAGTAGGGTGAAGCAGATTGGCAAAATTACATTTCAGATACGGTAGTCTTAGGGTAGCTTTACAAGTAGTCATCCAGTCCATAACCAAAAGACCCATACAATAAGACATGTCAAGATTAAAATATTCATAGAACGAATGCAGCCATCAAATCAGACGGATAGTTCATATATTGAAGTTCAGCACGTATTTCAATAAAAGTGTTGAGATGGATAAACGAACAGTTCAAGGTGTAGGAATTTGTCCGGCTTCTTAACATAAGCAGTAAGTAAGGCGTGCATTACTAGTAGCACGAACATTGTATAATTGTCAAAAGTGAGATGTATAGAATATCCGTTATTAGCATCATCATGCTCAGTTAACAACCCATACTGAGATAACATAACATCATATTCTTCCAAAGGAAATGGTTGGCAGTACGAGGTTCGTCATTCAAAGGAAAGGAACATAACTTCCTATATCCATGGTTAATAATTACCGGAATTCTCATAGGAGTAGTAATGGATCTATGCAAAGTTAAGTAGTATCGGATGATACATTTACATTCAGCATAAGCAATGAATTCACAAAATGTGTCGAACACATTATGGTTGATCGACCTATGATATGGTCGGAAAGGTGTCAACAGCTTGTCAAACAAGTCGGAGGTGGAGGTCAAAATCTGGAAATGAAACTTAAATGGTGTAAGGTATCCAGGTGGGTTTTACGAGGCATTCCACTTACTTGGTTTCTAAGCTTTAAGTTACAAAACTTCTAAAGGCAGAGGCACGAATCAGAGTGATGCGGAAGCAGAGATACTTAAACAAATGCCTTATAGTCTACCCATTCCTCACCGGTCAAAACTTACATTCCTATAGGGAAATCCTAAAGCAATATTCAAAGGTTGACTTACGAGCGCCTACAGGGAAAACTTAGTGGTCCTAACTTACACAGGCCAAGGGTAAATGTATTACGAATCGCAGCCTGTCTCTGATACCATAATTGTAACACCCCAACCCGACAAGGGTAAAGATGTCACGCAAATGGTTTCATATCAGATATAACAAAACATACATTCAAAAGTAATACAATGATTCTGAAGGGTTACAAAGGAAATACTGAAATAACCAGGTTACAAAGCGAATACAATTTCTAAATATAGGATAACTTCTAATCATCTCTAGGCCAAAACTATCAAGTCTTCTAAGTCCAAAAGTCTCTTCACTCGTACCCATCTTCCAACTAAAACCTGCCGCACATGAAAAGAAAACGTGCGGCTGAGCTTACAAAGCTCAGTGAACAGATATATAATACAAGCAAAGATAACGAAACGGTAATATAATGAAGTACTGAAAATGTCATAAGGTATAATCAAAGCGAAAGAGAAATAAGGAAATATAGGATAGTCATCTACCACGAGCCCATAACTCAAAGTCATAATCTCAAAGTCAACATCTCAAAATCATAGTCTCACAATCAGAGGGGATACCTCTCAGGCAACCAGATAATATGAGGGGTGTCCTCATGTATCAACAGGGGTGGAGTAGCTAGCTCCCATAAATGTGAAAGGCGTGTATTGCACACAAGCACCAGTCACCTCAAAGTCATACTCAAAGTCATAGTTAAATCCACTAAACAAAAACATGCCTAGGATTGCAATCCATACGCCCCAAACTCAAAGTCATAATCTCAAAGTCATAGTAGCCATGGCAGATAATCATAAAAGGGACGGTGTGAGAAATCACTCCCCCACACGGGAGTCATGCCAGTGGTGCATCACAGACATGGCCAGGTTACCTTCCTGGCTAGGTACACAGAAATTGGCTCGGGTATCAAACTAAGAGTCAGGTCTCAAAGTCATCACAAAAGGTCATATATCAAAAGGTACATCTCAAAGTCATATCAAAAGTAATATCAAAGGTTCACTCAAAAGGAACATAGCAATGGCTTGGGAGATCTTAACTGAATCATAACTCAAAATCAATGTATGGAATATGAGAACCCTTACTGAAAAAGGGCAGAGTATCTGTACCTCATTCAAAACAAAAGCAAACAACAAAAGAAAAGTCACAAGATGATCACTCCCGCTTCACGGAACCTATACGAATTAAATACCAAGTATTACTTTAAGTTCATATGAATTTTGTATGCTTCCCACTTTTTGAAATTTTCTATATTTATCACGTTTTCTGATATAACGACGTTTAGGTTTAGAAATGCCAATTAGATAATTTAAGATTTAATATGATACATATTTAGTTTTAGGTTTAATATGACACCTTTATACATTTTAGGGTGAAATGGGTCTAAATTGTAAATTATATGATGAGATGTGAAATTAAATGAAAACATAAGCTACTTTTGTAGCACTGTCCACTACTCCAACAGTCAAGACTCACTCACTCTACATTCCTATGATTTGATAATTCAATATATGAACAAAATAAAGAGAACCAATGTGACCATGCCTTGCTATGTCCTACTGACCTGCTATTCTTATTATATTACCAAACCATCCATACAACACAACCTTCAAGACCCTACTAACATGCTACATAGAAAAAAAACAAATCCGAGACTTCTCTATTTTATGGTTTGAAACAGAAATGAAGACAACCAAAAGACCCATGCATGCAAACTTACTTCAATTCGTATGATATAAGTTGAAAACGAAAGTGCACACAACAGCCCTACATGAACACTATACTTACATATGACACAATCACAAGACCCACTTCTTCGCGTAAAACTCGACTCACATCACAGCCACACGACTAAATGCAAGCAGATTCACAGCCCTACTTTCCATGTTTTCAACTTATTATAAACGCCACACACACACACATTTGAATCCCAGAATAGTACACATATTCAACCACACAAAACTTAGTTCTTTCCTGCAATTCGACCCACTTCACACACCTATGCCGACCTTTATCTCGACCCAACAGTACCCATTTACTCGAGACCAAACCACTTATTTATTCCCTTATTTGATTATGTATCGACATGTTATAAGCGACACTAAAACCCTAAATCGACTTAGCACTTCATCATGTTATGCACATATGTTCACGATCCACAAATACATCCTTTTAATTTCGACATTACCTCTTGATATTACATGTTCCAGTTCTGAGGTTATATGTCTGCTTATATACACCTTCTGGTTCGTTATTTCCTGCCCACTATTGATCCAAATTTCATGTAACAAAGCTGTATATCAACATGCATTAATTGTCCATATTAAACTCTAGATCGATACATGTGATGTTTCTTATTTCCTTCTTCTCATTTTATCATTTCATGAGTAACTTTTTCAGATTATATGCCACCCTCTACACATGTACTGGTTCATTATTTTACTTACAATAAAGGTCCAAATTTCATGCAGCAAAACGGGTTTAGTTATCCAAATGAGACCTTATATATCGACTTATATTATCACTATTTCTTGCGACTCTTATTCAATTATTCAGGTCGATCTAGTTATAGTTTTAGGTTACAACAATTTATATTTCATGTGATCATGACGAGAGGAAAACGAGGTTAAAGGGGAATACCTTGGTGTCGAATTGGAAGAAGAAAACGAGGTAAGAAAGGACCAGAATTCGAGCCCAATATAACCCTATTCGAACTTCCATCACTGCTACGATCAAACACCCTACTGCACGTCCATAATTTGATTTGAACAATCCATCTTCGGTCCACCTTGCTACTCGAATGAATGGGAAATAAACTACTGCCGCTGCTTGGTTTCAAATGGATGGCAAAACATGTGGTTAAGATTACCTTTATGTAATGAATGAGAGCAAAGGTCAAAGCCTCCTTGGTGGTTTTGCAACTGATCGAACAACAGTAACAAAAGAGAGAGCAGCAGCAGTTGGTCGACAATTGTGAGAGAGGTTTTAGAAGAAAAGTAGCAGCCGAAGTTTTGTGGTGAGGGAGATTTAGGGTTTGCCAATGTTCGGTTATAATAATGATAGAGAAAACCGTGTTTTAGATTGATACAAGTAAGGAATGTGCCAAAGTTTTAGGGATTCCAATTCAATAGGTTCTTATCTCTTCATATTTTGACTTAACCGAAATTTTTAGGTGCATGTGTCATAAATGTCGCCTAGCATGGTCTTAGGGTTAGGATATTTATTTTGTACATTTAAATTATAATGTAAGGTTCAATTACTAGCTTAATTCATTTGGTAACTTATGATATTGATTAAGTACAAAAGATATAACTCTCTTATGGTTTAATAAGTTCTTGAAAGTTCAAACATAGAGGGTATTTTGGTCAATTAATATGTTTTAGATTTTCGGGTTTTACATCCATGCAATCATGAGTGTCGTGGGGACCACTACATAATTTACACGAAGAAGTGATTTTGTTCACTTGGCTTGAAGGTTTAGGAGCCTCGTAGGATTTCATAAGAAACTTGACTTGGTCTTCAAGTTCTATGATCCTACGGTCGGAAGTGCTTGAATTGTTCGAAGGCAAAGATATTGCCTTGACCGTTTTATTCAAATCACGGGGATCACTCCAACTTTTGTTGTCATAAAGAGCAAGATCTTCTAGGAGAGCCCATGATTCTTCCGCACTTAGATCACGTAGCTTACCACCGGCCGATTGGTCAATGGTTTGCCTCGTGGAGAGATTGATATGGTCATAGAAGATTTGGACTTGGAGACAAAGTTCTATGCCATGGTGAGGGACTTTTTGGAGTAAGTCCTTGAATCGAGTCCATGCCTCGTAGAGGGTTTCGCCTTGACGTTGTTGGAACATCAAGATATCATTCCTTAGCTTGGTAGTTCTTCCTGGTGGGAAAAACTGAGCAAGGAAACGAGTGGTGAGATCATCCCAAGAGGTGATGGATCCTGCTGGTAGACGCTCTAGCCATTGACTAGCTTGGTCCCGCAGAGAGAATTGAAAGAGACGCAGTCGGGTCGTCTCTCGAGTGGCAACATCAAGGTCTATGGAATCAACAATTTTGAGAAAGTCCATGAGATGTTGATTAGGATCTTCGGAACGAAGTCCATGGAATGCGCATCCGCTTTGCACCAACCGGATGGTGTCGGATCGCAAGGGTGTGACATTGGCTCCTTGAGTGAGCTCAATGGTGTTCCGGTAGCCATGGTGGCTAGGACGGGAGTAGTCTCCTAAGGTACGGGCTCTAGGAGGTGGGTGTTGTTGTGGTGGTGGGTTGTTGGGATCAAGGATATTACCACCTTCCATGATGTCGGATGGTAATGGTTACGAACAAAGAACGAAGAAAAAAAAATAGACTAAAGAAAACCTAGAAAAAGAAAATAAAAATCTCACTAGAAAGGAATCTAGTGAGTAGACCTAATAAAATAAAAATTCAACCTAAACAATAACTATTCCCCGGCAACGGCGCCAAAAACTTGATGCGTGGTTTTGCAACCTTACAACAGGTTTTACCTCTCGAGGGATCTCAAGAGGCTTACAACCCCACCAGGCAGTGTACCTGACCGATGTAGTATAGTGTAGTGGTAAGTACGGGGGATTGATCGTTCTCCACAGGGAATAATGTCGTTAGGATTGAAAAACTACTCTAATAGGTCTAAGGGTGAGGGAAGATTCTTTTTTGTATTTTTATATTTTATGAAAGCAAGTAAAATCTCGGGTTTGAAGGAGTGGGCGGAATTAGTTGCTAGTCAACTAACCCAAATAACTACAAATGAAAATAAAATAAAATAACTGAAAATGAAAAGATTGTGAAACTTATGTGGAGAGAAATGTGTTTACTTAGATTTCCTTACTCCCTAACTATCTTTTACCGGTTGATTAGTGTGTATTGATTGCGTGGATGACGGGTGTATTCCTTAATACCAATCGTGGGGTGGCGTACGTACTTCCCCAACTCTACAAGCTCCTACTTCACTCCTATGTCGAGCCGGCTAGGAAGCTCCTAACATGGGATCATTAGAATTCACTCATGCATTAAATACAACCATAAAAACCTTAGTACGCATTGGTTCATGTTTCTTAAGACGTTCAAGCAAGTTACCGAATAGGAAGTTAGCCAGTTTTCTTAAGCCTAACATCGATAAACAATCATCCAATACAATTAATAACACACTAATAACCAATAATCAATAGCTAGCTTTCATTAGATCTAAGCAAACACAAGATAAATCTAGCCTAGCATGTTAATCAAAAGACAAGAACAAGATGTAATCAAACAACACATAGACATATTGATTGATTAAACAAATACTTATCTTCAATTAAACATGGGAGATCCAAGGGTATGAAAACCCTTAAAAATGGCAGAAATTCGTCTTTAGGGTTTCTCCTCACAAAGTTGCACACTAATGACAAAAAATTGCAAAACTATATATAGAGTTTAAGGGCTGACGGCGTCACGTTGTAGATCTTGACGCCGTCACCTCGCCATGTCTAGGGTTCCTGGATGGCCTTCTTGTCGCCGTCCCTCTTTAGTGCTCCAATATCCGCTCTGGCTTATCAAGGCTTGACGCCGTCAGAATAAGGCTTGACGCCGTCCCTCTTTAATTTAAACCGTGATGGCCTTGATCACTTCAAAGGGTGACGCCGTCAGAAATCCTTTGTAAAATTCTCTGGCTTATCATGTGTATTTTTCATATCCACCTTATTTGCCAAGCCATGACGCCGTCAAGGGCAATCCTTGACGCCGTCAAAGGTACTTTTCCAGCCGATTTTGAGACTTTGTCATTTTCTTCACTTTTATGCTCCAAAAACGTCCAAAATGCTTCCTTTTCCAGATTTCTTCTCCAAAGTACCTAAAATGACAAAAGGAACGATTTAGGGCAATATTTGATCAAATAAATACGATTTAGGGCTTAAATGACCCCCTAAAAGCGGTACACTTTTCGCTTCATCAATACACATTCATAGTCTTTCATCCTCTGATAATCTTCCTCCCCAATATATTCATCAATTTGGGCAATTTTTCTCCCCAATATTTGGTTAATCTTCCTCCCCTGTTTGGAAGATCTCTCACCATCATCTGAGCTTGACTCTTTTGATGAACAAGAAGAAGTTCATCTTCCAATTTGGATACCTTATCAAACAATATTGTACATGTAGCCATCAATTCCTTAAATTCCACTCTGCTGCCCTCATCACTTCCAGGTGTGTTAACTCCTATGAGAGGTGAATAATGGGGCAATAACTCATAATCCATCATTAGATGGGTTTCTGAGCCATTATGAATCCAAAAGGTTTTAAGAAACTTTTGACTTAGCAGTATGAACTTGATTTTCATGAAAAATCATACTGTTTACAACCATTTTGAAGGGATTAAGTGTGATAACAGACACTTAATCATGATTTCGGTTTAAATTAACCTCTGGTTGTGTGAGAACCAATGTTTTCAGTTATAAATAACTGCCTGTGTACAAATAAACCCATTCAAAGGGCTTTCTTGACAGGTTTTCCAGCTCGTTGCAGTTGTTGCCTCTAACACAAGTGTTAGATTCACTTTTGCTCTTTGTTCTTTCTATCAGATGTCCTTAGACTTACTCATTATACTTAAAAGTATAAAATGATAGAAAGTGAGTTGAGTCTGTTACTATCTGATCAACAGAGCCATCAAGTCAATGTGAAACATCATAATCAGGTTTCAAGAAAGAAGTTTTAAAGAATCAATTAACTTAGGTGCAAACCTTTGTTAATGAATTCCCAAACTCTGTCCATCATGAACCTATTATGTCAGTAACTTGTATCATCATTCTGCTGCTCACACATTTCACTTGAAACTTCCTCTTTGCTCAAGTGTTCATACTTGAAATTGTTAGTCCAAAACCAAGAAAACATAATGCAGAGCGTTTGTTTTGTAGCAGTAGAATTATATAACTAACAGTATGAACCAAACAATCAAAATTTGTACTAGCAGTACAAACTTTTTAATAACAGTAGTAATTGACAATGCTAGCAGTACAAACTTAATTTGTATACAAAAACACACAGTTTCAAAATATTAAGGATTAAGCATTCCAATACTTGCTACCAAGTATTGAAACCTTCTAACATCAAAAGCTTTTGTGAGAAGATCTGCAAAGTTGTGATCAGAATCAATTTTAACCACTTGAATCAACTTTTTCTCATTGCAGTCTCTAATAAAATGATATCTAATTTCAATGTGTTTTGTTTTAGAGTGTTGCACTATATTTTTAATTATGAAAATTGTACTGCTATTATCAATGTATATGACAGTGTTCATGAAATTATACCCATAGTCAAGGAGTTGATTTTGAAGCCAAAGCACTTGACCACAGCAACTTGCACCAGCTACATATTCGGCTTCAGTTGTTGAAGTAGCCACAATTATTTGCTTCTTACACTGCCATGAAATGAGTCTACATCTAAGGAATTGACATCCTCCAGTTGTTGACTTTCTGTCCAAGCATGCACCTGCATAATCACTGTCTGAATGCTACCAAGTCAAAAGGTGATTCTCTAGAATACCATAGACCCAACCTAGGTTGACCCTTGAGATATCTAAAAATCCTCTTGATTGATGTTAAGTGAGAAACCTTAGGAGCTACTTGAAATTTTGCACAAGCACAAACAGAGAACATGATATCAGGTCTTGATGATGTGAGATACATCAAAGAACCTATCATATATCTGTATGTGTGTACATCCACATTTTCTCCATCTACATCTTTAAGAAGAGGCTTCTCAGAGTCCATTGGTGTGCTTGCCACTTTCGAATCAGCAAATTGAAATTTCCTTAGAATCTCTGCAACATATTTATCTTGGCTGATAAAAATGCTTTCACTTGATTGCTTAACTTGTAGACCCAAAAAGAATGTAAGTTCCCCCTTAGAACTCATCTGAAACTTATCATGCATAAGTTTCTCAAACTCTAAACACATCTCCTTCCTTGTAGATCCAAAGATGATATCATCCACATACACCTGAACTAGCAAAAGATCCTTCTTGTGCTTCTTGATGAATAATGTCTGATCAATCTTGCCTCTTTGAAATCCATTTTCTGTCAAATAGGAAGCCAGTGTTTCATACCATGCTCTTGGTGCCTGATGAAGGCCATAAAGAGCTTTGACTACCTTGTACACCTTGTCTGGATGTTCTGGATCAATAAAACCTGGAGGTTGTGAGACATACACCTCCTCTTCAATAGTACCATATAAGAAAGCACTCTTGACATCCATTTGATAAACTGTGAAGCCCATAAAAGAAGCATAAGCTAAAAATAATCTAATGGCTTCAATTCTTGCTACTAGAGCAAAAACCTCTTCATAGTCTATCCCTTTTTCTTGTGTGTACCCTTGGGCTACAAGTCTAGCCTTGTCTCTTATCACTATGCCCCTTTCATCCCTTTTGTTCCTGAAAACCCATTTAGTACCAATTACCCTTACACCTTTGGGTAAATCAACTAGCACCCAAACCTTCTGAATTTTAAATTGGAGAAGCTCCTCTTGCATAGCTTCTACCCAGCTTGAATTATCCAAGGCTTTGAGAACATTCTTGGGTTCTGCTTGTGAGAGGAAACATACAAATAAGAAAGAGTTTGCATACTCATGCTGCTTTGATGCATAAAGAGCATCAAGAAGCCCTTGTTGGTCTGAAGACATAAGTTGCTTCCTTGTCTTCACACCAGATTGTACGTCACCAATCACATTGTCCAGGGAGTGAACTTTGTGAATCCTTGTGTATGGTGTAGAAGGAACATGATAGTCAGGTTGGAGATTGTTGAAATCTACCTCATCTTCTGAGAAATCTGCTTCAGTTGAGACTGATGAGCCAGCAGTAGAAACATTTGGCCTAGCAGTATCTTGCTCTGTCTCAGCAGTACTATCATCATTAGAATTGTTAACTGGATTTTCTTGTTCCTTAGTTCCATTTTCCTTGTTTTCACCTTCAATCCCTTCTTTAGCTTCATCAGAAGAAGGTCCATCATTTATTGAAGTTGAATCCACACTTGTCCATATTGGTATCATCACATAATCTTGATCTTTCTCTTTTTCTAACCCTGCCTCATTTGTTGCATCACCAACTTCAGAACTTGAAAAATCATTATTTTCTGCAACAGGCACATAGTTCATTTATTGGGTTAGTGACTCAAGATCAAATAGCCATTTGGGACCTTCACCTACTACATTGGATTTGTTTTCTAGAAATTCCACATGTAGGTTTTCCTCAACTCTCCTAGTTCTTGAGTTGTATACTCTAAATGCTTTGCTATTGAGAGAATATCCAACCAAGAATCCTTCATCTGCTTTACCATCAAATTTTCCTAGATGGTCTAAGGTATTCAGAATTGTCACATGACATCCAAAAGGTCTAAGAAATCCTATTGCAGGAGTTCTACCTCTAAAAAGCTCATAGGATGTCTTATTGTGAGACTTGACAACCAAAACCCTGTTCTGGACATAGCAAGCAGTATTAACTGCTTTAACCTAAAAAGTGATAGGCAACTTAGAGTCAGCTAACATGGTTCTAGCAGCTTCTATGAGTGTCCTATTTCTCCTCTCAGCAACTCTATTCTGCTGAGGAGATCTAGCAACACTAAATTCTCTTTTAATACCCTTTTCCTTGTAGAATTCATCCATAACTCTATTCTTAAACTCTGTCCCATTATCACATCTAATGACTATTACTTTCTTGTCTACTAGGTTTTCTATCTCTGTAATGAATTTCTTAAGAATGCTAGAAGTCTCATCCTTAGAACTTAAAAAGAAAACCCATGTAAATCTGCTATAGTCATCAGTAACAACTAGAAAAAATCTCTTATGCTTAATACTACTCACAGAAGTAGGTCCAAATAAGTCCATATGAAGCATAAACAATGATTGATCTATAGAGTTAAAAAGTTTAGGCTTACAAGTGGCTTTATGTTGTTTGCCTTTAAGACAAGCAATGCATGTTTGGTCATTTTCAAATCTTTTCTGAGGCAAGCCTCTTACCAAACCATTTTTGACAATTTTATTTATGGTTTTGAAATTAATGTGACCAAGCCTCCTATGCCATTTCATTGACTCATCCAATGTGGCTTTTGCAAGCAAAAAAGTAAGATCCTCTTTAGGAACAATCTTCTTCATATCAACACTGTACATGTTGCCCTTTCTTGGAATTTTAAGAAGTACTTGACTTTCATCAGGCATCTTAAAATCAGAAGAAAGCACAAGACATTCAGTGTCAGTAAAAAGAACTTTGTTCTTTTTGTCACACATTTGTGAGACACTAAACAGGTTATACTTAAGCTCTTGCACATAGTACACATCTTCAAAATCTAATTTACCGATTTTAAGAGTACCTTTACCAGTAATTCGTCCTCCTGTTCCCCCTCCGAAGGTAACATATCCTCCATCCAATGATTGAAAGTCTGAAAGATAAGACATGTTGCCTGTCATGTGCCTTGAACATCCACTATCTGAATATCCTTGATCTTCATCATCTGCTTGTGAATGTCCCTGCATATAAATAAGGAAATTAGTTTCCTTAGGGAACCCAAGCCATTACAGACTTGGATTTGCCTTGTGCATCAATGTAATTAAATCTTTTGAGAACAGTTGATGCACCATTGGATTTAAGAGGTCTCCAAATCCAACATGCTGAGGCCTTAACAGCATTGGCCCTCTTTTCCCTAGCAGCCGTATGAACTGCTTGCCTAGCAGTAGAAACTGTTGGCTTTGTAGTTGTACCTTTTAGTTTCCAAAATTATTTTTGGACCACTGATTTTGTTGGAAAATGCCTTTTAGCAGTTATTGGTGCATGTTTGAAAGTTATTTTTGCACCTTTAACTGATGGTTTTGGGTAAACAGAGTTAAAAGGTCTGGCAGTAGTAACTGCTTGTTTAGCAGTAGATACTTGTTTTGGGCCAGACTTTAATGAAACTGATCTGGGTGTTGTTCTAGTAAAATTAGAGTGACTTTTAGTTGTATGCCTTTTTAAATTCGCCCTATGGTTTGAATACCCAGATACCCTATAGTTGCAGAAGGCTGCAAGATGGTCAAAATCTCCACAGATGAAACAAGTTTTGTTATAGAAGTCAAAGTCATCACCTAGTTGGTGAGACTTGAGGTCATTCCAATTCCTTTGGTTACCTCTGGGCTTGTTTATAGTTCTATATTGCTCATAATATCTTACTAGTTGCCTAATATGTTTAACATTTGTTTTAGGCCTAACAGTATCATTTTTGATCGCCTTGGAACACTTGTTCCTGCTTTCTTAACAACATCAGGTTTAGACATAACCTATTCTTCTTCATCATCATCAGATTTCCAGTCCTCAATGATTGGACCATCTGATTTCCTATCAGAGGACACCTTGTCCTCAAGAAGTGAATTATTACTTGAACTCTCACTTACTTTTATAGGTTTGTCAACAACTATATCTTCTTTTGGCTTAACACCATATTCTAATGTAGGTTGTTGAAGGTCAGACAAGCCTATGTGCTCTAGGTCTATCCCTGGGGGTGCAGGGATTCCTCTGTAAGGAGGTGGGACATTTTTATATCCTAACCCAGACTTGGCTTTGTTGATCACTTGACATTCAATTATTTTGCTTACCCCCTTAGAGGCATAGTCTAATGTTTCTACACTTAATTGAATGTTTTCATTTTTCTTTTTAAGCCTATCACACTCAGTTCTTAAAAAGCTAATTTCAGCATCTTTAAAAAATATGTCTTGTTTAAGAAGAGCTTTGTCATCAGAAAAAGCAAATTCGTTGTCTTTATAGTGTATGATCTGCTTCTCTAGGGTAGCTAAACCAACCTTATAATATGTTAAGTTTTGATGAGTTTTGTTTAGTTCTATCCTTTGTTCATCATAATGTTTTCTTAAAGTTTCTAGTTCTTTAAGAGCAGTGCAAGTATTAGAACAAACTTTATCATTTTGTACCTCAGTAGCAGAGAAGGCCATGAGTGCCATCTGAGTAGAAGGTTCTTCTTCATCTGCCATGAAACTCCAATCAAAACCTAAGCCATCAATAGCTACCATAGCTTTTGAGTTTGGCTCAGTAACCTCCCCTGTTTTGGACTTGCTTCCAAAACCTTTGCTTTTGCCATCTTGATGCCTTGGTCTTATACATTCCCTTGAGAAGTGCCCCATCATGTGGCAGTTGTAGCATTCTATCTTTGCTGCTGATAGTGATTCTCTTCCCTGTCCTTTGATAGAATTTCTTAGCCCTCATGCTAAGAAGAGAAATTTGCCATTTTAGGTCCATCTCCTCCAAATCATCATCATTGATTTCCTGGAGGTCTTCATGAGTAAGCATAGACCCATCATTCTGGCTTGTGAGAAAAGCACAACATGTTTTCTCATCCATAATACCAATAGTACTGCTTGATGAACTAGCAGTACCAACTCCCATATCAACCTTCACATATTCTACTGGATTTGAGGTACTAGGAGATGACACAAATGCCATGTTCCCAGTGCTTGAACTAGCACTTCCAGCTTTCTTCACATCTTGTTCAACAATTTTGAAATTGTTGTACAAGTCATTCAGACTCATTGAATCAATATCTGGCATCTTTTTCCAGACAACCACATGCGTAGCCCACTCTGCTGGTAGACTTCTTAAGAACTTGGAGTTTAAATCTTCTTGAGGTATCTCTAAACCAAGAACAGCAAGTTGGCTCACAATCTTCTAAATCCTGTTAAACATGTGATCTAGTGATTCATTTGTTGTTGAAGAGAAGTTTTCAAAATTCTATTTGAGAAAAGTCTTATGGGTCTTCTTGGTGGCTTCATTTCCACCATACCTTTCAACAATGGCTTCAAATAATGATTTGGCATCTTTGAACTTGCTGAAGTTTAAAAGTTGATCATTTGGAATGGCCATCATCAGTATACTTCTGGCGTTGAGGTCATTCTTCTTCTTTACTCTATCTTCTCCAGTTGTTGGGTTGGTATTCATAGTTGTTACTACCTTGTCATCAACTGTTGATGTAGTGGTTGTAGGCTTGAAAGAGTTTCCTTCTTCAATAATTTCCCAAAGTGTATAGTCTTGCACTTGGAAATACTGCTCTATCCTTAACCTCCACATATCAAACTCATTTTGCTTGACCATTGGCAACTTTGCAGCAACATTCGTTTGAATAGACTCCATGTCCATTTCTTCTTCTGCTAAATCAAAGATATCAGCCTGTTCTCTGATACCAATTGAGAGGATGTAATACACTCTGTAGGATGTTAGTCCTTTATAATGTGTGTATGTAATACTTTGAGTGAATATGATTAAGTATGCGGAATTTACTTAACCACACTTAGAAGGATATTGGTTATGGAAATGGAACAGTGATGCTTGTTATTGGAAAAATGAAAACAGAAAGTATAACACCAAACGATTCAATATTATTGAGAATAATACGAGTGATCTTCACTATCACTAAGGTTACAAACCTTGAATCTCTATTACAAAGAAAACTATTTCTATTATGTTCAACACAATGTATGTTTTCTCAGCTTTCAACTAGTCACTTGAATATTTTCTATTAAGCAGTTTTGCTATCTAAGATAAGATCTCCCTCTTATACAACAAAGGAGATCTTTACAATTATGATAAGTCTTGTTGAACTACTTGCATGTTATGTGTGTCAGTCCCTAAGATACAACTTGTTCTGTGTATTCAACATGTTGACTGAACACATATCTAAGATATTATCTACCGTATATATTTGACTTTTATACAAAAATATCGTATACATACTTATCCATCCAGCAGTAGTATACGCGACACTTATCCATTCAGCAGTAGGATGAGTCACTCCAACGCCAGTATCTGATAAACTAGCAGTAGAATCTTGCGGCAGTAGAAACTCTAACACTAGCAGTACAATCTAATACACTAGCAGTAGTATCAACACTTAGTGTATTTCCTTAAGCAGTACTAACCTTGTAAACATTTAATTCCCAGTACTAATCTTCAGAACATTTAATTCCCAACACTTTATAAGCTTTTATTAATATGAAGTATTTTAAGATTGTGTTATAGTGTTTTTAGTTTGTTTAGTTTGTTTAATTTAAGTTTATTGGAAATGTTTGAAGTGTTTATGAGTTGTGGTAATCATTCAAAATTATCAAGAAATTGAGGAACGATTTTGTTTAAGTCGGGTTTTTGCTAAAAATTTCATCAACTTCTGGTTGAAGTACCAACCCACGGCTTAAGTCCTCATTTTTACCAAACAAGAAAGAAAGAAAAAAACACCACAAAACACCAACACTTTCAACATCATTCCAATTGATTGGGAGATTGAAGTTTAATACTTACATTGAGTTTCTAAGGATTCAATGGCATCAAAAAGAGTAAGTAACACCATCCAATTACTTTAATTTGTTCTTAATTCGAATTTGATTTCTAGGGTTTTGAATTGGGCGAAATTTATATAGTTCGTATTGATTGAATTTCTTTGATGGGGTTACTAGAGGGTTGGTAATAGGATTGATTGCAAGTGAAATTAGATGAAATGGTTGAGTATGGAATGAGAATTTGAGGTTTTGAAATTTGGGGCTCATGATGTCGAATTTTTGGGAATTAGAATCAAGATTGATTGGATTTCTTGTGGTATATGGTTATGAACTAGTTTTTATATGCTATTTGATTAATTATATGGACCACTTATTTGTTTGATTTTGATTTGATTCAAGGATTTTTTTTTTTTTTTTTTTTTTTTTTTTTTTTTTGAGGTTTAGAAGTTAAGAGGATATGGAGAATTAAGCCAATAGAATAGGCACTAATAAGCCTAGAGGAGAAAGGTAGTAACTTGTTAAGAAGTGGGGATGAGCTAGAAAACCCGTTTGTGATGTTGATGTGCAGTAAAACACGGCTGGGAGCCCAACCGACGGTTCAAGATTGAGCCGCGGTGGCTGAGCCTTTTCTGTCCCACAAACAAAACCCAACCGCCGGTTCAAAGCTGAGCCGCGGCGGTTGGTGTTAGGCTGTGTTAAAAAAAATTTAAAAAAAAATTCTTTTGCTCTTGTCTTGCAAGTTTAATCCTTTATCTCCAATATTTCTTGTGTGCTTGTTTTGTTTTGCTTTTGTAGAAATGTATAAGAGAAGCTCGTCAAGAGGAAGAGAACCCGCTCATTGCTTTGTACGCAAAACAAGGTCGAGCCATGAAAGAAGGTAGTCTCATGCCGATTACTAGTGAACACTTGAAGTGGGGAAGGCTAAGCAAGGAGGCTAAAGCTTGTTTCAATAGCCGTTTAGCTAAGTTACAAAGGAAGGAAATTGCACAACCAAAGTTGGTTAATTGGAGTTTGATTAAGAAGTATAATATCTATGAGAATCTAGAGAAGTTGATGGATGTTAGCACGGAGTATGAAGATGGAAGTGTTTTTGAAGATATTAGTTTCAAGCTCGCTTTGAGGATCAATGAGAAGCAAATCTACAAAGAATGGTGTTTGGAGTTCTTTTCCACCATTTATTTCAATCAAGAGGTGAATTTGAGTGACATTTTGAAAGAAAAATGTATTTGGTTTCGCTTGTGTGGGGATGATCATGTGTTGAATTTGCCGAAATTTGGGAAATTACTTGGTTTGTATGATGATTATGACCTTGCTGAAGAGGAGTTTGTTGTTCATTTTGGTAAGTTGGAAAGGGAACCACCAAAGTATGATGGTACTAAGATTTGGAATGAGATTGGAGTTCCGAGTAGTTCAAGACCAAAGGTGACAGAAATTCATTCGCCAATGGCGAGGCTTTTGCACAATATACTTGTGAACTCATTTGTACATCGAGGTAATAGTCAAGACAAGGTTCATCAACCGAATTTGTGGTTGATTGAAATGATGATGAGTAGTCGTGATGGAAAGAAGTTGAAAATGAATGTGGCATGGACCTTGGCAGTTTATTTGTCCAAGAGAGCAACCCTTATGTCAGAGCATGGTTTTATCAATGGAGGCCATTATGTTTCAAAGATTAGAAGAAGTTTGGGGTATGCTACACAAAGTGAGTTGAATAGGATTACGGTAATGAAATATTGTAAAAAGCTTGATAAGAAGAGTTTGCAAGGTTTGCTTGATCATGATAAGACGTGTTTGGTTGACACTATTGCAAATGTGGCACGTAGCCAACCACCACCACAACGTATGGAAAAACCTTCGGGATTTGATTCGGGATGGGGTGAATGGCATGCGAACTTACCACAAGTTGATAAGAGAGATGTTTGGAGAGATATGTCTATTATGAGGATTGGACATCAAATGGATTATTGTGCACCGATTCTCACACACCTTGGTCAACAAAGTGTTCCGCCATATTCTTTTCCAATGACTTATGACCCGCCTAGTGTTCCACCTTACCCATACCCATATACACCATACCCATTGCAACATGTACCTTACCCAACATCATCTAGTGTATTTCAAGGAATTGAAGGGTACAATGTTAATCATGAGGGATTCGTGGGTTATTATTCTTCTGATGTGGGGACTAGAGGTTATGAAACAGGAACATCGTCTGGAGGTGTTGGCGTTGGAACATTGGTTGATTATCGAGGAGATGACTATGAGGACATGGATGACGAATGATTTTGACTATCATTCGAGGTTTTATGTGATGTGTAATGGATAATTATTCTATCTTCTCCCTAGTACTTTATTTCTGAATTATTATTATGTGATGTAGGATTTATTATTATTATTTAGGATTTTATTAAGCACTTTATTATTATTATTTTTGTGTGTTTGTTTTTGTATGTTTTGTGCATGTGTTTATTTATCAGGTTTGAGATACCATGGAATTATTGCTCATTCATACGGTTGGTACATTTTGGAGTTTGGAGTGACCAACTCATGCGTTAAACACCAAATATGGATCCCGCATGATTTCTCGGTGATATCATTTACTACTTTATTTTCCCTATTTCCTTTCCTTTGAAGTTAATTTTTCACATTGAGGACAATGCAAAACTTAACACTCTGTTCTCAAGTATGATTTTAGAGGGAAATGGAAGTAAATGAAATGGAAGTAAAGAAATGGAAGTAAATGAAATGGAAGTTATGAAAATAATTGTGTTCTTAAGTTTGGAGTGAAAGAAAGGTAAAGTAAAGAAATGTTGTCACTTTTTATATTTTTACTATAATACCCTTGAACATATACAATAAATACAAATTGGTGAGGGGCATTTTTGTCACAAACATTATTTAATAATGGGACCCACTCACTTTACATCACTTGCAGCCCAATTATGGGCTGAAAGTTTGACAAGAAAAAAAAAAAGGACTTTACTTCCTTTTACTAACTTTTACTTGCATTTACCTCCTAGACAAATCTTGAGAACATGAATTTTTTTCATTTACTTCCATTTACCTCCTAGCCAAATCTTGAGAACAGAGTGTAAGTGTGGGGGAGGGAAGTAAATAGTGAAAATGATCTTGTTTTTAATTTTTTTGTGATTATTTTGGAGTTTGTTTTATTGCCCTTAAGGAAATTAGTTGTTTTTACACCTAAAGATTATATCTAATTAAAACAACTTGGAATTTTCCAATAGCATAAAATGGCAATTTGAAAATTTTAACGTATCTCGATTAAGTGAAGCGATCCGTTCTTGGGATTGATAACATTACTTGTGCATTTATAGCCTATTCTACAAATATGTGAGGATTTGAGCCTATCATTTGAAGCATATCTTTATGCTTAAATTCTATTTTCTTGCTATGAGTGTGCCGGTGATTGAATTGATTCTAGAACTTGTGCTTGTCATGCATTACGAATTCCAAAGTAAGGCCACATTGGTTAGTTAACCACTTTTTATGGACCCATTTGTTAGCGCTCATTTTTAGCGCTAGATACCCTTAGTTCACCCTTTGAGCCATTCTTTTCGTTTTGTTACATCCAGAAAATACAAAAAGATTTTACACCTTTAAACTTTAGCCTAACCTTTTTGTCAAGTCAAATCGATGAATTACTTGTTGTTGGCGTGAAGAAGTTTTTTTTTTTTTTTTGATGATTATGAGCTTACACTTTGTATTTCGGATATACCTTTTCGACGAAGACGAAGGTAGCTACTTCTTGTTTGTATTTTTGAGGTATATGCTCATCCAAAGTGTGGGGGATATGAAATAAAAAAAAATGATGAAAAAGAAATATATAGCCAATGTGCTATAATTATGAAGATGGAGGAAAAAGAAGTATTGTGAGTTATCGAATAGCCAATGTGATAAGATGTGATGTTTATATGTATGGTGATCGATGAAAGAAATCAAAAGAGAAAGGAAAAGTTGATTCGGAGGCTATAATCATTTTGGGATACATGGTTCGATTCTTTTTGCAACAAGTGATTTTGGTATTTGACTTGATTATTGTTACATTACTAAATCCACTAAATAATCCCGTGTATTATCCTAACCCTTTTTGCTTTGTGAAGATATCAATTGTATGAATATTCTAGTGACCATCCGGTTCTTGAGTGATCGAATAACGCGCCAGCGATCTAAGGTATTTTACTTTAGTGACCATCCGTTGTTTGAGTAAATCAAGAATTTACGCCAGCGATCTATTATGTTTATACAGAAGTTATTGGAGCATAAGTTGATATTAACTGACGCGTGGTTTTGCAACCTTACAACAGGTTTTACCTCTCGAGGGATCTCAAGAGGCTTACAACCCCACCAGGCAGTGTACCTGACCGATGTAGTATAGTGTAGTGGTAAGTACGGGGGATTGATCGTTCTCCACAGGGAATAGTGTTCGTTAGGTATGAAAAATTACTCTAATAGGTCTAAGGGTGAGAGAAGATTCTTTTTATGTTTTTATATTTTTATGAAAGCAAGTAAAATCTCGGGTTTGAAAGAGTGGGCGGAATTAGTTGCTAGTCAACTAACCCAAATTACTACGAATGCAAATAAAATAAAATAACAAAAAATGAAAATGTTGGTGAAAACTTATGTGGAGGGAAATGTGTTTACTTAGATTTCCTTACTCCCTAACTATCTTTTACCAGTTGATTAGTGTGTATTAGTTGCGTGGATGACGGGTGTATTCCTTAATACCATTCGTGGGGTGGCGTACATACTTCCCCATCTCTACAAGCTCCTACTTCACTCCTATGTCGAGCCGGCTAGGAAGCTCCTAACATGGGATCACTAGAATTCGCTTGTGCATTAAATACAACCATAAAAACCTTTAGTACGCATTGGTTCATGTTTCTTAAGACGTTCAAGCAAGTTACCGAATAGGAAGTTAGCCAGTTTTCTTAAGCCTAACATAGATAAACAATCATCCAATACAACTAATAACACACTAATAACCAATAATCAATAGCTAGGTTTCATTAGATCTAAGCAAACACAAGATAAATCTAGCCTAACATGTTAAACAAAAGACAAGAATAAGATAGAATCAAACAACACATAGACATATTGAATGATTAATTGATAACTTATCTTCAATGTAACATGGAAGATCTCAAGGCAAAAAGCCTTGAAAGAGCTGCCAAATTCGTCCTAGGGCTTTCACACACAAAGTTCCCCAATAAGTTCCACACTAATGACAAAGAATTGCAAAATTATATATAGATTTTTAGATCTGACGGCGTCACGTTATGGAGTGTGACGCCGTCACCTCGCCGCTTTTAGGGTTCCCGGATGACCTTCTTGACGCCGTCCCTCTTTAGCTCTCCAAAATCCGTTCTGGCCTATCAAGGCTTGACGCCCTCAGACTATGAACGTGACGCCGTCCCTCTTTAAATTATAACGTGACGACCTTGATCAAATTAAAGGGTGACGCCGTCAGAATTCCCATGCAATTTTCACTGGCTTATCATGAGTAAATTTCACATCCACCACTTTTGCCAAGCCATGACGCCGTCCAGGCATAATCCTGACGCCGTCAAAGGTAATTTCCAGCATGATTTTGAGACTTTGTCGTTTTCTTCACTTTAATGCTCCAAAAACGTCCAAAATGCCTCCTTTTCCAGATTTCTTCTCAAAAGTACCTAAAATGACAAAAGGAACGATTTAGGGCAATATTTGATCAAATAAATACGATTTAGGGCTTAAATGACCCCTTAAAAGCGGTACACTTTTCGCTTCATCAAATACCCTTACACTTGAGATTTGCTTGTCCTCAAGCAAATGCGCTTTTATTCTAATCAAAATACAAGTTAGGGGTCATTTAATGCTAACATAAAAGTAATTACAACAAATAATCATTCCACTTTAATCATAATAAGCACGGAGATTACAAACTAGCACCTCACAAGTAGTGTTTAGATACTCACATCTCTCAAGTGTCATCAAAATAAATCTCATAAATGAAAACGGGTAATATCTCTCACTACCTGTCATAGCAAATAGATTACCATAGGCTTGGGAAAGGATCGAAAACTTCCTCCACTAGGCGTAAGCACCTAAGATAAACTATCAAAGAGGGCTTTTAAATGGGTTATAACGTTAGGTGTAGGGAAAAGGAAAACACGGTTTTGTTGGATAAAGGATATTTTACTGGTGGCGAGTTAAAGATCTTGATCAATTACATGTACTATACAATGTTGCTAAGCCAAGACTCGACTCAATCTTAAGCTAATGAAAGAAAATAACAAAAACATAAAACAAACATAAAATGAAACGGGATGGTAGTCCGTATGTTTTTTCTACTTTTCTTTTTCTCATTTTTTTTTTTCTTGATTTTTTCGATTTTTTTTTTTTTTTTTTTTTTTTTTTTTTTTTTTTTTTTTTTTTGCATACACTCTTGCCCTACCATCCAAAATAATACATCATAGGGGCGTTGCATCCCCTTACACTTGAACTTTTACATAACTTTACAAATTACTATTCTAATGACTCGAATTAAGATAATCAAAACACTTGGAGTACTTTTAAAATATTTAGCACATATGGGGGTAATAAATGATGTTCTTCCCCATTACTCCATTACACTAGTACTTTACCCATGAGTTCCAATCGTCCCAAAACAATATGTACAAGGATATGACTCGACTTAGCAACCATGTAATCAACTAGATAATTAACTTGGGTTTTAAACAAATGTTGTAACAATAATGCACTAAAAATGAGTGCATACAAGGTAGGCTAAGGCGATTTGGGTGTACATTTTAGTGGGGTGTAACAAATTCTTCCTTTAAGTAAAATGCTTAAAGGTCAAAACGAAAAGATAGGCTCTGAGGGGTGTACTAGGGGTATCGTGTACTAAAAATGAGTACAACGCAAAGGGTGTGGGAGAATTACTTGACCAATGTAGCCAAAGTAATTATAACAAAAACACAGGTGTAAAACAATGGGTTAATCCTAATGCCTCTTATCATGTAGTAAATCTAACTACACGAATGTAGTCTCACTTGTGGCCTCGGAATGGTCCTAACGCAAGTTCTAGAATCTAAGTGCTACCGGTACACACATCATAGCATAAATGCTTTTCCTACCAATTCTAGGGGCGAACCTCACATATTTGGGGGTGGAAAATTTTTTAGTGGTACGGTTTTTGTGCTAGTCATATAACTCCTATCCGTGAGACGCTCATTAAGATCAAAGTTTCACTCCTATATGTTGTAAAAAATTTTAAATTTGGCACTAAAATTGCCCTAACAGGTATTTCCCTTAGTTTTATTACACATCTACTATTAAACAAACAAAAATCAAGCGCAATAGCATTCTCTAATCGTACTTTTACCCCCCCTTACACTTAAGATGAACATTGTCCCCAATGTTCAAATAACAAATGTAAAAGCATAAAGTAAAAGAATGAAATCAAATACTCCCCTGATTCGCTCGGTGGATAATGAAGTAACACGGTTAGATCTTCTTCCAAAGTAATGTTGAAGCTCCATGACTAATGCATCGCCATAAGCTTGATCCAAAACATTTCCTTGTCCAAAATAACCTGTTAAACCTGAGAAAACAAACACGAAAACCTGCATAACATCGGCGGGATAAAATCTATATATAAGGATATAATGCTTGTGGAATGATAATTTTGCAGATTCCTGGAGATTATAAGTTATAGATTTAATAAAAACTTTTTAAGAAAACAAAACTTTCAAAAAATTCCAGAAAATTAAACCTGACGCCGTCAGGTTGTAAAGCCTGACGCCGTCAGATATGATCTGACAGAATTCTCATGTTACGTTTCCGGAAAAATTTTGTAAAAACCTATACCTTACTTCCTGGAAATCCTGCAAAACATCATTATGACTCGATACAAGCATTTGACTTAAACAAATACTAATATGTATGTTAATTTATTATTATTATGATTCATGTTCATTTGTGTTCTAATAAACCGATTTAGATTTCCCTTACACTTAACTTTTGCAAAATACCTTTATATGTAGTTAAGACGAAGTTAAAAACAAAATAAAGCATTTTCACAAATTAGTTTTTAACATGAATCAATAATAATAAAACTTAAACACACATACGGAAACAAATAAAATCAAACAAACAAATAAATAAACACACAAAGCAAATAAAGCTTGGGTTGCCTCCCAAGAAGCGCTTTTCTTTATTAACGAGTCTTGTAGCTAGACTCAAAGTCACGCTACCCTATGTAAGTAAGCTCGTCATCGAGGACGTCTTTAGGGTTAAGCTTGGTTTGAAGTTTCCTATTGGTCCGCTTAGTACGATATATCTTTTCAAACTTCTCTCCATCCGGGTCATACAATGTCATCTTAATATGCCATGACCCATCTCCATCTTTGGGTGGTTTATCCCAATTCCACTTATGATCATCTTCCTCACAAGTCCACTTATTCATTCCTAGGTTAATTGGCAAAACTCCTAGGAAATCAATCATCTTCCTAAAAACTAGAGAGTCTTCAAATGGATCCAATTCGGTGTCCCTAGCTAAGAGTTGCTCTACCGTATGTGTTCGGTTCACAAAGTCCTCTTCTAGGTAAAATGGGCGTTGGGGTCCTATGAAGTCTCTATCAATCCAAGGTCCATATCTAGATGGTCTCCTATTTGATTCTAACCAATGTGGTGTTGGTTCCTCACTAGTATCATCGGCATGTTTCTTAACATCATAGACTGACCAAGTATCTCCTTCTCCTACCGCTATCTTGGATTCCTTACAATCAATCATAGCACTAGCGGTCGCCAAAAATCCTCTACCTATCAACAAGGGGCATGTAGGGTCGCTAACCATATCAAGGACGTGGAAATCGGCTAAAATGGTTAGTTTTC
Organism: Artemisia tridentata subsp. tridentata; assembly: GCA_021014915.2. Lineage (NCBI taxonomy): Eukaryota > Viridiplantae > Streptophyta > Magnoliopsida > Asterales > Asteraceae > Artemisia > Artemisia tridentata. The sequence continues at coordinate 352,103,670 of CP139504.1, read as the reverse complement.
CAATGTGCACTAACACGTCCTTAACTACTCCAACCGGGTAAGCAACACTCCCATCCGCTAAACCTATTATCACCTCGGTTTCTTCAAGTTTTCCTAGTTTTAGAGAGGTGTAGAGAGGTAACGGAAGTAGGTTAAGTCTTGATCCAAGATCAGCTAATGTGTCATAAGCCTCCGAATTACCGATCTTGCAAGGTAGAACAAATAAGCCCGGATCATCTAATTTCTTAGGTAGTTTGTTTTGAACGAAGGCGGTCCCTTTTTCGCCTAACTTGAGCTTCTTCTCATCCAACACATCAACAACCGGACTTTCAAGGTGGAGCTCCTTGAATTCTTCGTCAAGGTTTTGAGTGGGAGGTGTTTCAACTATGTTGTTGACCAATTTGGATGTCATAACTTCTTGGTCATTTGGAACGACTTGGGTTTGTTTGAAACACGTGCTCATGGAATTGACCGAATAATATTGTGGACAAGAACTAGGAGACGAAACTGATGAAATGGCGTTGACGTTTAGTTTCGGGTTCTTGACCGTGTTACTAGGGAGTGCTCCCATTTCTCGGTCATTGAGGGCTTTCAACAAGGTGTCAATCTTATTGGTCATCTCGCTTTGTTTTTGTTTGAAATCGGCTTCAAACTTGGCTAAACGAGCTTCTTGAGATGCCATAAATTGAGACATCAATCCTTCAAAGTTATTGGTACTACCATTGCCGGAAGGATTGTTGTTGAAAGTACGGTTCGAGTTGGAACCGCTTGATTGGAAACGACTAGGTGGGTTGGAAGGATTGGTTTGTTGTGCGTTTTGGTTTTGTTTCCACCTAAGGTTCGGGTGATTTTTCCATGAGGGGTTATATGAATCACCGTAATGGTTTGGCTCGGGTTTGAAAGTGTACCACTTGTCTCCCGCTCCGTCGGTACGCGAGGATGCGTAGTCTGCAAAAGCTTGTTCGGGGAGTTCCATGCAATCACGAGTGTCGTGGGGACCACTACATAATTCACATGAAGAAGTGATTTTGTTCACTTGGCTTGAAGGTTTAGGAGCCTCGTAGGATTTCATGAGAAACTTGACTTGGTCTTCAAGTTCTATGATCCTACGGTCGGAAGTGCATGAATTGTTCGAAGGCAAAGATATTGCCTTGACCGTTTTATTCAAATCACGGGGATCACTCCAACTTTCATTGTCATAAAGAGCAAGATCCTCTAGGAGAGCCCATGATTGTTCCGCACTTAGATCACGTAGCTTACCATCGGCCGATTGGTCAATGGTTTGCCTCGTGGAGAGATTGATATGGTCATAGAAGATTTGGACTTGGAGCTAAAGTTCTATGCCATGGTGAGGGACTTTTTGGAGTAAGTCCTTGAATCGAGTCCATGCCTCGTAGAGGGTTTCGCCTTGACGTTGTTGGAACATCAAGATATCATTCCTTAGCTTGGTAGTTCTTCCCGGTGGGAAAAACTGAGCAAGGAAATGAGTGGTGAGATCATCCCAAGAGGTGATGGATCCTGCGGGTTGACGCTCTAGCCATTGACTAGCTTGGTCCCGCAAAGAGAATTGAAAGAGACGCAGTCGGGTCGTCTCTCGAGTGGCAACATCAAGGTCTATAGAATCAACAATTTTGAGAAAGTCCTTGAGATGTTGATTAGGATCTTCAGAACGAATTCCATGGAATGCGCATCCGCTTTGCACCAACCGGATGGTGTCGGATCGCAAGGGAGTGACATTGGCTCCTTGAGTGAGCTCAATGGTGTTTCGATAGCCATGGTGGCTAGGACGGGAGTACTCTCCTAAAGTACGGGCTCTAGGAGGTGGTGGTTGTTGTTGTGGTGGTGGGATGTTGGGATCAAGGATATTACCATCTTCCATGATGTCAAATGGTAATGGTTACGAACAAAGAAATGAAGAAAATAGATAGACTAAAGAAAACCTAGAAAAATAAAATAAAAATCTCACTAGAAAGGAATATAGTGAGTAGACCTATAAAATAAAAATTCAACCTAAACAATAACTATTCCCCGGCAGCGGCGCCAAAAACTTGATGCGTGGTTTTGCAACCTTACAACAGGTTTTACCTCTCGAGGGATCTCAAGAGGCTTACAACCCCACCAGGCAGTGTACCTGACCGATGTAGTATAGTGTAGTGGTAAGTACGGGGGATTGATCGTTCTCCACAGGGAATAGTGTTCGTTAGGTATGAAAAATTACTCTAATAGGTCTAAGGGTGAGAGAAGATTCATTTTATGTTTTTATATTTTTATGAAAGCAAGTAAAATCTCGGGTTTGAAAGAGTGGGCGGAATTAGTTGCTAGTCAACTAACCCAAATTACTACGAATGCAAATAAAATAAAATAACAAAAAATGAAAATGTTGGTGAAAACTTATGTGGAGGGAAATGTGTTTACTTAGATTTCCTTACTCCCTAACTATCTTTTACCGGTTGATTAGTGTGTATTAGTTGCGTGGATGACGGGTGTATTCCTTAATACCATTCGTGGGGTGGCGTACGTACTTCCCCATCTCTACAAGCTCCTACTTCACTCCTATGTCGAGCCGGCTAGGAAGCTCCTAACATGGGATCACTAGAATTCGCTTGTGCATTAAATACAACCATAAAAACCTTTAGTATGCATTGGTTCATGTTTCTTAAGACGTTCAAGCAAGTTACCGAATAGGAAGTTAGCTAGTTTTCTTAAGCCTAACATAGATAAACAATCATCCAATACAACTAATAACACACTAATAACCAATAATCAATAGCTAGGTTTCATTAGATCTAAGCAAACACAAGATAAATCTAGCCTAACATGTTAAACAAAAGACAAGAATAAGATAGAATCAAACAACACATAGACATATTGAATGATTTATTGATAACTTATCTTCAATGTAACATGGAAGATCTCAAGGAAAAAAGCCTTGAAAGAGCTGCCAAATTCGTCCTAGGGCTTTCACACACAAAGTTCCCCAATAAGTTCCACACTAATGACAAAGAATTGCAAAACTATATATAGATTTTTAGATCTGACGGCGTTACGTTATGGAGTGTGACGCCGTCACCTCGCCGCTTTTAGGGTTCCCGGATGACCTTCTTGACGCCGTCCCTCTTTAGCTCTCCAAAATCCGTTCTGGCCTATCAAGGCTTGACGCCCTCAGACTATGAACGTGACGCCGTCCCTCTTTAAATTATAACGTGACGACCTTGATCAAATTAAAGGGTGACGCCGTCAGAATTCCCATGCAATTTTCACTGGCTTATCATGAGTAAATTTCACATCCACCACTTTTGCCAAGCCATGACGCCGTCCAGGCATAATCCTGACGCCGTCAAAGGTAATTTCCAGCATGATTTTGATACTTTGTCGTTTTCTTCACTTTAATGCTCCAAAAACGTCCAAAATGCCTCCTTTTCCAGATTTCTTCTCAAAAGTACCTAAAATGACAAAAGGAACGATTTAGGGCAATATTTGATCAAATAAATACGATTTAGGGCTTAAATGACACCTTAAAAGCGGTACACTTTTCGCTTCATCATTAACCCTCAGCCTAACGTTTCAACCCGAATAAAAGTCCTCTTTGATAAGTTTATTTATTTCTTACATGATTTGGATTAGTTTTGATACTTGTACAAGCTTATGGTATGAAATGAAATCATGACTGAGCAATTGAGTGAAATACTCTTCCAACAAAAGAAATGAGTGTGAGTGAATTATATTATTACTTTCTTTTTGTGGGGAGCTTAGTTGTGTTATCTAGCTTGATCGAGTACTTCGTTTAAATTTCACGTATAAATAGTAAAAATCACTTTTTGATCTTTTACTTTGGCAATAAGGAAGATTAGTGAAAATTTTGAGAATCATGATGGTTGGCTATTTGAAAACAATTTTTCAAAAGATTACTTTGCTTGAGGGCAAGAAAAGCCTAAGTGAGGGGGATTTGATAACGTTCATATTTTCTATGATAGTGTCGCATTATTTGTATATTTTTGTATATTATTTAGTTATGTTTAGAGCATTTTGCGCTTAAAAGGTATTAAGATGTGTTCAGGTCTAAGTACAAGGTGATATCGAAGAATGACGAAGAAAAGCCAAAAGATTGAGAGAATATTCAAAAAAAGATTGGCGTCGAAGATATTGATACATGTTATGATTATTTCTGATGTACAAGAGAAGGTTGTGAAGATTTTTAATGAAAGAAGGAGTCATGATTTGGTGCTTAAAAGAGTGTTAAAGAATGGATTTTATGCCAACCCAAGGTTGAAATTAATGTGCAAAACAGTTCCCAACCCAAGGTTGAAGCTGAGATTCAAACCCACGGTTCAAAAGCCCATTCTGAGGTTGAGCAATCATCCCAGCCGCCGGTTCAAATCTGAACCGTGGGTTGAGACGTGTCTGAGATGAAGAGTTGCATTAATTCAAGGTTTCAACTACCATTAATCACCAAGTCCGATAATTTCCTCTTCATTATGATTATGGGGTGTTTGTAACAGCATGTTAACTCAATTTCAAGCAAAAATGCACCATATAATCACCACATTATGGGAGGCAACTAACAAGAAGCAACTCACAATATACAACAAGAAGCAACTCACAAGATAAAATAGAGAAGATACTTGATCCTTGATCAAGCCTAACAACCTAAGGACTTGATCATATCTTATACAACCCGAAAGAGCTCAATAATTCCTGTCATTCTTAAGGAGATACCAAGAAGTGTTGGTGATACTTGTGAGAAGAGGTGGAGAATTCCCTTGTTCGATTGGAGGCGTTAAGGAGTGCTATAACTCTTTATATTTCTTACTCATTGTAGTCTTGCTTTGGGTAACTTTCTTTTACTTAATTATTATGTTGAACAATTTGATGTTGAATGAAATGTTACGTTTATTGATGAAACTTGTTATGGAGTAATTTGTGATACTTGTTTGGGAATTATGTAGACTTTCGTGTGAATGTTGAATGATTAGTCAGTTAGAAAAAGTGATTGTTCTCATAAGTTTGTTTAAATATAATTCATGTTCTAAAACTTGTTAATTTAACATTGTTGGATTTAAAGGTCAAAAGGATTTCTAATATTGTTTAACTCCAAGAAATTGGTGCACAAATGGATTGGTACTTGATAATTGACAACTATTAAGTATTCATGTTTTTAAATGAATTTGAGAATATTTAATCACGAGATTGGGTCGAAAGGACTCGTATGAACTAATGTTACTAATAATCTATTTCATACATTTGATAACACAAAGGCCTAGCGTAATGGGATGATGTATTGGCCGAAAGGACTCACCCGTGAAACTAGTAAAAACATGGATTTTCTTGATATTACCCATTGACTAGAAAACCTTGTGAAAATTGGTATGTACCTTCTACATATATGTTTCACCCAAACATATTCAACATTTTATCATGATTGGTTATTATTCCTAAACAAGTATCTGTTCGTTTGATTGATTGAATTCGGAACCATTGTTTGTTTGTTTATTTACGGTGCTTTAGAGTGTGACAATCTTTAGTACTATTCTTGTGCTACATAAATTGCTAAGCTTAAACTACGTAGTCTCGTGGGACGATCCCTATTTACCACAAACCATATTACACACGGACGAGTATACTTGCTCGTATGCATTTTCTTAATAATCGGTAAAAAGGTGTTTATAAATTTAAAATTTGAGTGAAACTTAGGATATAATATATTCAATCGGTACACGCATCAATCATTCACTGTTTGTTTTGATTGAGCAGTATTAACTGGTCTAGCAGTTTTAACTGATATTGCTGCTTTTGAAAAGCTTTGTTTAGTAGTATTAAGAGATAACATGTCAAGCTTCATTAACACTGCCCTTGGAACCGTGTTCTGTTTAGCACTAGGGTGAGTATTTCTTGTAAAGTTTTTGTGATTGACCCTCTGAGCATAGTTCCAAATTGGTTTTACCATCTTTTGATCTTGAAATTTGTTTTGATGGTTATCACAATCATACTGCAAATGTTTAAAACTACCACACACATAACAAGCTTTATTGAAGATCTCAAAATTATTCCCTAATCTGTGAGACATCATGTCATTCCAATTCCTCTGATTACCCCCAGGACTATGTGAGGTTTTCTTAGGTTGGTCAACATGTGTAACAGTTTTCCTAGGACTTTGACATTTAGGTTTGAAAAACTTTATCTTTTCAAAACTAGTCCTAACTGTTTTCCTATCCACTTTAGGTTGAGTCAACTCCTCTTCATCATCATGTGACACCCATTCCTCAATGATTGGGGCATCATCATACCTTCTAACAATCTTCGATTCTTCTGCACTAGTCTTAGCTTTGCTAGACTCAACAACAGACTTATTAACAACCTCATTAGTGAAAGACAAATCTGGTGTTGGAGGCATAAACTTTCCAGTAATAGGAGGTGGAACCTCATTATAGCCTAAACCACATTTCTTATAGTTGTTAACAATCAGACTTTCTATGAGCTTATTCACACTTTCAGATGCATGTTCAAGTTTATTAACATTAAATTAAATGCTTTCTTTTTCTTTTTGAACTTCATCTTTTTCTCTTTTAGCTATATCAATCCTCTTCCTAAGTTCCTTAATAAGTTCATCTCTTATATAAAGTTCACTTTTTAATACATTAATCTTGTCTACATACTCAAACTCATTCCGCTTAAAAAATTCAAGTCTTTCCTTCACAGATTCTAGACCTTTCTTTTATCCTAAAACCATTAACTCAGACTTTCTTAAATCTTCTAATAATTTATCATTCTAAGATTTAAGTGTTTTAACAGTGTCTAGAAAAGATTTTGAACAACAAGGATCCTGATATACCTCAGAGTCAGAACTTGAGCTTGAAGATGAATAAGCCATGAGTGCAAAGTTTGGCCCTTCTTCTGCTTGATCACTCCAATCATAGCCACCCAAACCATTACAAGATACCAAAGTTGTGGAATTAGTTGTTTCCACAGGCACAGTTCTCCTTGAGCTTTCTCTATTCTTGTAGTCTTGGCTCCTTGGTGCCCTGCACTCTCTAGCAAGGTGTCCCATTTTGTGGCAGTTATAGCATTCCACCTTGGACTTGTCAAAGCCAATGTTATCATTCCCATTTACTGTCAGCTTGCTTCCAGTTTTCTTCAAGAATCTCCTAGCTCTCATTGTCAACATAGCCATCTGCCACTTTAAATCCATCTCTTCCACATCATCTAGATGAATTTGTTCCAAGTCCTCATGTACCAGTTGAGGACTGTTGGATTGATTAGCTAAGAAAGCTTAAATCACAGCATCACTCAAGTTGTCAACATTTGTTGAGTTAGAAGCAGTAACTTGAGAGCTAGCAGTAGTAACTGCTTCATTGGTACTACTACAGTTGTTTGAGGAGGACATAAAAGCCATGTTTTTTGTATTTTTACTTGAGCTATTCCCTTTGACTTCTGGTTCATAGACTTTGAGATTGTTGTAAAGATCATCCATGCTCATAGTGTCTAGATCTGCCTTATTCCTCCACACAACTGCATGTGTGTTACACTCTGGTGACAAGCTCCTTAGCAACTTCTGATTGATATCTTCTTGAGAGAGCTTTTCACCTAACAGCTCCAATTGACTTACAAGCTTTTGAAGCCTGTCAAAGGTTTGATCCAACATGTCAGTACTTGGAGCAACAAATTTTTCATACTGATGCTTCAAGAGATTTCTCTTTGTTTTCCTAGTAGCATCATTGCCTCCAAATATTTTCTCAACAGCTTTCAGTAACGACTTAGCATCCTTAATGGTGTGAAACTTTAACTCATGTTCATTAGGAATGCCCATTAGTAAAGTGCTTCTTTCTTTAACTTCAAGTCTTCTTTTAGCTTTTTCTTTAGCAGTTGTAAGAGGCACCACTGTAACAACACCTTCTACAGATGTTGTTGTTTTTGGTGGATCGTTTCCATGTTCAATGACCTCCCAGAGTGCATAGTCAATCATCTAGATATACTGCTCAATTCACATTCTTCAGATCTCAAACTCTCCAGGTTTGAGCATTGGTATGTTTGATGCAGCAACCGTATGTGCAGATTCTTGATCCATCTTTTCTTCCAAGATTGTATGTAGCAGAACAGATTCTTCTTTATATCACAGCTTCTAGATCACAAGCTCTGATACCACTTGTTGATCCTAGTTATACACTTGATCGAATTCCTTTAGCTTGTAAAGGTTAAGTTATCTTATATAAATCTAAAACAACTATGTAAAAACGGTCTTGAGTTTATCAAATACTATGCGGAATCTAGTATTCAATATTAAAAAGAACTTTGTAATGTAACACAAAAACAAAATTTAACAAACAAAAGAGCTTCAATATTATTGATGAATAATACAAATACTCTCCTAGTATTAGGGTTTACAACATTGAAGCTGATCAACTTTAAAAGAATTATGTATCTATCCCAATGCCCTAGGACCTCCCTTTATAGACTAAGGAGTCCTAGTCAGCTTACAATAACTTTCTATACACGATAAATCTTTTCTATATTTATATAACCGACTATACAATGTATATCTCATTAACAGCATTAACTATAACATAATATAGCCTAACAGTCTTAACTCTTGCTCTAGCAGCATTAATCCTTCAGCAGTAGTAAGTTTGTACTAGCAGTACTAACTTTTGTTCCAGCAGCACTAACTACTTAGTATATTTTCCCTTGATCTTCTCAGCAGTTATAATGTACACTAGCAGTCTTAACTTCCACAAGCAGTCCTATCTTTCTCACCAGCAGCATTAAACACTTAGAGCATTTTCCTTGAAATCCAAGAGCAGTCTTATCCTTATAGCAGCAGTACTATCCATATGAGCAGCAGCAACTCAAGAAGCTTTAATTCCGAACAGGGTACACTGCCTGTTAGTGTGTGTTATAGGTTAAGTCGGTTAAATATAAATTTAAAACTTGAAGATATAATATATTCCTACAACGATATCACGCACACATCAAGTTTTTTGCGTCGTTGCTGGGGAGTGAATTGTTTAATGCTTGAATATTTGTTAATATTTTAATTAGGTTTAACTTATTTAGTTTTGTTTTTAATTTTTAGCTTTTAATTCTCTAACTTTGTTGTGTATTTGTATACCGGCATTCATTCTATTATTTTGCATATTTTTCGTTTTCATTTGTTTGATTTTTTCTATTTTGTTTGTTTTGAGTTTTTGCATTTTTCTTTTAATTTTTGTTCTGCATATACTTTGATTGTTTCACTCTTCTTTTGCACGAGTAAGTTTTATTTTAGAATAATGGACGAATCAGATATTACCGTGGAAGAACATATTCTGAAACTGACAGGAAAAACTAGATGGAACAATCAAGTTTTCTACTTGGAAACTGCTAAGCTAGTACGATAAGATAAGGAGACAACTTAGTGAAGGTAACATTGATTGTCTCCGATTCTTTGAGATCAAATTTTCTAGTGTTATATATGATGATGCACTAAGCTATAAGGAGGATTCCACGCCAAACTCTTCTATGAAACGCCTACCTTTGAAAACTCAAAATTTAACAACGTTAGTTGTAATTTTAGTAAATATTTTTTAGACTATGTTCCTTGTGAAACATTACCTGCCAATACGAATCATAACCTCGATCTCTCTAAGCCTAAAACGAGCACTATTTCAAATTTTGGAATATTTTCATATTTATATTCAAAGAAAACCCATGAAGAGATTATGATTAGATGGCATTTTAAAATGGATATACAAATTAATGGAATTAAGAATTTATAGATACCATATGGTATACCATTTAACCCCAAATTGGTGTATAAGGAAAAATGTGAGGTTTTGAGAAAAATAAATTCTTTTATTACTTGACTAAGTTGGTAGATGTTTGTTCATACGTTAAGTGATGATGTAGTCAAAAACGAATTTTCTCGATTAAAAACTTATTAGTCGTAGTTTTACGTAACATGTATTTATATTTTTTGATTATCAAAACATGTAGAGACCGGATAATGCAAATGACCTTTTTGACATTATTTGTATTAACATGTGTATAGTTCGGGTATAGCTAAAAATAAACCATGATTAGGATACTCACAAGAAGCATCGTTTGTCAAGTCTATGGTGCCCAAGAAACCACCAAAAATTCATGTAGCGTGCCTAAGAAGTGCACGATGTGCCAAAGAAGTGCATGGTATAGAACTCCCGTAGAAGCATCCTTTGTGGATGACCCGTGCTTATTATAGTGTTTACATCCGATGCGGATGATTTATGTTTAGAACTAGCATATCAAATATATGTGATCAAGCATCCTTTGTGGGTGACCCGAGTATAGATAAGCACGATGACGAGTTAGAAACCCCAAGAAGAGTACTCGTTGGTTAAGGAAGTTCTTACTTATAGCAAGACGACTAAACATCGTCTAGTCAAAAGCACGTGGTTAGAGATTATGTAGATATCATGAACTTTAGAACCAATATCATTTTTATGCCTTGTACAAGTAATAAGACGACTACAAGTCTTACCTTTCATAACATGTTGTAGACTATTATGTTCAGAATTGCAAGTATTAATTAGATTAGTTCCGTTACTCACTAAGTCGCAAGGACTTATCGTTCTCAGTTTTATGTTTTGCAGGTTTGTTAGATGAGACCAAACTATCTGTTAAGTGGGGCGTAATGAGTCAAAATAGTGTAGCGCGGGTTAGGAAACGAGCTTCTCATTCCCATCATTTGTTATCAGTTTGGAATTGTCCCAATGCAAGAGTATTTTGTAACAAGTTTGTATAGTCAAGGATATAAACGTTTATAGCTACAAGTTTTAAAGGGGTGTTTGGAATAAGCCCGTTTTATATTGAAACTTACGTTTCCGCATTATTTTTGATGTATCAAGTATTTTGATATGTTATTAAGTATAAATGAATCATGTTTTAGAATTTCATGTTTTACAGATAAGTAGAAATGTGTTTTACAAAAAAATAGAATACGTGTAAAAAACGTGCAAGATTACGGGCGTTTCAGTAGCTATTCCAGATTTACTAGAATAAAGAAGATCCTTCCCTTCTTTGAGTATCTCTAACTTTCTAGAGCCCGAACATCTTTGTCAAGTTCCTCCAACTTTTTATATAACACACAAACATTTTTAGTAATCTTTGTTGTCCAATCGTTCATCAACTTTGTATGAAGAAATGACATGACATCCTTTACTTCAAAGGTTTGAGGAAAAAGAGTCCAAGCTCTGAGAGATTGTTGTGTTAGATGATTAGGATGTTTTTGATCATAATGATATCATCATCATCATCATTTATCTCAATGATCTCTCGAAGCTTGGATTCTTTTTCCTCATGCCTCGGACGTAAAGGAAGGAATTGTTTACAGTTAATGTACAATGTACAATTAATATATAATGTAAATGTAATAATATTAGAACCTAAGTTAATGACAAAAGTTTAATTCATATCCTTGATGTCACTTATTTTTCGTCCATTCTTACTGTAACACCCCTGTTTTCGATATACGCAGCGGAATATAAGTTTGGGGTGTTACTTCATGGTTCACAGTCATGAGAATAGAAAACGACTCGAAAAGAGATGTTTTAAATAAAATTGTTATCATTCATTTATTAAATCAGATTACATTATATAGGTCCTAGAGGGAAGTTTGGAAATATGTTATAAAAGATACATTATTCATTGAATGATAACAAAGTGGACACTCTTATTTTAAAAAGAAAGTCCACAGCCACTCCGTGCCGATAGCCATACTCCTAGTTACCTGAGATAAACATGCTTAAAAAGTCAACACAAAGGTTGAGTGAATCTATAGTGTTTAAAGTAATATTCAGTTTGAACACAAGATAAATAGAAAAGAAATCAGCTCATTCGTAATTCGGCATATTGCACTAAACCTCATGACACGCAATGCGTTGATAGTTTCCAGTCTCACTAACATAATTAAATGGTAGTGGTTTGCCTCCGAGTTTAAGAAATCAAATATAATGCATCTGTCTAACCGGCCACCACGAAGATATCCATCCGATTAGTACAAATGGGTCGTCAGGCCAATAGATCTATTCACTATATTCGCGCTCACCCTGCAGGTGACTAATGGTGCATGATATGAGGGTCTTTCAATAATAATACAATCATAATAAGGGACAGTTAGCCTAGTGCAATAACAATCAGAAAAATACTTGTGTTCGGTTTGATAGCATGTATCTCCCCACATATTTGGAAAACGTATAAAGGAAAAGTGGGACTATAAACTCACCTGAACAGTCTGGATGGAAAACAAAGTTTAAACAAAGTTGATAAACGTCTCCGGCTCGCAACCTGGGTTGGTTATGTCAAGTTTCAGTAATCGTTTCTGAATATAGATAAGTTTAATTGTTCGTTTTGTAATGTTTTTGTTTATTGATTAAATGTTAAATTTTGAGACAACATGAAGTCTCTTCAAAAGATAAGATTTTATCTTATTATTCGTTATTATGTTTCCGTTCGTTCGTTTGTTCGTTAAATATATCTTTCGTTCGTTTAACATATCTCTTGTTCGTTTGGTATTGAAATAAACGTATTACGTTTATTAATTTCTTATTAGATCGGAAAAATAATAAAAATGAAAAGTTATACTTTTACCCCTGAGGTTTTATGTATTGACAGTTTACACCCTAAACTTCTGGAAATGACAAGTTTTACCTTCTAGTTTCAAAAATGACATTTTCTACCCCTGAGTTATAAATCGACATCAAATTAATCCTCAGTTATAAAACTAGTTTGAGTTTTGGCAAAAATAGCCCTTAAAGTATTTTAGTTATTACGTTCGTGGTCCTTAGTTTATATAAACACGTTTTAAAAATTCGGGAAAAGGCAAGACTCGATATGGTTCTTTTATAAAAGTCATATTAAATTTCCTAATAGCTTATTTTTGTCCTATGGCTTATTATTTGAGCTTATTAGTTCGAAAATATTAAAAGTGGAGCGTATGAAATATGTGACAAGGGTAGAGTTTCGAGATCGAAAATCTTTGTGAATAATAGATCATTTTACGAGTTCTCTTTTCCTATGTAAAGCTAGTTAGGTGATCTTTGAATATGCCAAATTTCGTTATTTTTGAAAATCATTTGATGGTCGAAAAATATTTCTAAAGTCGATCGGGTAGAACATGGTTTTAATAAAATCTGGAAAATGGATTTTAAGGCTATCGATAGGGTCAACTTTGGGGGTTAATAACTTTTTGATCGACCGATCATTTTACTTGATTCTTTCTTCTAAAATAAGTTAGCTAGGTGTTCATTGATATGGTAAAAGTACATATTTTTTAGAGATCATATAGGGTTTGAAAAATAGGTCTAAAGTTAGTGAGTTGAGACATTAAAACTGAAAAGTAATATACTGAAAATTCTATTTCTAAATTTAGCGATAGATCAGATTTTTGAGGCTTGATATCTCTGTGAAGACTCAATCATATTTCAAAATTATTCTTCCTAATTTTAGTTAGTTATGTGAACTTTAGATCCGCCAAAAATCAGATTTTATGATGGTCGTTTGGGGGTCGATATTTAGGTCGAAATTTGGTCGAGTGAGACATGTCTTTAGCGATAAAAACCTTAAAAAGAAAACAAAAGTAGGTTTCGATTTTTAGGGTTCTTAACTAAGTTTAATACATGATATTAGTTATATTAAACTGATTTTTAACTTACTTTATCACTTCTTGATTTGTTCTTACAAAGATTCGAATACATAGGGTGTGTTTGGTTTACTGGTTCGATCAGACAAGAAAAAGGAAAGAAAATATTTAGATTTTGATCATGGCTTTAATTTAAGATTACTTAGTGATGTCTTTTAAGGATATTCAAAGTATATAAACTGAATAGAAAAGAACTAGATAGACTTACTTAGGTTTTTGGTCGACTAGGGTTTTAAAGATCGATTAGATTTGTTTCTTGAACACGAGTTACTTCCTTACTTCTAAGCTTCTTAGAGATTTTATCTAACCTCTAAATGAGTTATAGATTTAGTGTTTTGGTGGGGGTTAGGCTGTTTTAAGGGTTGTGTCGAGTTGGTGTGGAAGTAAGGGTGAAATTTTAGAGGCTGTTTATAGAGAGGGAAATTAGGGTTTATAGGACATGGTTATTTAAGAGGGGACATGTGGAGGGATTATTGAAGAGAAGGAAGGAGAGGAGGGGAGGCGTGGAGATAGGGAAGGAGGGTGATGTGTTTACATATTAACCAAGACATTTAACTACTAAGGATAAGAGTTCTTAAACCTAAGAGAGGACATTTGGAGTGAAGGGTTTGAGACTAGAGGAGGGGCATTTGGTGTAGTTGTTACTAAGAAAATGGAAGATGTATTAAATTTAATTGGGTCTTGGTGGAATTCGAACCAGATTTTTAGAAGTAGAGTTTGAATGGCTTTGGTGATGTTGTATCTTGTGCTTAGAGAGTAGTGCTTAGGGTTTAGGAAGAGTAAGTAGCTAGTTTAGGTCTAAGTTCAAAGGTTTTTTGATTAGGAAAATTTATTTAGGGTTTTCTAGTTGATAAATAAATCGAATGGTATGTAAATGAAATAGAAAATGGGTTGTGCTTAGAGGAGTTGTACCATATGCTTAATAAGGTTGTACTAAAGGTTTAGAAATTTAGAAAATCCATTTTTATTGTTTGGTTAATTTATAAAATTTATAGGTTAGGTTTATTAGATTTAAAGGTTTATAAATGAGATTTTTGGTTCTTGTGGATTAGGCACTTGTACTCTGGGTTTAAAGACTTGTAAAAATATTTAGTGAGTTTAGGAAAATTAATTTTTTTAAAACTTATGCATGAATGGTTTCTAAATTGTGCTTAATAAAATAATTATATTTAGGGTTTTAATAGGGTTTTTATGAATATATGGTTTTTATGCATAAAGAACTTATACTTTGGCCTAAATAACTTGTACACTTATTATTTTGTAAAGATCTTATATAAATAAATTAGGGTTTGTGAATTTAGTACATGAAATCATGGTTTTATGAAATTAGGTTTTTATCGGGAGTTAAAGAGGATTTAGGGTTTCTGGTGCTTTGGTAACTTGTACATTAGTTCAGTTGAGTTGTACTTTTATGTTCTAGGGTTTAGTTATTCGTATTTGGTGTTATGATGAATTTAGGGTTTCCTAGAAACTCCATATAGATAATGAATGTTTTGTTCATACGTTCGTTAAGGAATTATCATAAAATGATAAATGGTATATTATAATGTTTTCATATGGATATGTTTATAGAATAAACATTAGGTTCGTTAGGTTTGGCTGTGTGGGAGCACATTTATCGAAGATGTAAGTTATGTCACATGAGATAACAGTTACAATCAGATAGAATAATTAAAAATAAATTATACGTGGAAAAAGGATAATTATTCTGTAAAGTAGTTTGTTTAAATGTGAAATTTTACGAGTGGTTACACTTACTTTCAGCTCACCATTTTTTATTTGCTCCTAAAACTTTGTAACTACCATACAAAATTCTAAATTTTAAAATAAATGAATAAATATTACACCCATACCAAAAAATAATTTGGATCGAATATTATACATAAATTGGCCCCGCCACAACACGCGACAACGCAATTTCTCATTATATATAATACACAAAAATCTTTCTGAATCACCCTCTAATGTCGTCTGTGTCACTAATGACATCCTTAATGATGTCAATAATGCTTAAAGCATTAACTACAAAAAAACAGGCTTTCAGAGACTGAAAAATCAGTCTCCGATACACCATGATCAGTTACGAATGGTCTATCAAGGACTGATTTTGCTAGTCACTAATCAGTTACAACAGCTTAGTTAGGGAAAGTGACGTTATCAACTGAAATTCAATCCTTGTTGTATCGAACCAACGAGAACCAGAGATCAGTCTCCAAAATAAAAAAGTCATTCCTTATTTCTATGGGTTGGTATCATGTTATTTCAGTCCCCAATGCATGTTATCGACGACTGAAAAGTCAGTCGCCAATACTATGTTAGATCAGTTACTAACACATGGATTTAGGGACTGAAAATTAGTCCATAAACATTGTTTATAGTTGTCACACCCCCAAATTTCGTAACTTGCAGCGGAATGAGTCATTCAGGGGCACGACTGGTCATAGCACCAAAGTTGCAGTTATATTGAACGACCTAAAGTGTCGTTTAGAAAATAAATCGTTTGATTATTTAAAAACATTCAGAGTTAAAAAGCTAGGTCCCAAAAGATGAAACAGGTTTTCATAAAACAAGTTCATACAATTCAAACGATGGATAAGTGCATAAAATATAAAGTGAGACGCGTCGACTCCGCGACTCCATGATGTGTCCATATGCAAGCCAACATGCGATACCTTAATTACCTGAAAATACATTGCTAAAAATGGTCAACAAAAATGTTGGTGAGATCATAGGTTTATGTAAATGAAATGTTGTACGGATACCACAAGTATAAAGTGTATGACAAAACCATGCCACATAAAAATGATACATTAGCTCTAAGCTCATGACCCCGAAGCTAGACTGAATGAAATGCCCCAACCGAGTGTTTGCCAATCACTCTAATATGACAGAAATGAAATGCGTTCGTTTGACCAGTTGGTGCTACCAACCCGAACGGAGGAGTCACCCTCAATAGATCTATCAACTCACTCTCGCATGCAAACAATTAACGGTTCAGGATAATAAAAGGGGACTTTAATCTGGGCAATGATGTAACTTAAGCAATGTAATGAGTTTGGATACTTTGGTCCGCATATAAAAATGGTACAATGTATTCTCTCCCGAGAGTTTAGAAATCAACAAACAATTTAAAACGGGGTTATGAAAACTCACCTGATATGATATAGCAACAATGACAATGATGGATATGATGAAATAAAGCTCGGTCTCTAACCGCAACCTATTATGAATGATGTGATCCAATGTAAGCAACGATACAATGCAACACATGCAAATACGTATGTTAACGATACCACTTGTTAGTTTTGAAAATAACGTTTATCGACGAAAAATACACTTTTGACGTCTCGTTAAGTTATAAACTACTTTTCGTGTAAACATGTTGCAACGGTACTCCACGATCCTCGTTTGGTGTTCTATCGGCAAAATGTAGCGTTTTCATCACAATTTAATATTTTCCTTAACTTGTGAAAATATGCCCAAAATGGCTTCGTGAAACTAGTCACGAAATATTGCACGTTATGTGTTAGTTGATAAAACTCGACGTTTTTGAAAACCTTGTAACAATGTATAAATGTCGTTTCATTTAACTTTTGATTAAACACACCTCGATCAATTAGAAAATCGGCTAACAATGTTATGTTTCGCAAAAACACTAGTTTTTATACTTAAAACACTTTCTAATAGTAGCTGTCAAAATGAATATGGTACGTCGGGCTTCAAACGTGAATAACTCGACCGTTATAACCTTGTTTTCTACGTTCTTTACATCCACGGCTTCGTATAAACATGAACTAACATAATCTCAGTAGTTTGGGTCATCTAGATCACGTTTAATGCCTCGTTTTGTCCTTTGAATCTCGGCGATCAGCAACTAAATTTTCAGAAAATTAGTTTTCGTCGTCTAAATTTGAAAAATCATATCTCCTTCGTTATAAGTCGGTTTTTAGTGATTCTTGCGGCCACGGTTTCGTTTTTGAAAGAAATTTCTGAATATGAAGGCCAAAATATACCAAAAGTTACTGAGTTTTCCAGTTTACACAATTTCGGACAGAACCTATTTTAGATTGTTAAAAACTCACTTCCTTGGTTCTAAACTTGATCATACTAACTCAAATCAACTCCACAAGTTCGCAAATCCTACCATACACCTTCTTTGGGTGTCATGGGGTCCTAAACATCACCAACCTTGGTGGATTTCATGAGATCTAGTGATTAAGATAGTTTATGTTCAAAAGTGGTATGTAAAACATAAATAACTTGCATGAATAACTAATATAACTTGAAAATACATGAACATATAAATCAAATGAAAGTATAAGATGATCAAAATGTGTTCTTGAAACTTACTTGATGATTTGAGTTGATTTGGATGAAAATGAGTAAGAAACTTGAGATTTAATCACAAAATCATAACTAGGAAGGTAAATGGAGTGTGATTATGACTTGATCTTGGAAAATTTATGGATTACGGTTGGGTTCTTGGTCTTGGCCAAATGGGGAAGGAGAAATGGGAGGGTTTGGATCTTTTTTTTTAGCTAATGGTATGATAGTGTATGTGTTAGAGTTAGTGGGATTGAAATTAAATCATCCTAAATTCATTTAATGCATGTACTAGTAATCAAGTAAGGTTAGAATTAGGGGTGATTTAAGGGGGCGGCACACATGGGGTAATTTGGAAGGATTTGATGTAATTAAAGCTTGTGTCTCCCATTTATTTAAGAGTTAGCTAGTTTAGAGTATACATTGAGTGTTATCGGGTACCGAGTTAACTAGAAATGAATCATGACGAGGTGAAATGAGATACGACGAAGTTGTAAAAATTGTAAAATCATATTCCTTGCAAGAATCGGGTGTTAGAATGATTATCGGATTGAAATTTCGTAAACCGACGGAGTTATAAGCGTCAAACGAAAAATATAGCGATTGGTTTAAAAACACCGGGTAAAGTAATAATATAATCTCTATTTCATTAAAATTAGCTTGAAAATGTTTTAGGGTCATTGTCGGGAGTATTGGGTATAATGTTAGTAGAAATGACTGAGTGGTAACGTTAATTAAACAATTAAGCATACGTTAATGAAAATCACACAAACCCATGCATGAACTGATAAGATAATGATGTTACTGGTGATATGCAGACTACCCTAGTCTGCATGATGTGCCTTTACTGATGATGCATGAATACGCAGCTAAACCTAACTGGTTACGCGCATTTGAATAAACGTAAACCAAGTTTACGACATGATAAATGATGCCCATGAATAGTGATTTCTCTCTGGGAATGAATAGTGTCACGTGAATAGTGAAATTTTAGACGACTTCCCAAAGTCTCAAACTGACTTCAAAAACGATGAATAGTGAAATGATGAATAGTGATCGGTGAATAGTGATTGATGAATAGTAACTCATGAATAGTAAATTGTCGAGGTTTGGAAAATGACCTGAAATTAAGACCACCCTAAAAGGAATTCAGTCCCTGAATTCAGCTGATGTTGGTCTCTGGAGTGGTCTCGGTGAAAAGATGTGGGTATTTGAGTCGCGTCTGGTCTTCCCGTTCCCAAGTAAACTCAGGACCTCTGCGAGAATTCCAGCGAACTTTGACGATCGGAATTCGACTTTGTTCCAACTGTTTGACCTCTCAGTCCATGATTTCTGCTGGTTCTTCCACAAAGTTAAGCTTATCATCGATCTGAATTTCTTCCAATGGTATTTTGAGCGTTTCGTCTTAAAGACATTTCTTGAGGTTTGAGACATGAAACATGTTATGTACATTGCTAAGCTCTGACGGAAGCTCCAGTCTGTATGCTACCGGACCGATCCTTTCCAGAATCTTGAACGGCCCAATGTATCTCGGGTTCAACTTCCCGCGTTTCCCGAATCGTATCACGCCCTTCCAAGGCGAGACTTTCAACATGACTTTGTCTCCAACCTGAAATTCTAATGGTTTGCGTCGAACATCGGCGTAACTTTTTTGTCGGCTTCTGGCTGTTTGGAGTCTTTCTCTAATCTGAATTATCTTTTTTGTTGTTTCTCTGACCAACTCTGGACCAGTTAGCTGTACATCACCAACTTCGGCCCAACAAACTGGGGACCTGCACTTACGACCGTAGAGTGCCTCGAATGGTGCGGCTTTTATACTCGAGTGATAACTGTTATTGTAAGAGAACTCGATTAATGGCAAATGGTTAGCCCAACCATTTCCAAAGTCAATGACACATGCCCTGAGCATGTCTTCCAATGTCTGAATCGTTCTCTCGCTCTGACCATTGGTCTGAAGATGATATGCGGTACTCATGTCTAATTTAGACCCAAATGAATCTTGGAATGATTCCCAAAAATTTGAAGTAAAGCTACTATCTCTGTCGGAAATGATGGAAATTGGTGCACCGTCCTTTGAGACTATTTCCTTGACGTAAAGTCTGGTGAGCTGATCCATAGTATAAGTCTCTTTGATTGGAATGAAATGAGCTGACTTGGTGAGACGATCAACTATTACCCAAATAGCATTGTAACCTCCTGATGTTTTGGGAAGTTTAGTGACAAAGTCCATTGTAATGCGTTCCCATTTCCACTGGGGAATCTCTGGTTGCTGAAGTAATCCTGATGGCTTCTGGTACTCGGCTTTCACTTTAGCACAAGTAAGACATTTGCTAACATACGTAGCTATCTCTGCTTTTATATTCGGCCACCAATAAAGCTTCTTGAGATCCTGATACATCTTATCAGAACCTGGATGAATGGAGTACTTCGACTTGTGCGATTCGTGCATGATCAACTCTCGTATTCCACCATAGAGAGGTATCCAGCTTCTATCCTTGAAGCATAATGTTCCATCTGATCTCCTTACTAAACCGTTTGCATTATCTTGCATTCCTTTAAGTGTTTCACTTGGTAGGTTTTCTTCCTTGAGTGCCTCGACTTAGGCCTCGAGGATCTTTGATGGTAGTGGTGAAATGATTGTCATTCCCAATGATCTGACTCTCAAAGGCTTGAGTCTCTCTTTTCGACTGAGTGCATCTACCACAACATTGACTTTTCCTGGGTGATATTTGATTTCACAGTCGCAATCACTAAGTAGTTCCAACCAACGACGTTGCCTCATGTTAAGTTCCTTCTGATCAAGAATGTACTGTAAGCTTTTGTGGTCTGTAAAGACTACACACTTTGTTCCGTAAAGATAATGTCTCCAAATCTTGAGTGCGAAAACCACGGCACCCAACTCTAAATCATGAGTAGTGTAGTTCTTCTCATGCTTCTTAAGCTGACGAGATGCATAAGCTATCACTTTCTCGTTTTGCATTAACACTGCCCCAAGTCCCTTGTGTGAAGCATCGCAATATACCACGAAGTTTTCAATCCCTTCTGGCAATGACAAAATTGGCGTGCTACAAAGTTTCTGTTTCAATAACTGAAAAGCGGTCTCTTGCTTTTCTCCCCAATCATACTTCTGGTTCTTTTGTGTCAACTTGGTCAGTGGCTTAGCTATCTTGGAAAAACCTTCAATGAACCTTCTGTAATATCTGGCAAGTCCTAAGAATTGACGAATTTCTGTGGGAGTTTTTGGTGTTGCCTTGTCCTTAACTGCCTCAATCTTTGCTGGATCAACCTGTAGTCCCTGACTATCAATGACGTGACCAAGAAATTGTACTCTGCGGATCCAAAAATCACACTTTGAGAATTTGGCGTACAGTTTCTCTTTCTTGAGCAGTTCTAAGATTATTCTAAGGTGTTCTCGGTGCTCTTCTTCACTTCTTGAGTAAATCAAGATATCGTCAATGAATACGATCACAAACTTATCTAGATATGGCTTGCACACCCTGTTCATGAGATCCATGAACACAGCTAGTGCGTTGGTTAGTCCGAACGGCATTACCTGAAATTCATAATGGCCATAGCGTGTTCTGAATGCTGTCTTCGGGATATCTCCCTCCCGAACCCTAAGCTGATGGTAACCCGATCTCAAGTCGATCTTGGAGTAATAACTGGAACCTTGCAACTGATCAAACAAATCGTCGATCCTGGGAAGTGGATAACGATTCTTCACCGTTAATTTGTTTAGCTCTCGATAATCAATGCACATTCTGAAAGATCCATCTTTCTTCTTTACAAACAAAACTGGTGCTCCCCAAGGCGAGGAACTTGGTCTAATAAATCCTTTATCCAAGAGCTCTTGCAATTGGTTCGACAACTCTTGCATTTCTGAAGGTGCAAGTCGATAAGGTGCTCGCTCAACTGGTGCAGCTCCTGGCACTAAGTCAATCTGAAATTCAACTTGGCGAGTAGGTGGAAGTCCTGGTAAGTCTTCTAGAAAGACTTCTGGAAAATCTTTAACCGTTGGCACATCCTCAAGTCGCTTCTCCTCCGACTTCATTTCTGTGATATGAGCCAAGAATGCATAACAACCCTTCTTTATGTATTTCTCTGTTTTGATGCACGAGATGATGCTAAGTCTAGTCCCACTGCGTTCTCCGCGAACGACCAATGTTTCGCCATCATAAGGAAGATGAACAACATTTTCCTCACAGATGATTCTGGCATGATGTTGAGATAAACAATCCATTCCGATGACAATGTCGAAACTTCCAAGTTCTACTGGCATGAGATCTATATTGAACGGGTGATTGAGAAAATTGAGAGTGCAACCACGAATGATCATGTCGGTGCCAACTAAACTACCGTTAGCTAGTTCAATGTGATATGGAGTGTCTAATGTTGTTGGTTTAATGTTGAGTAATGGTGCAAATGCAGTAGAAACAAAACTTCTATCGGCTCCTGAATCAAATAGTATGGATGCATAACGATTATTAATGAGGAACGTACCCGTAATGACATTCGGGTGCTCCCTGACATCTTCTCCTCCAAGGACATAAGCTCTTCCTCTGGCTGTTCCACCTTGGTTATTGTTTCCCTTATTCTTTCCTTTTGGACATTCCTTCTTGAAGTGTCCAACTTCTCCACAACCAAAGCATGTTACAGGGGGCTTCTGATTATCAACCACAATCGGGGCCTTGCAATCCCTGGTCGAATGACCAACCTTCTTACAGTTCCCACACGGATTCGGACAATTTCCAGGGTTATGATGGGTTTGACATTTGTTGCACTTGGGTAAAGTACCATTGTAACCTCTTTTCTCAGCTTGACCTGCAACATAGGCTTTTGCAGTTTCCTGTCTCTTGGGTGGTGGTTGAGTAACATTGCTACTCTGGTTGTTATCCCGATTTCTTTTTTTGTTGTTGTTATTGAAATTGTTTCGGTTGCTGTTATAGTTGTTGTTTCGGTAATTGTTGTTGGAGTTACGGTTGTTGTAGTTACGGTTACTGTTGGTGTTGTTGTTTGAAGCAGTTTCTTTCTTCACTATCTGAGCCATGAGTTTCTGAGACATTCTGATTGCCTCATCCAATGTTTGCGGGTCAACATAAACCACATCTCCACGGATGTTTTGAGGTAATCCTCCAATGAAATTCTCTAGTATCTTCTCAGTGTCCGGAACCATTGTCGGACATAATGCTGCCAATTCCTGAAATCTCCTGATATATGCCTCAATATCATTACCTGCTGTCACTAGCTCATAAAACTCTGTTTCCATCTTTTTCACTTCTGTTTGTGGGCAAAACTTCTTTGTCAGCAACTTCTTGAATTCGTCCCATGTAAGCTTGTGAGCATTCTCCATTCCCATGGGCTTTGCATACGAATTCCACCATGACATAGCTTCCCCAGCGAGTGTACTAGTAACAACCTTAACCTTGCTGTCCTCAGGACAGTTGCATAGAAGGAATACTGATTCTGTCTTTTCAAACCATCGGATCATGGCAGTGGCTCCTTCAGTGCCTTTGAAATTTTCCGGATCACCACTCTTGAAATCTTTGTACGTACATTTACGACCATTTGTACCATTGGTATTTGTTCCTGCGGCTTTCGCGGTTTCTACCCGCGAAGCGGCTTCAGCAGCAGCTGTAACACCGCAACCCGATAAGGGTAAAGATGTCATAATAATGATTTCATATCAGATCAAAACAAAGCGTACATCAACAGTAATACAAGGGTTCTCAAAGGTTACAAATGAAATACTGAATATACAAGGCTACAAAGGAAACAAAAGCTAAATACTAAGTCTGCAAATGCAAATCCTTCTAATAGTCTCTACTTCAGAATAACTATCAAGGTCTTCTAAGTCCAAAAGTCTCTTCACTCATACCCAGCTTCCAACTAAAAACCTGCCGCAGGGAAAGAAATGCGGCTGAGCTTAAAAAGCCCAGTGAACAGATATATATAAACCAAAATGAAAGCAAAAGAAAACGAACATGTATAGTTTGGTGCATTGGGTTTACAAAGGTATAGTCAAAGAGTACAAGTAAGAAAGAAAAAGGGTAGGTCAGTAATCCACCACGAGCCCGAACACAAATCAAATATAGTAACCATGTCTTCATAATCATATAGAGGGGAGACCTCTCAGATAATCAGATAATATGAGGGGTGTCCTCATTCTTCAAATGGAGTAGCTAACTCCCGAACTTGTGAAAGACGTGGATTGCACCCATGCATCAGTCACCGAACAATAATATAATATCAAATCATGTTAAATCCACTAATACGAACACGAACCTAGGATGCATCCATACGCCCCCCCGAACAATATACTGGCCATAATAAATGTAGTGTGCACATAATAATCAAATGGGGACGGTGTGGAACATCACTCGACCTCACTGGAGTCATGCCATTGGTGCATCAATGACACGGCCATGTTACCTTCATGGCTAGGAAACGAACTTGGCTCGGGTATCAAACTGAAGGGTCAAAGGTCAAAGGTCCAAATCATAGCAAAGGTTCAAATAGTCTAAGTCATCGAATCATAGTCAAAGTCCAAATATCAAAGGTTCATGGCAAAAGGGGTCATATCCAATATCAAAGTCAAATGAGTCAAAATGAACGGATCAAAGGTTCATAATCAAATGGTTCATTTAGAGAAATCTTTATCAATTGATTTTTCATAAAAATGATCTTTAATAACGGTTTTCACAAAAGTAGTCTTTAAAAGTAATTTTCGTAAAAGTTTAGTAAAATTCCATATAAACGTGGTATTGCATCATTCATAAACATCATTTAAAAATAGTTTACCTCTAAACATTTCCATGATATAATTACAAAGGTTTTCATATCTAGTTACCAAAATCAAATGAACCCTCGAACGTGATTTGAATACTAATATCACAAGGTAACGAACGAATATCAGATGGATCATTATAGAGGCTCAAAGCAAAAAGAGTCATATCGAACATCAAAGTCTAAATGAATCAAACAAACGAACCAAAGTGTAGGGAACATAGCAATGGCTTAGGGAATCATAAAACGAATCAAGATAAATGAGTCATGAGAGGGAAAACACCCTTACTGAAAAAGGGTAGAATATCTCTACCTTAGACCGCAAGTGAAAAACCTAATAGAAACATAAGATCGGAAGCAGACTCCATCTTCAGCGAATCTACACGAATTCATGGTCGTTTTATTATTAATATCTTATTTAAATCAGATTACTTATTTTAGTCGGCTTTCCATTTTTAGTAACTTTCCTTTTATAGCAGCTTTCCAAAAAAAGTAACTTTCCAAAAATAGTAAGTTTCTTCTTTAAGTAGTTTAACCATTTTAAGTATCTTTCTATTTGAGGCAGGTTTCCCAATTTAGTAAGTTTTCATAAATAGTAAGTTTCCTCTTTAAGTGACTTTTGAAGTTATAAATGACACTTAAATAAATTTTAAGACTTAATATGATCAGTATTTTAGTGTAGGGTTTATAATAGCCACTATTAATGGTTTAGGTTTTAAACTGTCATTTATTAAAGTTCAGGGGCTAAAGTGTACATTACATATTTGATGAAAACCTCAACTCACATATCGACCCTTGTTTTGACACAACAGTTTCCCACATGCTTTCATAAGTTACAGATTTATGCATGTATGCTCACTAACTCTCCATTCTAACGCATGCAAGGCTCACAATTTAATAACCATTTTTAACTAGCTTAATTTTTCTTTCACTCACACAACACGCAGCCTCATGGAACTTAACAAGGCTCATACGATTCACAAAACCTTAGATAGATTGACACAAAAACAAGGCTCATGAAATAGGACATTGGCGAGACAAAAACAGGAGTATGCGAGTGGTTTTCAAACAAGCAGCCGATGACCACAACCAACACCCCTAGACACGAGTAGTAGCATGTGAAACCAGTTTCTATACTTACTCAAATATCACACGAAAACAGCGCACGCGATCACCGTTTTTAACGAGCCAAAAACATTCAAAAAAACCCCACATGAAATCATAGAACTCAAATAATAACAGCCCATGGTTTTCTGATATTTATTGCCTCTTTAAAGACTTCTTATGACAGATTTTTAGAGTATTGTTAGGGACATATTATGGTCGACAAAGGGGCTGGAAACATAACAACAACAAAGCCCCCATATGAGTCGTATACAGTCATATATGTATTAGTTCATGTGATGTCCTAACTCTATATATTAAGCATGTGTTTACGTATCAAAAGCGAAGCAGCAAGGATGATTATTACTAGGATAGAGTAGTATGATTCTGGTATGGTTAAGGCCACCATTAAGTCGCGACTTACACATGCTATGCCGACTTAAGGAAAACAAAAGAGAAGACAATTAACCTGATGTCGACAAAGAAAACGGATGAAACACACCAAGACTCGAATGAACTCCAACGTTGGTTCACCGCTTGAACACCAACCTCTTGCTCTCTTTCTTCTTTTCTTGGCAACAAGTAAGCGAATGAGTGAGACTGCATGTCTTCATCAGCACTAGGTTCGCCACCTCGACTAGAATTTCTTCTTCTGCATCGCCAACATTTCTGCCTTGTAAGAAATGTCTTCACTCTTCAGGGTAGCCACCGTTGTTGTCAACTCCAGGTCAGATAATGAAGTAATTCTTCTGATGCGCTTCTAGTTGTCTTGATGCATACGAAAAACTTTATGTGCAGCAAGGGAGTATCACCGAGTCTCTTTCTGAAATATCCCAAAATTGTTCCGCCAGAGGGTAAGGAAGCTAATTTCTATTTCAGCTTTTCCAAAACTCCATTCTCAATCAAACTAAGCTGTTTCTCTCGGTTCACGAAATTTCTCAATGGTATCGCAACTTGTAAACATCATCCAGAATTCTTCTGCAAAGTTCAAAAAGGTTTCAGTTCTTCATTCTGTCATCGGTCTTGACCACTTGGTGATAGTTTTCAAAACTTGAGGAATTTAAAGAGATATCCTCAATTAAGAACATCGCTGTCTCTACAAATATCAATCTCTCAGAATGTACAAATGATCGACGAATTTCCTAACAAAGTGCAAAGATGATTTTCATGCCCTTCCTCATCTCCGAACGTACTATTAAGTCATACAGTGACCATTTGCCCAAGTAATCACGAGAAAACATTATTTATCAAATTCACGAAACAGTCAGAGCTTTAGCTAATACTATTAGCGTCACTAACCGTTATAGCAGTCGTTACAAATACGGAAGGCGATTTCAAGAATAACTTCAATTTATACTTCCATTTGAAAGAAACTTCGCGCTCTGAAATTGAACAGTTACATAGACGTTTCAGGGTAGAGAAATAATGGTTCCTAACAGCAATACGGTTCAGCTTCCAGTAATCACTACATATCTCCTGTCACCATCCTTCTTAATAGTGAACGAAACTGCAATACGCCCAGAAGATACACTTAAGCAAACTTGCTTCCTGGTCTTCGGTTGCTGCTCTTCCCGGTTTGCTCAAATCAACTGGTATGATCCCGGACACATCTGAAAGATACCTTCGCTTAGTGACTAGACAATCTCTCGGTGTCATGTCAAATCCTACTTCACGCTCCGGTGGAAAAAATTTTGGTGGTTCGACCAGGAATCATATTCAGAAAACGCAGGGTGTCAAATAACTCTCAAGATACGATTCATTCATTGGTGTATGAAATGGGTCCTAGGAAACTTCATAACCGCGAAAGTAACACACGAGTCTCCAGAGTAATAGTGATAGCAAAGGGTTTAACAATCGGTAATCCCAGTAGGGAGTTCAAAATTGTTTCAAACGCTAAAGGTGAGACATAGAAGGGTAGTTGTCAATATTTGAGTGATCAATCAACCAATTCCTTGTAGGAATAAAATCAAAGTTAACTATCCGAGAAAAAAAACAGATCAGTATAGCGAAACTTATCGTTCAAAAGTGAGAGGAAACATTCTTATACTCGTGGTTAAACACCACAAGACTTCTCGTAGGGACAGAGATGGGTGAAACGAAATCAAATAGTGTCAGAAGATTCATAGATACTTATCAAAAGCAAAAGACAATTAACAAAACATATCCAGTACGTCATCGCCATGGAGGTTCTCAGAGTGCCCGAAGAGGCGTCAAAATGATTAACGAAAGGATCAGAGATCAGAGTTAAAATCTGAAGATAAGGATCAAATAGTGTTAGTCAATTATCATGAAATTCTCAATGCCTTCAAGATTTAATCAGGTTCAAATCTTAGGTGGTGCAAAGCATAAGCTTTCACTTTCCAAAAGTGGTATCAACAGGATCTAACCAAAAGCAAGGCACGAATCAGAGTGATGCGGAAGCAATGATATTTAAACAAATGCCTTATAGTCTACCCATTCCTCACTGGTCAAAACTTACGTTCCTAAAGGGAAATCTTAAAGCAAATTTTCAAAGGTTGTCTTACGAGCGTGATGAACTCAAATAAGTACATTTTATTACCATCATTTATCCTATTTATTTGACTTGTTTTATTATATTATATATGAGAATTGATACGTTAATGTTTACTTTTGTAATTCTCTGGTAAAAACAAGTATTATGTGAAACTTGGCGATTTTGGACTAATTATGGAGCAAAACAAGCAAGATGTTAAGAGTCTACTGAAATGTACAAGATCAAGATCATTCTGCTCCAGATACGCCGCAACATACTTCTTACATACGGCGTATCACTATCAAGATTTCACAAGTTACAATCCAAGACAGCAAAGGACATACGCCGCAACATACTTCTTACATACGGCGTATCACTATCAAGATTTCACAAGTTACAATCCAAGACAGCAAAGGACATGCGCCGCATAGAGAAATGGAGTTACGCCGCATCTTAAGGTGGTGTACGAATATTCCTGAATATATTAATCTTGGACCCCACGCGAAGTTAAGTCAATGCGCTGCATCTACTTATCCTATGCGCCGCATCTAACCCTCAGACAGAAACTATAAATACCCAAAAGTCAGACGAATTTTAAAGGTTGGACAGTGCAAGATACCATACGTACGAGTACCAAACCAGAGACGAATTCAGACGTATTAGCAGCACAAGACACACCTTGAACGAAGATACAAGAGCTGTAAGAAGGTCCTGCATGTATTCAATTCATTAAGTAGTTTTGTTTTATTGTATTAGTACACTTTAATTCATCAGGATTGATGGGCTGATGTCATGTGACTACGGAATATCATGTCCACCCCTTAAAATTGCTTTCCCATTAATTAAAGTTTATATGTTGATGTCTTTGGTGACTTTTATTAGTGCATTGATAACCTCTGTGTCTAGCTGAGCATTGCTTGGGTCGCCATGCCCCTTCCTCGCCTATTTAAGAGACGCTTAATAAATAGGATAGACATAAGTAATCATTAAGGGTTTACTCGCCGATAAGATTAGAGCCAACGAGAAAGGTTTAATTATATACACTTCATATAAAACTAGCAATAAAACAAGTGACAAGCTACTTAATTATCAGGACAGGTCTTCTTATTTTCTCAAGTATCTATCTGTGTACGTGTGTGCTAATCACTGATTCGTGCTCATTAGTTTAGTTTTCTATTTAATCATAACCAAACCGTGCCAGTCTCTCAGGCTGAACCCCCTTGCGTTAGATTAGGTTGTACAGCTAACTTAAGATATTAAAATACTGATTAGAATAACTAGATAATACGTTCCACTCTTAGTGATCGACACTCTACTTACCATTATATTCATACTGACCGGGCACACTGCTCGTTAAGTGTGTGTGTTATTGATAAGTCGGCTAAATATAAATTTAAAACTTGAGTAGGCATTAATACTGCTAAACCGCAACGACACATCGCACGCATCAGAGCGCCTACAGGGGAAAACTTAGTGGTCCTAACTTACACAGGCCAAGGGTAAATGTATTACGAATCGTAGCCTGTCTCTCTGATACCATAATTGTAACACCCCAACCCGATAAGGGTAAAGATGTCATAATAATGATTTCATATCAGATCAAAACAAAGCGTACATCAACAGTAATACAAGGGTTCTCAAAGGTTACAAATGAAATACTGAATATACAAGGCTACAAAGGAAACAAAAGCTAAATACTAAGTCTGCAAATGCAAATCCTTCTAATAGTCTCTACTTCAGAATAACTATCAAGGTCTTCTAAGTCCAAAAGTCTCTTCACTCATACCCAGCTTCCAACTAAAAACCTGCCGCAGGGAAAGAAATGCGGCTGAGCTTAAAAAGCCCAGTGAACAGATATATATAAACGAAAACGAAAGCAAAAGAAAACGAACATGTATAGTTTGGTGCATTGGGTTTACAAAGGTATAGTCAAAGAGTACAAGTAAGAAAGAAAAAGGGTAGGTCAGTAATCCACCACGAGCCCGAACACAAATCAAATATAGTAACCATGTCTTCATAATCATATAGAGGGGAGACCTCTCAGATAATCAGATAATATGAGGGGTGTCCTCATTCTTCAAATGGAGTAGCTAACTCCCGAACTTGTGAAAGACGTGGATTGCACCCATGCATCAGTCACCGAACAATAATATAATATCAAATCATGTTAAATCCACTAATACGAACACGAACCTAGGATGCATCCATACGCCCCCCGAACAATATACTGGCCATAATAAATGTAGTGTGCACATAATAATCAAATGGGGACGGTGTGGAACATCACTCGACCTCACTGGAGTCATGCCATTGGTGCATCAATGACACGGCCATGTTACCTTCATGGCTAGGAAACGAACTTGGCTCGGGTATCAAACAGAAGGGTCAAAGGTCAAAGGTCCAAATCATAGCAAAGGTTCAAATAGTCTAAGTCATCGAATCATAGTCAAAGTCCAAATATCAAAGGTTCATGGCAAAAGGGGTCATATCCAATATCAAAGTCAAATGAGTCAAAATGAACGGATCAAAGGTTCATAATCAAATGGTTCATTTAGAGAAATCTTTATCAATTGATTTTTCATAAAAATGATCTTTAATAACGGTTTTCACAAAAGTAGTCTTTAAAAGTAATTTTCGTAAAAGTTTAGTAAAATTCCATATAAACGTGGTATTGCATCATTCATAAACATCATTTAAAAATAGTTTACCTCAAAACATTTCCATGATATAATTACAAAGGTTTTCACATCTAGTTACCAAAATCAAATGAACCCTCGAACGTGATTCGAATACTAATATCACAAGGTAACGAACGAATATCAGATGGATCATTATAGAGGCTCAAAGCAAAAAGAGTCATATCGAACATCAATGTCTAAATGAATCAAACAAACAAACCAAAGTGTAGGGAACATAGCAATGGCTTAGGGAATCTTAAAACGAATCAAGATAAATGAGTCATGAGAGGGAAAACACCCTTACTGAAAAAGGGTAGAATATCTGTACCTCAGACCGCAAGTGAAAAACCTAATAGAAACATAAGATCGGAAGCAGACTCCATCTTCAGCAAATCTACACGAATTCATGGTCGTTTTATTATTAATATCTTATTTAAATCAGATTACTTATTTTAGTCGGCTTTCCATTTTTAGTAACTTTTCTTTTATAGTAGCTTTCCAAAAACAGTAACTTTCCAAAAATAGTAAGTTTCTTCTTTAAGTAGTTTAACCATTTTAAGTATCTTTCTATTTTAGGCAGGTTTCCCAATTTAGTAAGTTTTCATAAATAGTAAGTTTCCTCTTTAAGTGACTTTTGAAGTTGTAAATGACACTTAAATAAATTTTAAGACTTAATATGATCAGTATTTTTGTGTAGGGTTTATAATAGCCACTATTAATGGTTTAGGGTTTAAACTGTCATTTATTAACGTTCAGGGGCTAAAGTGTACATTACATATTTGATGAAAACCTCAACTCACATATCGACCCTTGGTTTGACACAACAGTTTCCCACATGCTTTCATAAGTTACAGATTTATGCATGTATGCTCACTAACTCTCCATTCTAACGCATGCAAGGCTCACAATTTAATAACCATTTTTAACTAGCTTAATTTTTCTTTCACTCACACAACACGCAGCCTCATGGAACTTAACAAGGCTCATACGATTCACAAAACCTTAGATAGATTGACACAAAAACAAGGCTCATGAAATAGGACATTGGCGAGACAAAAACAGGAGTATGCGAGTAGTTTTCAAACAAGCAGCCGATGACCACAACCAACACCCCTAGACACGAGTAGTAGCATGTGAAACCAGTTTCTATACTTACTCAAATATCACACGAAAACAGCCCACGCGATCACCATTTTTAACGAGCCAAAAACATTCACAAAAACCCCACATGAAATCATAGAACTCAAATAATAACAGCCCATGGTTTTCTGATATTTATCGCCTCTTTAAAGACTTCTTATGACAGATTTTTAGAGTATTGTTAGGGACATATTATGGTCGACAAAGGGGCTGGAAACATGACAACAACACAGCCCCCATATGAGTCGTATACAGTCATATATGTATTAGTTCATGTGATGTCCTAACTCTATATATTAAGCATGCGTTTACGTATCAAAAGCGAAGCAGCAAGGATGATTATTACTAGGATAGAGTAGTATGATTCTGGTATGGTTAAGGCCACTATTAAGTCGCGACTTACACATGCTATGCCGACTTAAGGAAAACAAAAGAGAAGACAATTAACCTGATGTCGACAAAGAAAACGGATGAAATACACCAAGACTCGAATGAACTCCAACGTTGGTTCACCGCTTGATCACCAACCTCTTGCTCTCTTTCTTCTTTTCTTGGCAACAAGTAAGCGAATGTGTGTGGGTTTTCTGGTATAGGATTGGTGTAACCAAGGAGAGTGGGATGGAGAATAGACAATTAGGGTAAAACGTGTGTGTGATTTGGAATGCCGTGTGTTTGTGATGGGGTTTTAAATGTATGTGATCTCTTATTTTATGGCATGATTCTCTTTGTTCTTATCCTAATCTCACATGACACAATTGTGGGAGAGCTTAGAAAAATACGATTCACCATTTGACTAGGATAGGAAATTAGTTTAGGATTAAATTCATATTATGTATCTTAATTTATAAGATATAGTTCACAATCCCATATTTTAATATTTCAAACTTAGGTAAAAAAAATGTAAAGTTCTCGCATAATTATTTGCATGTTCTAAAAATTATTTTGAAGGTAAAATAGGAATTTCAATGAATGAAAATTGAGGGTTTTACAGCAGCTGCAGCTACGGCAGCTCTTTCTGTAACCAATGCTACCTCTATACTGTCGGCAACAAGCTTTCTGACTTCAGCTGGTGTCATAGCAGTAGTGGCTCTTTTGGGTGGCATAATTCTTCACAATCACAAAAGATAACACAATGAGAATCCACAATAGAAAACGATCATCATACACAATATATACAACCACAACATGTATATACATCCACAACACGTATAAATACAACCACAGCATGTATAAATACAATGAAACCACAACGAAACATCATAAATATAATCACATCGCACATGAATATAATACATGAAAATTTCAGTTACGCAGACCGATATCATAAAATAGCACAACGAAAATCCTGCATAGTAGAGTCACACTTGATATATTTGTTTGTACTACAAGCAAAAGACAACAAGTACTAACTATGTGCCACACCCCGGGACTAGGATAATAATGTACAAGCTACATGATAACAGTCTAACACTAGGCACCTCCTCTGGGTGCTCCATCCAGCCTGCGGAAAATCCTCTGAAGATCCCTAGACATAGCAACAACGATATCCTCTAGGTGCTGAACTCGAAGCTGAAGATCAGTCTCCCTAGTCTCTGATGCAGACAACCTAGCCTGAACTGAAGATAACTCACCGGCCTGGCGATGATGCTCATCCTTGGACATCTGTGCTCTATCGACTAACCCCGGCATCTCCTGCCTTAGCTGGGTGATATGCTCTGAACTCTCCAACTGACGAGCCTCTAAACCCTGGTGTGACACATCAATGGCAACCCTGCCCTGGATCAATCCCTCGACCTCCTCCTCAATAGCCTCAATACGGCTCACTGGAGTCTCATCAAGATGAGCTAATGCCCTGTCAATCTCTCCCTGAAGCTGATCTAGTCGCGAGTCAAATGTAGCAGCAGTAAGCAGTCTGTCAGTAGCAGCCCTCGAGCTCTCACCAACATCGAATCTGCTGGGTGGTGCTATCTCTGTGGCATCTGAAGTATCTGGTGATGGAATATCAAGACGAGCCCACTTCTTGAGCGGTAGGTCTGACATAGGAGTAGGATCCCTGAGATGAACTGGTGCTGATGGCATCTGTGGTGCTGATAGGGATGGCAATGGTGGAGACAATGATGATAAGGATGGTAAGGGTGATAATGGTGATGGTGTACTGAATGCCACACTCCTCCTCGCTGTCAAGCGGCGACGGAGTGGATGAGATGAAGTAAGTGATGATGGTGGTGGTAGGGATACAAATGCAACTGGTGACTTGACAGTGAGACGATGAACCCGCTTAGCAGCAGTGCGCTTCATGCGCGGCCCACCTGGATATGTACGGTAAACTCGACCATAGGGTACAAACTCTCCTGGCTGGATAACTGGAACAAATCTGGGACCACGACGGATCACAGGTGACAGTGGTGGGGTAGGCACGACTTCCCCCTCCTCAAAGGGTTCTGTATTAGCCTCTGACATCACAGGTGAAGATTGTGAAGTAGGCTCCACTAATGACAAAATGATAGTGGGTAGTGGGGATGATGTAACCGACTCTAGTATGATGGAGGGTAGTGAGGAAGTATCGTCCGACTCGGACTCCGATGAGAAAACAATAGGGTGTGAATCCGAAGACATCACTAAGACAACAGATGTGAAATAAAAGTAAATAAACAAATACATAATGTGGGTTATGATGAAATGATATATGTATGAAATCGCAATCACTACATGTGATATAATGAATATGCACTTATGCTACAATGATGAGATGCTATGATGGTGCAGTTATAGTCTAGGATATAATGGACAACCTAGTTCGCTATAACCTTTGCTCTGGTACCAATCTGTCACACCCCCAAATTTCGTGACTTGCAACGGAATGAGTCATTCAGGGGCACGACTGGTCATAGCACCAAAGTTGCAGTTATATTGAACGACCTAAAGTGTCGTTTAGAAAATACATCATTTGATTATTTAAAAACATTCAGAGTTACAAAGCTAGGTCCCAAAAGGTGAAACAGGCTTTCATAAAACAAGTTCATACAATTCAAACGATGGATAAATGCATAAAATATAAAGTGAGACGCGTCGACTCCGCGACTCCATGATGTGTCCATATGCAAGCCAACATGTGATACCTTAATTACATGAAAATACATTGCTAAAAATGGTCAACAAAAATGTTAGTGAGATCATAGGTTTATGTAAATGAAATGTTGTACGGATACCACAAGTATAAAGTGTATGGCAAAACCATGCCACATAAAAATGATACATTAGCTCTAAGTTCATGACCCCGAAGCTAGACTGAATGAAATGCCCCAACCGAGTGTTTGCCAATCACTCTAATATGACAGAAATGAAATGCGTTCGTTTGACCAGTTGGTGCTACCAACCCGAACGGGGGAGTCACCCTCAATAGATCTATCCACTCACTCTCGCTTGCTAACAATTAACGGTTCATGATAATAAAAGGGGACTTTAATCTGGGCAATGATGTAACTTATGCAATGTAATGAGTTTGGATACTTTGGTCCGCATATAAAAATGGTACAATGTATTCTCCCCCGAGAGTTTAGAAATCAATAAAAAATTTAAAACGGGGCTATGAAAACTCACCTGATATGATATAGCAACAATGACAATGATGGATATGATGAAATAAAGCTCGGTCTCTAACCGCGACCTATTATGAATGATGTGATCCAATGTAAGCAATGATACAAAGCAACACATGCAATTACGTATGTTAACGATACCACTTGTTAGTTTTGAAAATAACGTTTATCAACGAAAAATACACTTTTGACGTCTCGTTAAGTTATAAACTACTTTTCGTGTAAACATGTTGAAACGGTACTCCACGATCCTCGTTTGGTGTTCTATCGGCAAAATGTAGCGTTTTCATCGTAATTTAATATTTTTCTTAACTTGTGAAAATATGCCCAAAATGGCTTCGTGAAACTAGTCGCGAAAGATTGCACGTTATGTGTTAGTTGATAAAACTCGACGTTTTTGAAAACCTTGTAACAATGTATAAATGTTGTTTCATTTAACTTTTGAGTAAACACGCCTCGATCAATTAGAAAATCGGCTAACAATGTTATGTTTCGCAAAAACACTAGTTTTTATACTTAAAACACTTTCTAATAGTGGCTGTCAAAATGAATATGGTACGTCGGGCTTCAAACGTGAATAACTCGGCCGTTATAAGCTCGTTTTCTACGTTCTTTACATCCACGGCTTCGTATAAAAATGAACTAACATAATCTCAGTAGGTCGGGTCGTCTAGATTACGTCTAATTCCTCGTTTTGTCCTTTGAATCTCGGCGATCAGCAACTAAATTGTCAGAAAATTAGTTTTCGTCGTCTAACTTTGAAAAATCATATCTCCTTCGTTATAAGTCGGTTTTTAGAGATTCTTGCAGCCACGGTTTCGTTTTTGAAAGAACTTTCTGAATATGAAGGCCAAAATATACTAAAAGTTACTGAGTTTTCCAGTTTACACGATTTTGGATAGAACCTATTTTAGATTGTTATAAACTCACTTCCTTTGTTCTAAACTTGATCATACTAACTCAAATCAACTCCACAAGTTCGCAAATCATACCATACACCTTTTTAGGGTGTCATGGGGTCCTAAACATCACCAACCTTGGTGGATTTCATGAGATCATTAGTAAAACTCATAGATCTAGTGATTAAGATAGTTTATGTTCAAAAGT
Organism: Artemisia tridentata subsp. tridentata; assembly: GCA_021014915.2. NCBI lineage: Eukaryota > Viridiplantae > Streptophyta > Magnoliopsida > Asterales > Asteraceae > Artemisia > Artemisia tridentata. Next base: position 352,066,815 of record CP139504.1, on the reverse strand, counting down.
GGTATGTAAAACATAAATAACTTGCATGAATAACTAATATAACTTGAAAATATATGAACATATAAATCAAATAAAAGTATAAGATGATCAAAACATGTTCTTGAAACTTACTTGATGATTTGAGTTGATTTGGATGAAAATGAGTAAGAAACTTGAGATTTAATCACAAAATCATAACTAGGAAGGTAAATGGAGTGTGATTATGACTTGATCTTGGAAAATTTATGGATTATAGTTGGGTTCTTGGTCTTGGCCGAATGGGGAAGGAGAAATGGGAGGGTTTGGATCTTTTTTTTTAGCTAATGGTATGATAGTGTATGTGTTAGAGTTAGTGGGATTGAAATTAAATCATCCTAAATTCATTTAATGCATGTACTAGTAATCAAGTGAGGTTAGAATTAGGGGTGATTTAGGGGGGCGGCACACATGGGGTAATTTGGAAGGATTTGATGTAATTAAAGCATGTGTCTCCCATTTATTTAAGAGTTAGCTAGTTTAGAGTATACATTGAGTGTTATCGGGTACCGAGTTAACTAGAAATGAATCTTGACGAGGTGAAATGAGATATGACAAAGTTGTAAAAATTGTAAAATCATATTCCTTGCAAGAATCGGGTGTTAGAATGATTATCGGGTTGAAATTTCGTAAACCGACGGAGTTATAAGCATCAAACGAAAAATATAGCGATTGGTTTAAAAACACCGGGTAAAGTAATAATATAATCTCTATATAATTAAAATTAGCTTGAAAATGTGTTAGGATCATTGTCGGGAGTATTGGGTATAATGTTAGTAGAAATGACTGAGTGGTAACGTTAATTAAACAATTAAGCATACGTTAATGAAAATCACACAAACCCATGCATGAACTGATATGATAATGATATTACTGATGATATGCAGACTACCCTAGTCTGCATGATGTGCCTTTACTGATGATGCATGAATACGCAGCTAAACCTAACTGGTTACGCGCATTTGAATACCCGTAAACCAAGTTTACGACATGATGAATGATGCCCATGAATAGTGATATTCCTCCGGGAATGAATAGTCTCACGTGAATAGTGAAATTTTAGACAACTTCCCAAAGTCTCAAACTGACTTCAAAAATGATGAATAGTGAAATAATGAATAGTGATCAGTAAATAGTGATTGATGAATAGTAACTCATGAATAGTAAATTGTCGAGGTTTGGAAAATGACCTGAAATTACGAGTTGTGACAATAGTCCCTAATACGTTTCGTTGTTTTGTAGATTACCGTATCAAATCAGTCTCTAATAATAGGATTTAAAAACTGATTAGTCTCCGATGAAAGGCTTTAAAGACTGATTGTTAGTCACAAAAAACAGATGAAATAGTCCTTAATTTGTTTTTCTAGTGACTGAAAATTAGTTTCAAAATATATGTTAATCGATACAAAATAACATTCAAATCAATCTCCAATATGATGGCGCCGTTCCATTATATTTCTATTATATACTAAAAGTTAGTGGCAAATACAATTTAATTCAGTCCCCATTCACAATGCATACATGACCCCTTACAATAGTATATAAAACTCCAAACCATAAACAATAATAATAACAATATTTCTTTAAAGCATAATAATCACCAATCCAAATAACAAGAGTTTACAATTCAATATGTTTAAAAATAAAACCAAATTCAATAGAAATAAATTTGAACGTCCTATATATCACTATCGGTGAATGGATCATCGTTACCATCACCTTCAGTAGTATTTGGTGAGTCTATTGTGCTCTCGAAGTCTTGAAATTTTTTGCTCAAGAATTTTGCCAATTTCTCATAATTACGTTTATACAGTTCAAGTTCACTAACCTTTGCTCTCAATTCATTAATCTCAATCGAGTTTTGTTTAGGTGTTGAGTCAGCTTGTTGAGATGAATACATAAATCTCATTCGAGTTTTGTTTAAGCTTGATGCTGCGGCATATTTGGAGCCGTCCGTTTGACTAATCGTGTAGCATTTTTAATTATTTCACGTGCTTAAGAAAGGGAACCAATCTTGTCTATCCTATGAAGTGCGCGGACCCATGATTCAAGTTTTAAAATACAGTATATGTTAAAGATCTTGATTGACGTGGCTCCTGATACCAATTGTGGAAAACTAGAAGGGGGTTGAATAGTTTTACGTCTTTTTAATTTATTATAAAACCTTTGTTTACTTTTAAAAATTGTCATGAAAAATAAAACTTGAACCTTATTATTAGTTATATATGTATTCTTTTGAATTGATTGTAAAAGTTTTGGTTTCTTGAATGGAGTTTCAAATTGATCTTTATGTGAAGTCGACCTCTAAGTAATACTAACAATTATATAAGCCTATGTATATGAAAGTAATGACGATGTAATTAAAGAAATAAATAAGGGATGGAAAGATCTAACCGAGACACGAGAGATTTATAGTGGTTCGGCTACAAGGACACCTTCCTTGCCCTACTCCACTCCCTGAGCACCAAGCTAGAGAGTTTTCTTCACAACTTCAATAAGCTCCCTTATGGCGGAGAAAACCTTACACGACTTTGGCTTACACCGGCTTAACGACACAAAGCTAAATGTCGAGTTCTAATCGTAGCTAGAACCAATCTCACAACTTCACAACACAACTTCTTCACGACTTATTCACAACGGCTTCACAACTTGAATTCTAGAACTTCACGACTAGGACTTCACGACTTCAATACGACCGCTTCACAACTTCTATGCTACGGCTTCACGACTTCAACACAAGGACTTCACGACTAGGACTTCACAACTTCAACACGACCGCTTCACAACTTCTATGCTACGGCTTCACGACTTCAACACTAGGACTTCACGACCTCTACCTTACGGCTTCGCGACTTCTATGCTACGGCTTCACGACTTCTACACAACGACTTCACGTCTTCTAAGCTACGGCTTCACAGCTTCTACACCACGGGTTCACGACTTCTACACCACGGCTTCACAACTTCTACACTATGTCTTCACAACTTTTACTCTATGACCTCACAACTTCTATACCACAACTACTTATACAACTTCTTCACTACTTACACACAACACTAATCTACTATACACACCTTACACATAAATGAATGAATGATTTACAAACTTTGTTAAACTAACAACTTAAGTAACGAGATGATACTAAGTTGTAATACTTCTAATCTTGATTGATAGAAGTATTCTTCTTTTGCACTTGGATGGATGAAGCTTGGATCACTTGGAGACCAATGCTTAAGAGAATATGATCAAAGGATTTTAGAAAGTATTTACAAGGATTAGAGAGGATTTAGAGCAGAAAGTTTGGGGTGCAAAAGGTGAGTAAAAATCCAGGGGAAGGCTGGTATTTATAGGCAGAAAAACTGGACAGCTGGGAGCTACTGGAGCGTGGCCGGCCCCCTTAAATAGGGGGCGGTCCCCTTAATTTTAAGGGGGCCGCCTAGCATAATTAAGGGGGCCGCCCTCCCTAGCCGTTGCCCAGTTTTGTCTTTTTGTGGGGAAGGTTTTTCTGGAACATTTTTACTGATTTTGATTTAAAATTTGAATTCAAAATTTTATAATGAATTAAACCTTTTTATTTATTACCAAAAATGTTTTTCTAAAGGATATAAAATGTTTTTGACATTTTATAAAAAATCTAGTGTTTAAGAAAATGTTCCTTTGATCATATAATGCATTAAGCATTAGTTCATTCATACCTTAAGTGATTTTAGTTGTAGAAGTGAATATTTACAACTAAGTATTTGTTTATTTTATAAGTTTATGTTTTAATGAGTTTACATTTTGTGATCATCAAAACATAGAGATATGAATAAATATTGATAATGTTTTTAGGCATTATTTATGTCAACATTTATATCAATATCAATCAAGTTTAAAAAGTTTATGATGACTAAAGAATATATGATATTAAAGGAGCTCACAAACATCATGTCAATTGCCTTTGACAACCCCAATAGCCTAGGAAGTCTTTGGGTACCTTCAAACACCATGAAGACCTCCAACATATTCTTCCTCTTGCAAGGAATCTGCATGATAATAAATATGTTAACCTAAAGTTGGTATCATAAAACAAAAATGTGTCTTAAAACCACGTAATATTTCAGAAATAACAATAATCATATCTTAACAATTATGTAGCAGTATGTTTTTACCTGAAGTGTCGTCACCAGCTTGAGCACCAGCAACGCCAATGCAGCAGTACAAGGACTGTTCATCGATCTTCAACTGTTCATATGCCAGGTATACATCCTCAATAGTGGCAGCTTCATATAGCATCGTCAAATCTTTGTTGCAAAATATATCCTAAAGAGTACATGCAGAAAACGTAAGAAAAAAGTTATGCAAAGCATATCCATAGAAAGAACTGGAATTGTTCTGTTGAGGATCACAAACAGTATGGCAGACAGCTCCAGAAAAAGGGTTTGTCATCAACAAATTAAAAGTAATATTTTAAACGGGATATAAATTATTCAGTAATGTTATAGAATAGTTTATCCAGTCACGTAATGTAATATTTTCTCGTACCTTCCTACCGACAGAAGAAGCCTGCAAATGAGCTATCAACCCAAGCCAGTAAGCATTGGACTTGGTTTCAGCCTCGTGTTTCATCAGCAGGGTTTGTTTGGCCTGATCAATACCAAACCATACTTTAAGCATCAAATCCATAACTATTTAGATGCACATGTGATAGAATACAAAACCATACTTCAAGCATCAGTATAAATTTAATTAAGAAAACTAACCCGATCCCATTCATGTTCCGCTATCCTTATACTATGCAAGCCTCTGAGGACACACTTGCAAGCATCAACAGCCCTATGTACCTGGATTACACTACATGTTAAAAAATTTATAAAAAAATAACTGTAACCAACATGAGATGCTACAATTAAACTGAACTAACGCACCTTGCCTGGTGTAGATGTTACTGAGATAACATACCACCCAATGTTTAACCTGTCGAATAGGTTTAACTCAAAAGATACGTCATACGTTAAGCCTTGAGAGTCTCTGACTTCAGTGAAAAGCCTAGAATACATTAAACCACGGATTCATTAAAATTTAACCAATAATAACAGCTGCCAAATTCACATACAGAACATTCTATAAGACTAGGAACTCGTTTTTTGAAATGATATACAAAAGGCTAAGGTTTAGTAGCATAAATAGTTTTTATGTAATAAAAGAGGAAGGTCACTCAATGCAGCAATAGCATTACAATAGACATACCTGGAATTTATTATCTCTGCCAACAGCCCCACTTCAATTGCAAAGTATATTGGGTGATTCCGGGATCTTCTTTGCAGGTCAACATCGTTGTTCTCCGCCTTCACTAGCTGTCCTGTAGTTTCTGGTTATGCACCTACACAACAAATTAAACTTGAGTAAGTTTCGTTTTAACCCTTGTGAACTTGATAGATTTCAGCTATGTCGCTTGGAGTTTGTAAGAAGTCGAGCATTGCAATTGCACACCAAACTTTAGTTTGAAATGGTATCAAACTGGACCAATTATATGATGATGCTTACCATTATTAGCTGACACATTACTTAGAGACTCAAGAAGGTCTGTTCCATCAACTGTATATCCCCAGCGGTTCGGTGCAGGACCCGCAACGTATGCACATGCTCGCTCGTCAGTGTCCTTCACGAACACCTATCAAGTAAGAAACAAGTTATGACACCAGACGTGGTTATAAAAATATTTAAGAGGAGTATTAGGCATGCAGGAAAAATAGTTAAAATACTAAAGCTCCAGATTTTATTGCTCACTTGCTAAAAGTTCAGATCATTAGGAGACGGTCGAAAGAGGATTGGGGTATAACTAAGTGCTCTTTTTGCACCACTTGTTTGTTTAACTGTGCCTAAATAATCCATCACGCAAGACTCAATATCCTCTTCAGAAAAATCGCCAACAATGCTCACCTATTAGAAAGAGAAAGTTCAGCATCAATATGGAATGAAAAACTAGAGTTCATATATATAAACATAAAACTAAAAAAAACAAACCTCCATATTATCACTGACAAACTGATTCATCACTGCATCTTTTACGGTTTGCCGTGTTAAATTTTGTAAAGAATATGGGGTGGGCTCCACAAATCGTTCATCTTCATCCAACATAGCTGTCATGAGCTTGTGAGCAGTTGATCGTTCCAAACTTTTTGGAATAGAACGATAATACGATAAATACAGTTGTCTAGCTCTATCAAATGCATCTTCAAGCCATACACTATGCTGCTATATGGCCACACCACATCAAAATCAAATTGAAGATAAAATATAAACATCATATGTAATTCTATCATGTGAAATTGGTTGAGAGGTGATATTTACCTCGAGTACCATATGAAGCAACTGGAAAGCAGCACGCATTCCATTATCTCGTGTGGTAAATCAGAACTCCATACAAAGAAATTCTTCTGTTGACTCCAATGAACAATTAATCAGATGGTTCACGCAGAACAGCTCTACCTGAAAATAAGTATTCATAACTAAAATTTAATACTTGTATGTACACACATAACGAATGCATATTTTCAACTTATAAAATTTGCAAGTACTAGAATGCTGTTCCAGATTGGCATTGCTGTCTGCAACTCGGGAATTTGACCTCTCATCATGATACTGTATTTCAATCGTCTTTTCTTCAGAAATTTCATTGAAGAGGACCCGTTTTATTTCATGTTTCCTAGATCTATGTTTGAGACTTCCCTCATCCTTAGTAACCAGAGTTGGTGAAGGTGGAGTAGCAACAGCAGAGTCAAGTTTCCGTTCATTAAGCTTCTTTCGATCCAACTTACGAAACATTGCTGGACCAGTTTTCCTACTGTTGTTTTCGAATGAGTTTCTTCTGGTAGAGGTGCTGCTGGAAGAACCATAAGGCACATTTCGTCTACTCATCATTTGAGGTGTTCGTGGTGCAAGTGCATCAACTTCTTCTGCCAAATCTCAAATAAAAACCAAATCATTCTAGGAAATCAAGACTGTCATCAAACACACTGCAAAAACAAAAAAGTTGTAAAAATTTGGGGAGAATCAAATCATGTGTTAACGTTAACCAACCCCAACTTGCTTATTTAGCTGCCCTTGATACTTCCGGTTGTACCCACCCGCTAAACCCACCAATGGAACCCATAAACTGAACCAACTGGCTGTACAAACACAATAAACCCACCCACTGAACCTACTCCTTGTATCCCCTGAACCCATCAACTGAACAAACCCACTAAACAAACCCATTGAACCAACCACACTGACTGACTTGGAAAGAAATTTAGTTAGAATTCAAATTACCTTTACTTTCAAAAAGAAATACAGCTTGGAAAGAAATTTACTTGTTTACCTCAGTTATGACTCTGTAACGGCCATGACCAGATAGACCGATCCCAAAACCCATCGTTATGCCATCCATGAAGCTTATATATGGCTTTTTGTACTCGAATATTTTGCAAATAAGTGAGTATTCAGAAGTGAAGACCTGTAAACAGGAAATAAGCATTTAGCCAATTAAAAAATTATAGATGATAGTAATATGATGAAATCACCAACATTGAATTGCCAAAGGGAGTTCAATTACAGATTAGAAAACAAAAGTTTAAAAACAAAACTCAAATTTTTTTACAGTGAAGCACTGATATAATGAAAAATCATATGAAAGCTAACGCAACCAAGTTCTACACTTGCTCAACACGTTTTCACTTCATATGTAATGTTAAATGTTGTACATTTCGAAATTAGGTAAAGGTTACTCCTATCTGGGTTTTGCCCCACTTTCCTAAGTAAACACAAATATTATTATTAAACATTGTATCGGAAACTTAAGTACATATACCACAAGATTACCCACGAAAATGTCAAAATAGTGGCATGAAGTTGCTCCCTCAATATGTAAATACACGTCTTTGTATCGTTATTTTCTTTTGTCTTTATATGAAATATTTGGAGGTTAGTTACTCTAAGAGAGCATGTGCATGCAGTTAAAACCAAAACAACAGGCCTGTGGTAGGTGAACAATGCAACATCAGGAACCAATCTGCTTATAGATGAATAGGATGTATATTTCAGAACAAAGCTATTACAGTTTCCAGGAATATAACATATTGACATCCCATTCCATTACATCTTTAGCCATAATTTAACAATATTGATGCGCAGAAAACAAAGTTCACAAAATGTTAGCAAAGCAAACAGCCATTACTCTTAAACCAATATGATATGTTTAATAATTATGAATTCTATCAAAGCTGTTTACCATAGATCCAAAAGCAAATAATCAAAATACACATAACAACTAATTAAAAAGTATAAAGATAAAACCCTAGATTTGAAAGCCAATACAATTTCAAAAACTAAGATCCAAACCTTAGATCCAAAATGGTGCGCCTGAGATGATGGATGATGAAAGATGGCGGCAGGGTATGGCGGCGTGCGTCCGAGATAGGACAGGATCATATGGTATTGGTGTTGAATGGGGCGGGTAGTTAGCCAAAAAATCGAGATATAAGAGGGAAAGTTTGGGGTTTTGATTTTGGGGAAAAATTGTAAGAGGGAAGAATGAGAGAGAGAAGGAAGAGCCAAATGTTTTTGGTATAAAAATTTTATTTTAGCTCACATTTTTTATATAATTTTGTTTGTTGATGCAAATAATGTTCTAAAGACGTTATTTATATCTTTCGATTACTTCACGTTTTGAGGATGACAAAATGTGAAATCACGATACGTTAAAATCAACGTAAACAAGTCTTTAATCGGAAGATCCCGTTTCTACGCAAATCTCTCTTGAACAAAGTTACAACTTGAACTAGTGATCAAAGAAGTGAATTTATGTTTTGAAAATTCACATTTTAAATGGGACAAAACATTTTTTCAAAAATACACATGACAAATTATTTTTTAAATATTAAGAATTGTTTTAATGGAAAAATTAGTTTGAAAATCATAACAGCTATTTTTCCCCCCAAAATCAGCTCCAACCTTCCCCAAATAAGTTTTCACCAGAAAAGACAAAATTTGGAGCGTCCTAGTCTACGACGGCTCCATGGTTCCGTTAAATTTAATGGAGCCGTGGGGTATTTAACAGAGCCGTCCGTACCATTTTTCTGTAACGTTCAGATTTTTCTTGCCTATAAATATCAACCCCTTTCACAGTTTTAGGCACCCTTCACACACAGAAAAATCCCCTAGCTTAATCCTCTCAAACCTTTCACTTCTTTAGGTTAGTTTTCTTTGTTTCAAGAGTGATCCAATCATCCTTCAAGTGATCCTCTTCATACCTCTTCATTAGCAAGAGAAGAACACAAGTATCCAAGTAGATACAAGGTGTTGTCATCCCTCTTCGTTAGCAAGAGAAGAACACAAGTATCCAAGTAGATACAAGGTGTTGTCATCCCTCTTCGTTAGCAAGAGAAGAACACAAGTATCCAAGTAGATACAAGGTGTTGTCATCCCTCTTCATTAGCAAGAGAAGAACTCAAGTATTCAAGAAGATACAAGAGTTATAGTTGTTAGGTTTTTGTAACACTTGTTACAACCTTGTTGTATCTTTGCATACATCAAGCTTTCTTATCTTTTGTGAGTGAGAGTGAAGATCAAGTGTGATCTACAGAGATAGTGAACATCTCTTATAGCCATTGGGCTTGTGTGATTGATCAAGAAGATCAAGGGTCGATAGATTAGTGTTAGTTGAGTAGAGTGAAGTGAGTGTTGATCATTGTGATCGTGTTGAGATCTTGGTGATCTCTTGAAGCCACTGGGCTTGAGTGTTTGGTCACGTAGACCTTGGTAGATTGGTGCTAGTTAAGATTAGCACTCGACATTTAGCTTAGTGTCGGTAATAGGATAAGCGACGTGTACAGTTTTCTCCGCCTGAAGGGAGGTTGTTGATATAGTGTTTGAAACTCTCGAGTGTGGTACTCGGGGAGTGGAGTAGGGCGAAGAAGAGCTTCGTAGCCGAACCACTATAAATCCTCTGTCTCGGTTCGATCTTTCCAACTCTACTCTTTACTCTTATTTGTTATTATTACTTAGCTTAGTGTGTAGTTCATATTGGTGTTGATTGGTTACACATAAGAAAGTGTCGAATCAAAGTTTCAATTATTTAAATTGGTATTGCAACACGTCAATAAGGTCTTTAAACAAATTTGTATGTTAAAACAATGTAATGATCCGACAATATTAAAGAAAATGAAAACAGTTAAAGATGATATTTGGAAAACTGATCACTACAGAAACCGTCATGTGAGTGATTTCTTTCAAAATAGAAACAATGTTCATTTATATGAGTAATAGATATTGTTCTAGATAATATTATAATCTAGCTTAAAGACTTGAAAGTTTTTTAGAAAGTGATTGGAATTTTAGTCATAACAGTCGCTAAAGGAATGAAAACATTGTAAATATGTCACTCTCCATATGAACTTCATGGAGATGAGTCAAAGATAATGCTTTTGCAATTTAATACTATTCCAGTCTTAAAGACTGATGATTATTCATAAGAACTTTTGGAATTTCTTATTATCTATAGGCAAAGTCACCATGAAGAGTCAAAGACTTGCGAATTTCACTCGATGAACTTAAGGAAATTTGAAAGTTCACAGATGATCATCAGAAGGACTTCCGACATAGTCAAAGGTAAAAGCGAGAGAGTTAGATCTCTAGCATTAAAAGCCAAGAAGGAGTCCAGTGATGAGGAATGTTCGAGTTCCGGTAGTGAAGATGAAGAGTACGCACTAGCCGTTAGGAACTTTAGAAAGTTCTTTAGGAGGAAAGGTAGATTTCCTAGACAACCTCGCGATGAGAAGAGGTCATCCCAAAGAAATCATGATGAAAGAAAAGGGAAAAGTGATAGGAAAGGCTATAGATGCGGAGATCCTAATCACTTCATAGGAGAATGTCCTAAGCCACCAAAATCAAACAACCAACGAGCCTTTGTAGGAGGCTCTTGGAGTGATAGCGGTGAAGAAGAAGAGAAGAAGCCTAACGATGAAAAGTGCCTAATGGCTCAAGCTTCTAACGAGGTACATTCCGACTCTTCTTATTATAGTGATAATAATTCGTCAATAGATGATAGTGAATTGCATGATGAATACAACAAACTATGCGTAGTTAGTACTATGATCTTAGGTAGAAACACAAAACTTAAGTTAAAACTACAAGAACTAGAACTACAAGTCCTAGAACTAAAAGATCAAGTCAAAAGACTTGAGAAAAACAAGGACGTAGACTTAGGATGCGGGTCATGTATAAGTCTTCAAGTAGAAAATGAAAAACTTAAAGAAAATGCTTTAAGAATCATTAAGTTTGATGAAGGAACTAAAACACTTAATGATATACTTGAAAACATTAGATATAGTGAACATGACCGTGCGGGTTTAGGTTTTGACCCAAATCAGGCTTCTACAAGTGGTACCAAAAAAGTTAAATTTGTAATGCCTGAAACGTCTAAGTCTGAAGGGGACGACACCACTAAAGGTACAGACGGTACCACTAAATTTAGTTGTACCGTGGTACCGTCTGGTGCTGAAGACGAAATTGGGTCAATTTTAAAAAGTAGCCTAAGTCCTAAACCGAGCCACATAGTTAAAAATAGTTCTAGTGTGTCTACTCCAAGTAAAGGGGAGGTCAAAAGCTCTTACAAACCATTGTCATCTCCCGAACATGGATTTGTAAAGCGTGACAATAGGTTGACTACTCCTCCGCCTAGAAAGGTGAACTCTCCCAAACCTCGGTCTAGAACTCCTTTACCGAGAGGTAACTTTAGAAGACAAAATCATCCAAGTAACTTTCCCGTAACTTGGAATGATCGTCCATCAAAAGGTTACTTACCATGGGAAATGTGTCCTCCATTCTCACATCCTAAACTAACGCAACAAATGCGTAGGATGTTTGACTCTAACAACTTTGGACCCATGAGATATTGGGGACCAGATGTTTGAACTTTTGTTTTGCTAGGAAAAACATGGGTGTAAATAAATTTCGGAGTCTAACTAAAGGAGTATGATGTGTTATCAAACAAGTCTGGTGACGCAAATGTCAAGTCGTGTCTTATATGCTCAACATTCAACAAAGGTAGTCTAATCCTCTAGTTTTAAGAGCAACACCTCAGGCACAGGTACGCTTTCTTAAAACACCCTTTGTTAGTAGTAATGTTTGGCATGAAATAGTGGAGTTAGAATCTAACATGGTAGGCACTATAACACAGAAACTTTATTCACATCTCATCATGTCAAACTCAACTTGTCCAGAAATGTTCGATGATCGCTTGAAGATCATGCGTGACAAGTTTGAATTAAGCATTGATGAGTAAATCAAGTTTTCTTCCTTGCACATAAGTAATCTTGCCTAAATTAAGTATCCCTTTAAACTTATGTATACTATATGTATGAGATACATAGTTTAAGTAATAGTCTTTATTGACACTGACGCCCATATCCACAAAAACGAAACTCACAAGAGACGAAGAAGGTGAGTGCGCGGATATAACTAGGTTAGGGGGCATAATAGGTAAAGTAGTTTACCTAACGGCAAGTAGGTCCATTATCATGAATAGTGTTGGTTTTGTGCCCACTTGTAAGAAGTGTCCCAAAACCTCTTACATCAAAGTGTTTAATGTATCATACCATACATTAAAGATACTACACACTTGAGATTACGATATCTTGAGGAGATTGATGTAGAAAATGTTTCTATACAAACTCGGATAATGTGAGAGTTAATGTGGATTGAAACATAAAGAGTAATGTTTGTACCTTCATAGGTTGATTAACAAACATCTTGGTTCCCCAAGAAACAAACTACTCTTATTGTCTCCAAGACCGAAGCCGATTACGTAAGCGCCGGAAAGGCATGACAACAAACACTATAGATGAGACAACCCCCTATGAAGAGTAGCAATCAAGATGCCATTAGACTTGACCGGGAACCTTGTAGTTTGCTCATGAACGAAGCTCGTCGAAGTACGTCATCTCCTCCGTCTCTTGAATGACAACATCGTCAATACTCCAACCAACACGTTCTCGTCACCCCACTCATGACTATTTAGATAATTCTTCCGAATTATTAAAGTCATCGTCCACCTCTCTCTTCATGACCTCTTAATAATTCACTTGAAATATTAATGTCATTTCTCACGTCTTGTTCTATGACTCATTTGTCATTTCACTCACATCGCCTCATGACTCTTAAGTCATTCCTCTCACCCCGCTTATGACTATCTCGATATTTCAATGGAAATATTAAAGTCATCCCTTGCGTCATATCCTATATACGTTTTATCCCTTCTATGACTCCTCAAATATTTCACGGGAAATATTGATGTCATCCTCTACGAATCACTCATGACTTCTTAAGTCATCTATCTAACTCGTCTCATGACTTTTAGAAATTCCTTTAGAAGTTCTAAGTCATTCCCTCACAACTCGTCACATGACTTTTTGAACATTTCACGTGAAATGATAAGTCATTCCTTATGTCTCGTACTAACAACGATACAAATATATGTAGGTCGTACAATTACTAACAACGATAAAAATATATGTAGGTCTTAAAAACAAGTGTAGTACATTACAATATATAGAACCGTATATTCTGTCGGTAATCCATTTTCGTCCGTTTTTGTCAGTTTTTATCTGTTTTTTTCCGTTTTTATACGTTTTCGTCCGTTTTTTACGTTTTCGTCCGTTTTTATAAATTACGTCCCTTTTTTACGTTTTTATACGTTTTTGTCCCTTTTTTATGTTTTCGTCCGTTGGTTTACATTTTCATCCATTTTAGTCCCTTTTTTTTTTACGTTTTTATATATTTTCATCCATTTTCGTCCGTTTGTATACGATTTCATCCGTATTTTTATGTTTTCATCAGTTTTTGTCTGTTATATTTTAACGTTTTTATACGTTTTCATCCGTTTTAGTCCTTTTTTTACGTTTACGTCCATTTAGAAGGGCAATCTATGCAAAGACTTGAAACGATCTATGGAATCAGAAAAATATTTAGAAGGGCAATCTATGTAAAGACCACCACTATTCGAAAGTGATGGTTTTCTTTATTGGAAAAATAGATTCGAAACTTATTTGAAATCAAAAGATCTTGATCTTTGGCATGTTATTACCTATGGTGATTTTCCCCCTATTCAAAATAATCCTTTAACTAAAATAGATAAAATTGTACCTTTTGAAAAACAAAATGATGATTTGAAAAGGAAACTAGCAAAAAATAATGAGGCTAAAATGGTAATTTATAATGCATTACCACGCAAAGAATATGAACGAATTTTTATGTGTCAACCCGCAAAAGAAATTTGGGATTCTTTATTAATCACTCACCAAGGTAATAGTCAAGTCAAAGACAACAAAATTGATCTTCTTGTTCAACAATATGAACAATTTACAATTTCTGAAGAGAAATCTATTGATAATGCATTTGCTAAATTTAACACTATCATCACAAGTTTAAAAGCACTTGATGAGACTTTTTCTAGCAAAAATTGTGTAAGGAAATTTCTTAGGGCATTACATCCAAAATGGCGCGCGAAGGTCACGGCTATTGAAGAATCGAAGAACTTGATGACGTTATCGCTTGATGAACTTATCGGCAACTTGAAGGTTCATGAAGAAATTATAAAGAGAGACTCGGAAACGGTCAAGAACAAGAAAGATCAAATAAAATCACTTGCGCTAAAAGTCAAAAAGGAAATTAGTGATGACGACGATTCAAGTGACGATAGTGAAGACGAAGAATACGCAATGGCCGTAAGAGAGTTCAAGAAATTCTTTAAGAGACGAGGAAGATTCACAAGACAACCACGAGATGAAAGAAGATCGCTTCAAAGAAGTAGGAATGATAACTTCGGGAAAAGAAAGTGCTTTAGATTTGGAAGTCCAAACCATCTCATTGGCGAATGTCCGAAGCCACCGGGTTATGATTACCAAAGCGCCTTTGTTAGTAGAGCATGGAGTGATAGTGACGAAGATGAGAAAGAAACCACAAAGGAGGAGAAATGTCTTATGGCTAAGACATCAAGTGAGGTACATTTCGAAACCGAATACTTTAGTGATAAAAATCAATCACTAGACAAATAAGACCTAGATAATGAATATATTAGGTTATGCAAATTAGGTCAAAAAGTCATGGCTAAAAATAAATCACTAAAACATATTAGTAATCAATCAGAAAATGAAGTACTCGAATTAAAAATTAAACTACAACATTTAGAAAAAGAAAAAGAAGTTTTTATAAAATGTAAAACATGTCTAGAGGTCAAAAATGAAAACGAAAAACTTAAAGATGAAATTTCCAAACTTGACAAGTTTAAAAAAGGTAGTAACTCACTTAAGAAAATAATAAGTGTTCAAGGAACTTCGGGAGATAAAACCGGTCTAGGGTTCAACTCAAATAATGTTTCAACTAGTGAAAATAAAAATGTAGAGTTTGAATGTCAATCTAGTAAACAAAAACCATTAGAGTCAAAACCTAAGTATATACTTTTAAAAGATAGAAAAATACCTATTCCGAGTGATGAGGAAGTAAAAAGTTTTTATAAACCATCATTAAAAGCCAAAATCGGATTTTCTAAACCGAAATTAAGATCTAAAACTCCACCTCCAAATAGACCAAATAATCCTCATCCTCGGTCTAAAACCCCTCAACCTAGAAGAAATCAAGGTAGACAAAACTTTCCTAATAATAATAATAATCACCCAATGTGGAATTATTCACTTCAACCAAGTTTCAACCCTTGGGGAATACGTTCACCATACATGCAAATGCAAACCATGTTTGGTTCAAACAATTTTGGACAAATGAGATAATGGGGACTAAGTGGCTAAATCTTCACGCATTGAATAATTCGGGAACTCATCTATGATTGGCTTCTATAAGTCAATTTACCTTGAAGTTTTTGAAGAAAAGCTGGACATAAGGTACGCTCTCTTTTTAAATTTCATGATTAGTTACTTCATACATATAGTCTTATTAATCATTGCCTTAGGATATGCTTAGTTTGATAGGTTAAATTGCCTTTATACTTTTAGTTATATCCATTTTACGATTTAATAAACTAGAAACTCTTTAGTTAGCCTACTAAGTATTAAATGAAGTATTCACTGTCGAACTCATTTAGCCTTCTCAAATTTAAAATGGAAATCTTCTATGTCCACTATTAGAAAACTCATGGTGATGAAGTGAAATGAGTTAAGTGGATTAATCATTAACATAGAAGTAAGATTAGATTTCTCGCGTTAGAAAACTATGGATGAAACAAGCTCTCGTAGACTATGGCATTAAGTTATATAAGTGTGCGACAATAAAGGAGCTATAGATGTTAGGTCACACCCCATTCAACACTCTCGCATCAAACATATAGAATATCGTCATCGCTTCCTTAAGACCATAGGATTGTAGAAAAGGGTAGCATGTGACAATAGACTTAACCAATTCCCTTGAGCATGAGATCTTTAACAACCATTTTTCAAAAATCTAGTATCTTTAAAAATATACAGAAACTTCACATTTTGGAAAAATATTTTTTTTAAACATTTTTCTTCTTAATCTATGTCCATAATTCTTTTTCGATCAAAGTCAAATATTGGAAATTTTTCTTTTCTTACCCATTCTTCATAAACACATTTTGAAATAAAACTCAATCTATTTTATTCAAATAACTTTCACATCTACATAAAAACCCATTTTCAAACATTGTTGAATAATGCTAAAAACATTTCTTTAAATCATGCATGGTGATCTCATATTTGTCATCTATATTTACGTACATGACATTTATAAGTGAACCAAGTCAAATCAAGGGGAACATGGTTTGTCTATTAAGATTTTGTTTGTAACAAGTCTAGAAGTCCATGCTATCTTAAGCTCTCATTTATTGCACATAGGCACACATTAGGATCCCTCAAATAGTTCATATATATTACTTGCTTGATGAGTATGTTTGCATGCTAAATGAAATTACTTGTTTGCTTGGTGTAGTGTATTGTTTCCTAGTCCATATATATTACTTGCTTGATGAGTATGTTTGCATGCTAGATGAAATTACTTGTTTGCTTGGTGTAGTGTATTGTTTCCTAGTCCATATATATTACTTGCTTGATGAGTATGTTTACATGCTAGATAAAATTACTCGTTTGCTTAATATCTTCAATTAACATGTTTTGCTTAAATATCTATTACATGCTTAATTGCCTCAAAGAGTTGGACTTGCTTGAAACTAAACCCAAAAACACAACCCTTTCTACAAATTTCTGCCAAAAACCCATTTCTAGCAATCTGGAAATCAGCAGATGGGCGGCCCCCTTAAATCCTTAGGCGGCCCCCTTAATCTTTAAGGGGACCGGCCATCTGTATGGTCGAAGGTGCTGTTTCTTTTTCTACTTTTTAGCCCATTTCATCCTAAACTTCCCAAAATCCAACAAATTTTATCCATTCCTTAATCCCATCAATCCTACACTATAAACACTCCCATTCCTCATAATCTTCCATCATCTCATCATACCATCAAACCAAAACCTAACCTCCGAAACAAGTCCATCTCAACAAATGATGTGGCTAAACAAACAACACCTCCACCCACATTTGTTCCCAACTACACTTCCAATCCTCAAGCTCATTCCAATGAACCCTTTCACAAACCTCATCATAATAACCAACCATCCATCCTTACTCCCAAAAATACACCTTCATCTCACCCATATGATTCATATGAAGAGCATGATCAATCCCAAAACGATAATCCCAATCTCATTCACAACATCTCACATCTCATTCAACCTACCAATACACTATCTAAAACACTCACCACTCTTGGAATATCCTCTTCCTCCATACCTTCATCCTCATCCAAAACACTCTTGGAATATCCTCTTCCTCCATACCTTCATCCTCCATACCTTCACACCCATCATCACCACAAATGTCTAAACCACCAAGAGTATCACCACCACCTCCTACCAACTCACATGTTACTCCTATGTTGCATATCCAAACATCCATCCCAAATAACAACCACACTCCACCATCATAACCTTCTTCCAAACACTTGAAGTGCATTGAAGAACTTCAAGAAGCCCATGAGCTTTGTGCTCGTCTTGCCTTACACCTTGCTCAACGCAAGATTGGATCAACTCCCTTATAGCCCTCCTTCATCACAAAATAACCTCAACCTCCACCTTCGTTCCAACCTACACATCTCAACCTTAAACTAACCTCATTGAAACCATTCAACACCCTCATCATATTGGTTAAACATCCAACTTCACTTCCAACTACACACCCCACTTTCATCCACTTCCACCAAATAACCATATTCACATTCTCACGGAAAAGGAAATGTTTCGTGAAGATATAAACCAAATCCATGACCTTTGTGATCTCCTTACTATACACCTCGCACAATACAACAAGGGCCAACCTTGATCCTCGATCTTCACCCTACTCAAATTGCTTACCCCACTCTCTCAACTTGGATCAAGTTACAAACCACACCCACTATTGTCCTTGTTGCATCTTACTTCAAAAACAAATTCTCCACTTGAGTGAAGATATTTCTTGGATCGAATATCTACTCACTCATCCTCATCCTATTCCTCCTCTAATCCAATATAACATCGCTAGATCCACTCCATCCGCTCCATTTCCCTCACCATCAAATAACTAAGTCCTATCCACATGATTTCCGCCCCAAAATAAAATCCCTCACTCTTTTGTGTCGCAAGCAAGCCCAATCCCTCTCTTTGGCAATATTAGGACTATTAGTATCTTTTACTTATGTTGTAATCCTTATGTTTTAAGCATATTGTGTGATGTAATGATGATTCATGTGTTATACATGATCATCTTGAATGCATGAATAGATTATTTGCATGCTCTAAATATTTTTGCTATACATATATATGTCTTGCTATGTGTTCTTAATATTTGTTTGCCATGATTGTTGTCTTTATATTCCATATTTTGCTATGTATGCTTGTACTCCTAATATTTTTGCAGCCAAGATTTCCATAGCTCGTCTCCTTAGTGCCCTCAAACGAGGGGGAGCACACATCAAGGGGGAGTTCTCGTCCCGACAATTTTTGTTTCTAAAAATTGTCGGCATAACCTTTTTGATTCTACAAAAAGGGGGAGAAGTAGATATAAACTCACTAAATACTTGATTAAAAATTAATTTTTCAATTTAATGAGTTTAGATTTTGTAATCATCAAAAAGGGGGAGATTGTTGATATAAATAATGCCTAAACACGTTATTAATATTCTTTCGATATCTCTACGTTTTGATAATCACAAAATGTAAAATCATTAAACGAAAGATTATGACGTAAAGAAGTATTTAGTAGTGAATATCTATTTTAACAACTCAATCACTTAAGGTATAAATAAACAAATGCTTAATGCATTATATGATCAAAGGAACATTTTCTTAATCACTAGATTTTTTATAAAATGTCAAAAATATTTTATATCTTTTAGAAAAACATTTTTGATAATAAATAAAAAGGTTTAATCCATTATAAATTTATGAATTCAAATTTTCAACCAAAAATGGCAAAAATGTTCCAGAAAAACCTTCCCCACAAAAAGACAAAACTGGGCAACGGTCTTGAGGGGCGGCCCCCTTAATTATACAAGGCGGCCCCTTTAATTTTAAGGGGACCGCCCCGCTCCTCCAGCTGTCCAGTTTTTGCCTATAAATACTGGTTTTCCCCTGGACTTTTTCTCACCTTTTGCACCCCAAACCTTCTGTTCTAAATCTTCTCTAATCCTTGCAAATCCTTTCTAAAATCCTTTGATCATATTCTCTTAAGCATTGGTTTCTAAGTGATCCAAGCTTCCACCATCAAAGTGCAATAGAAGAATACTCATTCAACATCTAAAGAAGAAGTATTGCAACTTAGTATCATCTTGCTACCTAAGTTGCTTGTATAATCATCCATTCATTTCTGTATAAGTTGTGTATATTTGTTAGATAAGTGTATGCATATTTGGTTAGGCTAGATTAGTGTGTAAGTAGTGAAGTTGTGAAGAGGTCAAGGTGTGTAAGTAGTGAAGTTGTGAAAAGGTCAAGGTGTGTAAGTAGTGAAGGTGTGAAGAAGTAGAAGAGTAGATTAGTCATGCTAGGTTGTGAAGAAGTAGTGAAGAAGGTGTGCGAGAAGTTGTGAAGAAGTTGTAAAGAAGTCGTGAAGAAGTCGTGAATAAGTTGTGAAGAAGTCGTGTTAAAGTTGTGAGATTGGTTCTAGCTATGATTAGAACCCGACATATAGCTTTGTGTCGTTAAGCCGGTGTAAGCTAAAGTTGTGTAAGGTTTTCTTCGCCATAAGGGAGCTTGTTGACATAGTGAAGAAAACTCTCGAGTTAGGTGCTCGGGGAGTGGAGTAGGGCAAGGAAGGTGTCCTTGTAGCCGAACCACTATAAATCTCTTGTCTCGCGGTTCGATCTTTCCATCTCTATCTTTCATTTCATTTCATTACCTTACTTGCATTGCTTATTTATATTTATATTTGTTCATATTGTTCAAGAGTTGAGTTCACATAAATTCGAATCTAAGTTTTAAAAGTAAACAAAGTTTTCATAATAAAAATTAAAAAGACGTAAAACTATTCAACCCCCCCTTCTAGTTTTTCCACAGATTGGAATGCGACGATTGAAGAATATATGTTGAATTGAGGGGGAGTATTATACGCGCTGCACTCTTTTTCCCTTCACCGAGTTTTTATCCCACTGGGTTTTTCTTGGTAAGGTTTTTAATGAGGCAACAAGCATCATCTTTGCGTATAATCTAGTGTGAATATCCAAGGGGGAGTATTGTAATATTTTAGAATGTATATTCACTTCCTTATTTATGTAATTCTATAATCTAGAATATTCTATTAGAGCCTATATATACAAGGCTATGATTGTAACCCTAAGGTATCATTCAGTAATATACATCATTCTCTCCTAACTCTTCTCTTCACATTATAATAAGTGTGAATTTATTAGTTTTCCGATTTTGTTCATCTCATTCGTTTTTATAAGGAAAGTTTTTTATTAAAGGGAAATTGTATCTAATCATTAAAAGTCTATATTTATGGTATTTATCGTAAGTTATTATCTTTTTGTTGATGAATGAATTATTAAAATGAGACGGATGGAGTAATTAAATTTTAAAACAGTATGCAGCGCAACCTAGAGCAATTTTTTGTGGTATTCTTTTTGTTTATAACGTAAGTTAAAGTTTGTGGAAAAATATTAATCATGTATGACTAGAATCGAACTTGGGACCATAGGATTGCACACATTACGTATGAATGATTAATGTATAATAATTAATATATATAACCGTTATATATTTAATTATTTGAACACGAAATAACGACTAACGGACGTTAAGTAATTAACGGAATTGACTAACGACCGTTAGTGAATAAAGGAGGGACTGTGAATGAAATTTGAAGGACAAGAAAGTTCTAGAATCCCTTGGGATTACTAGGGGCCGATCGGCCATATGGGTCTCCAAACCCAATCCACATCAAACTTGTCTTCCAAGATTTCACTCTATAAATACAAGGCTTAGGGGCTAGGGTTTTTCACTTTGTGCATTCTTGCTATAACCCTAAGTCTAGTTTCTCTTCTTCTTGTTCCAACCGATCGATTCATATACCCTAGGGTTTTGGTCGATCAAAGTTTTATTAAACAAACTTGTTTTGGTTTAATCTTGTGTTCTTTTACTAGCATAAATCATTAATCGGTTATAGTACATGTGTACAAAACCTTGGATATTAACTCACTATAGTTAATACCTCTTGGATTGAGAAACAAAAAGGTAAGGGGTTTCTCGCTAATCCACTTGTTAATTAAAGAAGAAGAATTTGAAGTTTAGATCCTTGTTCTTGCTAGGATCAAAGGTACGTGTCTTTAATTTTTGGTTAATCTCTTACGTGTTAAATATTGATCTTATGCTTCCGCTATGTGCTTTGATGATGTAGTATTTATTTATATAATAGTTATGGTATTTTAATTCTAACAGTGGCATCACGAGCCATTTAACATGTAATTGTATTACCGAAACACATAAAAATTGAATATTTGAATAGGATTACATGTTAGTCGAATTTTTTAGGGTTTAGAACATTAAAAAAAAATCAAACCCTATTTTTTTGGGGTGGGGGGGGGGGCCAGCCCTCTTTAATTAAAAATTAGTTTTGTAACCCTAAAATTAGAAACATGTGTGTTTATATGTGTAAAGGGTTACGTTCCTTGACATGTAAATTAATCCATGATGAAACATGCATGTTTATCATGGATTAGGGTTTGTAATTAATTGCTAAGTTATTTGCTACATGTAATAAGATGGATCTAAAATTAGGGAAGACCTAATTAATTAAATTAATGAATCTTTTATGTGCAATGTGGTATATGTTTGCTAAGACTTGCGCAACCAAATTGTTTGGTGTATGTGGTCCATTGGTACCTTTTGCTCGAAAACCAATGGGAGTCTTAGTTAAATATATGCATATTAAACATAGATAGATTATTAATAGGATTTTATCAAAAAGTTTGCATGTGGCTATATGATTTAATGGTTAAGATTATATGTGTTATTATGTGGTTGTTTATTTTTATTAAATTACTTGTTTTTTTGTTTAAATTATATGTTGAATTGTAAGCAAAAAGAGGGTAATTTTTTTAATAGAAAATAAATTGACCTAATAACTATGAAACCTTGATGTGATAAATTATATATTGCAATGTCTTATGTGCCGACAATGGTTCGCTTCGCACGGTAATTTGCTCCCAGGCGAGACTAGCAATATTATAGTTTATAACATTTTTTTTTGGTTAAGACTTAGAATCATAAACTTTTAATTGAGTGATGAGTTTTGTACCAATAGTGTGAACGGCTTACCCAGTTTAGACAAACTATAAGAGGGGTATAAGGAGGCTTGACATTAAATTATCATCCGAAAGGGACGCGTTTTTAATTAACCTTCGGGCGGACGTTTGTCTCTCCGCTCCTTTGTGCGTCTAATTGGAGCTACCAAGTAATGCTATTTATTTGTACACAATCATCTTAAGGGTGAATTGACCTCAATTCCACGCGCCACTTTTGTGGTAATTATCCGAATAACTTGGGTCTTTTGACTCATGCAGCAGTAGGATAAAGTGGGCGATAATTGTAGGTAATTCTTTGATTGGTGAACCCAATACCTCAATTAAAACTTTGTTGATTTAACTCTTAGCCTAATTGGTAAATAAAATTGTTTTGAAAACTTATGATACGAAGATGTGTGCATGCTTCTTCGTACATATTTTGATAATCACATCAAAATAAATACCCTAAAATTTAAGTCTATGCTATCTAATTATAAGAAACACTTGGAGTTAATATTTAGCGTAAGTGAGACCTTGCCTAGATATTAATGACAAGGTAAATTTCCATGGCGTGAGACCGTGACATGGAGAATTTGTAGTTTCTAAATTAGATGACTTAATTAAGTTGTAAGTGAGACCTTGAAACTTAAGGCATGAGATGGGAAGAAACATGCTTACATTGCAAATTGTTTTTGGCAAATGTAATTCCCATAATGATCTAGGAGTCGGATATTGTTTGCCGATTATTGTATGACAGATTACAATATTTTGTACTTTCACTACTAGCAGATCAACTGATGTAGTGAAACTATGGAAATTTGGATCCTAGTTTTCAAGAAGATTAAATGGTTATATGTATATTTCCTGGGTAATTTTCTTTTCTTGAAAAATTGTATTATTAGAATACTAATATTTGAACTTTTTCTGTAGAAATGGCTCAACCCGATAACGCTATACTAAGTTCCGCTTTCAAAAGTCACTTTGAAAGGGAAAAATTGACTGGCCCAAATTTCAATGACTGGCATAGGTCACTCAGGATTGTCTTGAGAGTGTCCAAAAAGCAAGAATATTTGACTAAGCCTTGTCCCCAAGAACCAGCTGAAACTGAATCTGATGATGTCAAAGAAGCTTGGAGATTGGAGTTCGAAAAGCACAATGAAGTTGCGTGCTTGATGCTCGGAAGTATGGTTCTCAAGTTGCAAAAGCAGTTTGAGAACTATTTTCCTAATGATATGCTGGAAGAACTCCAAAAGACCTATGAAAAGCCAGCAGCTGTTGAACTGTATGATTTGATCGATCAATTGCATAGCTGCAAGCAGGGGGAAGGTAAACCTGTTCATGATCATGTGTTGGAAATGAAAATGTACATGGACCAACTACATCAGCTGAACTATGTGTATGCTGAGAATGTGTGTGTGAACCTAATCAATAGGTCCTTGAACAAGGATTTTAAGGGTTTTGTTCAAAATTACAACATGCATTGCTCGGGGAAGACAATCACGGAATTGCTCGCAATGCTCGTGGATTATGAAAAGGGTTTACCAAACAAGGCACCTACTCCTCAGGTATTAGCTATACAAGGAGGTAGGATTCAAAAGCTAAAACCGCAGGCGAATAAAAAGGGTAAAGGTAAGGTTGACAAGGGTAAACAAGTTATGGCCTATCAACTAATGCCTAAGCAGTATAACCCTAAGAAGAACAAGGTGAATCCAAACAAGAAGGATTAGGCTTGTCACCACTGCCATGAGGTTGGACACTGGAAGCGGAACTGTCCACTCTACTTTGAGGAGTTGCGTGTGAAAAAGATGAAGGTTGAGGCTGGGAAATCCAACACTTCAGGTAACTTTTTCATGATTGAATTATTTTCATTAACTCATAAATTAAATTCCTGGGTATACGATATTGGATGTGGTATTCATATTTGTAATACACTACAGGGGTTTAGAGTTGAAAGGAGACTAGCCTATGGAGAACAATGTCTGCACGTGGTCAATGGAACACAAGCAGTTGTTGAAGCCATAGGAGTATTTAAATTATTTTACCTTCGGGCTTAGTACTGTTTTTGAATAATTGTCATTATGCACCTTCAATTGTTAGGGGTGTAGTTTCCTTTTCGTGTTTACTGAATATTGGTTTTCAACATACTGTTTCAAGCAATGGAATTTCTATTTCGTTAAATAATGTTTTTTATTTTAATGCTATTGCTGTGAATGGTGTATTTGAAATTGGTATGAATTAATGCAATGATTATAATTCGATATATAGCATCAATAATAAGAGAGTCAAGAATGTCTTGGATTCATCTTATCTTTGGCATTGTCGACTTGCTCACATAAGCAAGACTCGCATGCAAAAGTTGCAATGTGATGGGCTTTTAAAAGAGATCAATGATGAATTATTTGATAGATGTGAATCTTGTATATCTGGGAAGATGACAAAGAAACCTTTCAATAATCGTATGGAAAGGGCTACTAATCTACTTGATTTGATACATACTGATGTATGTGGACCACTTAGACATATGTCAAAGAGAGGTGGTAGCTACTTCTTAACTTTTACTGATGATTTCAGCCGTTATGGATATGTTTATTTACTTAAACATAAACATGAGGTGTTTGAAACATTTAAGGTTTTCAAAGCAGAAGTAGAATTTCAACTTGGAAAGAAGATTAAAGCTCTTCGATCCGACAGAGGTGGTGAGTACCTGAGTCAAGAGTTTAAAGATTATTTAGCTGAGAATGGAATTGTCCAGCATCTCACATCTCCATATACTCCACAACAAAATGGTGTATCTGAGAGAAGGAATCGTACATTGTTGGACATGGTGCGATCAATGTTTAATCTTACAACTCTACCTTTATCCTTTTGAGATTATGCCTTGGAATCTGGGATTCGCATATTAAATATGGTTTCGACCAAGAAGGTTGATAAGACACCTTATGAGTTATGGTTTGGGAAAACGCCTAACTTGTCTTATTTAAAGGTCTGGGGTTGCGAGGCGTTTGTTAAACGTGACTCAGCAGATAAACTCCAATAGAGATCTGTAAAGTGTATCTTTGTAGGATACCCAAAGGAAACGATAGGTTACTACTTTTACTACCCACCTGAAAACAAAGTAATTGTTGCTAGGTATGGAGATTTTCTTGAAAAAGATCTCATATCTCAAGAATTCAGTGGGAGGGTCTATGATCTGGAAGATGATCAAGAAGATACATTACCTTCTGAAAACACTAGCGAACTTCCTGTGGAACCTGAAAGTCTGGGTCCTCCACCTAAAGTGGTTCCTATTCGCAGATCTGTAAGGACTGTGAAAGCACATGAACGTCTATGTCTTAACGTAGAGGTTGAGAAAATTATATTAGGGGATCTTGGAGAACCTGCTAATTATAGAGATGCCATGAATGATCCTGAAAAGGATAAATGGCAGATTGCTATGAATGGGGAAATGAAATCCATGAGAGATAATCAAGTCTGGATTGAAGTAGACCTTCCTCCCAATACCAAGGTAGTTGGAAGTAAGTGGTTCTTCAAGAAAAAAACTGACACGGATGGCAATGTACACACCTATAAGGCCCGTTTGGCAGCTAAAGGCTTTACCCAAACTTATGGTGTTGACTATAAGGAGACCTTTTCTCCTGTAGTTGACATTAGGGCTATTAGGATTCTCATAGCCATAGCAGCGTACTATGATTATGAGATTTGGCAAATGGATGTCAAAACCGCCTTCTTAAATGGTCGCCTAGATGAAGACATCTATATGGCGCAGCCTGAGGGGTTTGTGAATCCAGAATTTCCAAACCGTGTATGCAAACTTCAAAGATCCATTTATGGATTGAAGCAAGCATCACGGCAATGGAATAAGAGATTTGATGAAGAAATCAAAAGTTTTGGATTTACTCAGAATCTTGATGAGCCATGTGTATATCACAAAGCTAGTGGGAGTGATCCTATATGTTGATGACATATTAATCATGAGTAAAAATATTCCAAGATTGAAAGAGGTGAAAGCCTATCTTGGGAAATGTTTTTTCATGAAGGATCTAGGAGAAGCAGCATACATTCTGGGAATCAAGATCTATAGAGATAGATCAAGGCGGTTGATTGGATTAAGCCAAAGTGCTTACATTGATAAAATATTGAAGAGATTCAATATGCAAAATTCCAAGAAGGGATATTTGCCGATGCAAGAACAACATGGCTTAAGTAGCAAAGCTTGTGCTTCAACACCTGAAGAGGTGGCACGCATGAAGAGAGTCCCTTATGCTTCAGCTGTGGGATCTATTATGTATGCGGTGAGATGTACAAGGCTTGAGGTGGCGTTTGCTCAAAACATTACCAGTCGATATCAGCAGAATCCAGGTGAACTCCACTGGACTGCTGTTAAACATATTCTCAAGTATTTGAGAGCTACGAGAGATATGTTTTTTGTATATGGGGAAAATCCAGAAGCAGAACTTGATGTTACAGGTTACTGCGATGCTTCCTGGAAATGTGATAAAGATGATACGAAGTCTCAGACGGGTTATGTCTTTGTCATTAATGGAGGAGCTGTGGATTGGAAGAGCAAGAAGCAGAGTACTATAGCGATGTCTGCAATAGAAAGTGAGTATATTGCTGCCTCAGAAGCTGCAATGGAAGCTGTCTGGATTAGGAAGTTCGTTTCAGGGCTTGGAGTTATGCCCTCAATCGAAAGACATATAAAGATGTATTGTGACAATTCAGCCGCAATTACATTTTCCAATGAACCTGGAATCATGAAGGGCACCATACATTTCCCGATTAAATATCACTATGTTAGAGAACAAGTGGAGATAGGTGAAATCGAATTACTCAAAGTTCACACAGATAACAATCTAGCTGATCCGTTAACGAAGGCTTTACCTGGTGGAAAGCTTAATCAACATGCTGAAGGCATAGGACTTCGTTTATCTAGTAGTTTCATGCCCATCTGTGATTAGTGTTTGGATAATGGGATGTTATGAACAGTTATTATTTTAATGAAATAAAATACTTGTTATGTTTGATTGTCATTTTCTTAATAATATATCCTGTATTTGCTTGTTTAAATCCTTGAATATATTGATTATTCTAAATTGTCCGTTTTCGATTAATGATATGAGAATATCATTAAACTAAGACAAATCTAAGTATTGGTAGAATATACTTGAAAGTATATTGATGCATTGTCATACCAATTTCACATGATATTCAATGAATTGAATATAGGACTTATCCCAACTTCATGAGTTTACTTTATAGATTTTGTCATCAAGTAAATCATGTTTATATAGTTATCCTCAGACTTGAGATGCCAGATAACTGTCATGGATGTAGTGCATTTCTGTGAAGCAATTTACCGCTATACGTAACTGGTAGCTATAAGGATTGTTTTCATGAGTGTTGCAAAGTTCATGGGTTATGCTCGTAGTCAAGAAAGAATTTGTTCCTTCAAATTTGTTTGAAGTTTAATACTACTGGGCCCCTCGTAGGGTTGGCAAGATGTATGTGTGGCCACACCCATGATCTCCCCTGAATAGGTTCAGAAGATTTGGTAATATTGCTCATTCAGAAACAACGAGAAACAGAATTGTTAATAAAGAATGACTGAGATCCATATATTTATTAATGTAGTATTAGAAACAAAAGGATGAGTATGATGATGAATCATCGAACAATTTTTCCAGGAGACCACCACCCGAGTTGTACTAGGGGTATTGGCGTGTTGCTAGACGCTAACCAATGTCATTACACTCTTAATAGATGTCCAAGTGGGAGCTGTTAAAGTTTGTGGACAAATATTAATCGTGTATGACTAGAATCGAACTCAGGACCATGGGATTGCACACATTACATATAAATGATTAATGTATAATAATTAATATATATAACCGTTATATATTTAATTATTTGAACACGAAATAACGACTAATGGACGTTAAGTAATTAACGAAATTGACTAACGACCGTTAGTGAATAAAGGAGGTACTGTGAATGAAATTTGAAGGACAAGAAAGTTCTAGAATCCCTTGGGATTACTAGGGGCCGATCGGCCATATGGGTCTCCAAACCCAATCCACATCAAACTTGTCTTCCAAGATTTCACTCTATAAATACAAGGCTTAGGGGCTAGGGTTTTTCACTTTGTGCACTCTTGCTATAACCCTAAGTCTAGTTTTCTCTTCTTCTTGTTCCAACCGATCGATTCATATACCCTAGGGTTTTGGTCGATCAAAGTTTTATTAAACAAACTTGTTTTGGTTTAATCTTGTGTTCTTTTACTAGCATAAATCATTAATCGGTTATAGTACGTGTGTACACAACTTTGGATATTAACTCACTATAGTTAATACCTCTTGGATTGAGAAATAAAAAGGTAAGGGGTTTCTCGCTAATCCACTTGTTAAGAAGAATTTGAAGTTTAGATCCTTGTTCTTGCTAGGATCAAAGGTACGTGTCTTTAATTTTCGGTTAATCTCTTACGTGTTAAATATTGATCTTATGCTTCCCCTATATGCTTTGATGATGATGTAGTATTTATTTATATAATAGTTATGACATTTAAATTCTAACAACGTAAACTGACTCCTAACTTATGAAAAATGGCAAAGTAACCCTCAACTCAAATTTTATTTATAAAAGCTAAATAGCTAAATATTTTTAGACCATTTCGTTTTTAGCTATAATAGTACTATAAAAAAATGCTAACTTATTTGGTGACTAGTTTTCCATCAATTTACTTTGATATAAATATTGTGAGCCGGTTATTAATGTCTTGCCAAAAGATATAACTAAAACAAGGTAGGAAATTTGAAACCCAAAACATGGGAATTTCCTTTATATCTCTTCAAATTTTAATTGTTTCGTATATGTGACATAACCTTTGGGTGAGAACATTGTGCATTGAATAATATTGATTTAGATACCTTTAAATTTATATTAAGTTTTAAAGAGAAAAAAAAAAAAAAAAAAAAAAAAAGCACATAAACACATTGATTAGGAGGGCACTTGGTATTTCGGTGGCTTGTCTTATGGCTTTTTGCCATTTTCTTGCGGAACAAAGCAATAAGACTAAATGCTGATATACTAGAGCATCTTCTATGCATGCATTGAGATTTTTTGACATTGAATCGCCTCATACTTGAGTTAATATAACTTTTATTTATTGTTATAGCGATACAGTCATAGAACAAGATAGAGGAACATGTTATAACGATACCCTTAAACTCCTTCAATTTATTGTGCCCACAAAGGCATCTATAATACTAATACTCAAGGAAGACATAAACAAATATGCATGTGTGTAGTAGTAATCTGATACACAACCAAAATCTGATTTATGACACCCTTGAGCTTAAAAACGCGGTCATGGGTTCCTTCCACCCCTCCCCTTCCTTGGATCATGCCTTGGATTGGCTCCGGCATCGTCATAGTCTAACACCGCGTCAAGCATTAAAATCTTCCTTGTATGTATCCTGAAACCATCCTGCATGAAGAAAAAAAATCGTTATACTTACGCAATAGATTTATAGAATAAGCATTTTCAACTCGGTATATAAGATCTAGTAGTCAGCGAACTATTTTCAACTCTTATACTTATGTAAGAGAGTTTCTAATAGGTTTATCAACTAATCAAGTCATACATTTATACAACTTTTGATTGTAAAACCTTATCTCTATGCATAAATCTTTTACAAGTTTGTAAAACGTTCCACAATTAAATGCATTAAATTATGAAGAGGTTCAACTTAATTTTTAGCATTATATATGGACATGAAACTCAAACTCACTATACTTGAAAATAGGTAAACATTTTTGCGGGCTTAATTTAGACGTTTTTTTTTAACTTTACATTGTGGATGCTATAACATTTTTCAACTATGTTAGAGCAAGTGTAAAAACTGACTTTCTTTTACTTGCAGATCGATAACCAATTTTGTTGTGGTTTTGATTCTTTTAAACTCTATTAAACTCAATAATTTGGAGCATCATATATACACAAACATTAAAAATATTGTGATTTACGTGGAAATATATACTAGTTCTATGACACAAATCCAAATACAAGTTGCTTTTCCAGCAAAAGGGAGGTAATTTTTGTAATACCAAATTTTCTTCATAAATCATCTTGATGATGTATTCTGGTGGTGTGCAACCCACCACACCTAATATAAATAATGTTCTCAAACAATGTTACAAGAAACTGACACATTATAAGAAGAAAAGATTATAACCTTGTGGAGAGAGTTAACACGATGTTCGCCAGCACTACTGCCACTCACTATTAGTACGAAGAAAACAAGATTAGTTAACGATATCACATAGCAAGTACTATGCGAGCTTAAATATTACCAAATCGAAAAATGTACCTGAACATATGTAAGTGAGCAGTAAAAATGAAATAAGAAGAGTGGTTTTGGTTGAAACAGCCATGAATACTTCTTTGTGGTGCAAGATGGAATAAAAAGAGGAAATGTGGATCTGCTTATATTGTAACTCAATGAGGTTAAGAGATAGTGGCTTTCATGAGATGATACCAACCCAATAGCTATACAGGTATATAATGAGTGCATGTTGCAATACAAAAGAGGCCACAATTGTGAAGTCAACTTCATTAGTTTATTTGTGTTACATCAGATGTATAAGCAACAATACACTATACATAATGCATGTGGACACCTTGCAGTACTATCTATCCCTTTGCATGGCTCTCATAATCTTCCTTTTTCTAAGTCAAAGCTTGCCCTTTGGTCACAATATCTATCGTGCTCATGCTTGCATTTGGTCATCTTAGGTACTAATCAATTTTTGACCCAATTTGCATATCTGGGAATGAGTTGCAGAGTCTAAAGCAGCCCACAGAAAGAACTAAACACATTCTCGTGACAACTGGCATATGGCTATTTGGCGTAAGTTTTTTTTTTTTTTTTTTTTGAACGGCTTTTTAATAATCTCTAGTAACAAACTAGAGACGAAGAAGATTAAACAAGTTTGTACAAGCTTGAATAGGCCAACTGGGATTTGCCTTCTTGTTTCTATGAAGAATCCAATAATAAATGGAGAGAACTTTAAATTCTTCTCCCAAAAAAGTATCTTTTTTAGGAGGTTTATGTGGAAACAAATCCTATTATAGGCCTAATATCCTTCTTTGAAGGCTCCTAATTCAAAATTCTCAAATTTGCTAGATAAGTTTAGTTATCGTATGTAAAATTAATTGGTTTATAATAAATAAAAGCATACTAATAAGTATAACTTAGCAAAGTCCTTTTGTTCATAATCAACTGAGCAACGCACATGAAGGCTGGTTAATGATCTACACTGTGTGTTTGTTAATGCTTCCAATATGCGTCATCTCCATTTTTGGTACACATCAATTCTTTACTTTTTCCGACGCCCTTTTTTTGGTGTTTTGGTGGTGAGGGGAAGTTGTTGTATTTGTGTGAGTGTTGCATACTGTTTCGAAGCTATTGGATCATACTAAACTGTTTTGTATGCCACAATAACCATGTTAACCTTATTTTCTTTTGTATTTTCTTCATCATTATGATATCAAATTTCTTTTCTTTTCTCAAAACGCTTATCGTCGATAACGCTTACCTAAATTTGGTACACTAATTATTTTCCAACCAATCCTTCCAATAAAAGTATAACATGTCAAACAAATTTAGATTTTAATTAACGAAATATTACAATAACCATTTAGCAAATTAAATCTTTATTTGCTACGAAACTAGTATTTTGATTTTGGTAAATGATGGGAAACACAAGTAGTGGAAATCAATAGCACTAGGAAAAGGGTGACAGCACAACAAAAATACTTTCCCTTTTAATAGTATGGAAATTAAACCCTAATGTTATAAAGACAATTGTTAATTAAAATTATTTAACATAATCTCCTAAAGGGGAGACCAAATGTTGGCTAAAGTTATACACAGCAAATCTACAGTACCTCTTGAGCATAAACAATTTTTTCATTTACTTTATAAATTGGATTTTAATATACAACATATGAAATTTGCCTCCACCAACAACCTATAAGTATCTCGAGTTGCTTTTCAAAAATGACTAAATATTGTCCAAATATAGGTATTGACCCTAAGTTGAATTTTGAACCAAACAAAATACATATTCTCAAACTCATTTGCAAGCTGCAATATTAATGTCTTCTATGTCAATTTGTGTTGTTAGAGCTTTCTAATAAAAAAATTCTGTAAACTTGTGTAATTCCCATAACTCAAGAATGAGTTTGAGTACAATATAAATAATGATAAATTATCAAACGGGTTTGCCCTAATATAAAAATGCTAACACAATAACTAATCCACTAACTGATTTGTCATTGACTTGATACATGTTTTTAGTTAGCTCTTATAATGATTAATGATATTTGGAAAACATATTTTAGGATCATGGTATCGACGTCTTGAATCTTCGTGAAGGGTATCATGACCGAAGTCTAGTTATGAGTCGAAAGTTAGACGTTGTAAAAGATATAAGAACGATAATGAGTCCAAGATGGTGACTTTATACTTGTTATTTCAATTGTAACTTTCTACTGGTGAAAAAAGTGATAGTGATTTTCAAGATGGTGTGAGCTTGTTTAGAATAACAAAATCAAATTGAAAGTTGACCACCAAGCAATTTTCTATAATGGTATCATGCATTCTCTTCTGCATTATATCAAGATCTTGTGTTTGTCGTTTTCTTTCTTTTTAGCAATTAGACTTGTGGCTTACCAGAGTTAGGCATCAAAAACATCAACTTCTGATTTTTCATTTAGAATAAGTCACTTTTTTAAAAATACCCATTAAGGGTATGAACATAAATAACTAATTGGGCAGTTTGCATAAAGTTATATACGACTTAATTTTAATCAAGTTATTCGGATACCAAAAAGCCGAGAGCTTAATAATATTAGAGTTATCTATCAACTTAGAGGTTGTAGAGGTTGTAGATTAGAGTTTTAGCTGAAACATATATGATGTATACAGTAGGTTTGTGAGTCTTTACCTTTCAAAAAATTTCAAGTGACTAACATCCTACGCATATTGCAAGGCATAAGGTGCACATGTTCATCTGTATGACATTGGTACACGATGTGTTACTTGTAAACAGAGTTGGGGGACAAGCCATAATGAACCAAATGATTACATTGTACTAACTTGATAAAATAACAAATATTATAAATAACCTTTACTTAGCTTGTAAACTAAGTTAGGTTAATACTAATGGGCCTAATAAGACGGTACTATTATTTCTAACATCCCCCCTCAAGTTGGAGCATATGCTCAACTTGTTACCAATAGAAATAACTAAAAAATAATACTAGTAAGCAATAGTCTTCCTCGTAGCAATAATCCAAATCTTCAACAAACGGAAAGCTAATCAATCTCACTTGGGATCCAACTAAAGTACGAAGCAACCAATAGTGTGGAAAACTAGAAGAGAGGATTGAATAATTTTACCGATTTATTTTCCTTAATTAAAATAAAAATAGTTTCTTTGAAAAACTTTGATTGAATTCTTTTGTGAAATCAATTAACACCAATATGAACATTAAGCTAAACTATCTAATATAAATAATAAGTATAAAGAGATGAGATGGAAAGATCAAACCAAGACAACGAGATTTATAGTGGTTCGGTCACGAAGCTCTTCTTCGCCCTACTCCACTCCCCGAGTACCCAACTCGAGAGTTCTAAGTACTATGTCAACAAAGCTCCCTTCAGGCGGAGAAAACCGTACAACGTCGCTTATCACAATTTCAGACACTAAGCTAAATGTCGAGTACTAATCTAGCTAGTACCAATCTTACTCACGATCCACACGATCCTAACTTCTCACACGATCTACACGATCCTTACTTATCACACGATAAACACGATCCTCACACTCTACTCTTGATCCACT
Source organism: Artemisia tridentata subsp. tridentata (assembly GCA_021014915.2). Classification (NCBI taxonomy): domain Eukaryota; kingdom Viridiplantae; phylum Streptophyta; class Magnoliopsida; order Asterales; family Asteraceae; genus Artemisia; species Artemisia tridentata. The sequence goes on along the minus strand of CP139504.1, from coordinate 352,032,044 downwards.
TGATCAACACACTAACACACAAGTTACAAGAGAGCTCCAAGATCTCAACAAGATCACAATGATCCACACAAGATGACTAAACAAGACTATGACACTTGATGTATATCAAGATACAATCAAGCAAACAACAAGTAATGCAAGTGCACTACAAAAAGACTCTAACACCTTGTATCTTCTTGATACTTTGTGCTCTTCTCTTAAGTAATAGAGGAATGAAGGTGATCTTTGGTTGGATGAAAGGATTACTCTTTAAACAAAAGAAAACTAACTAATGATCAATGAAATGTAAGTGTGAATGGAGGATTAAACTCAGAAAGTTTTGTGTGAAAAAGGATGCCCAAAAACTGTGAAGTGGACTCTTATTTATAGGCAGAGGAAATTTTCCCGTTACAGTGGGACGGTAACACTAAATACCACACGGTACCACTAAATTTAGTGGTACCATGGTACCGTGCCAGACAAAGGACGCTCCAGTTTTTGGTTTTAATGGTAAAAGTTTATTTGGGGAAGTTTAGAGCTGATTTGGGGGGGGGGGGGGGGAATAGCTGTTATAAATTTTAAACTTATTTTTTCAATTAAAACATTTCTTTATAATTCAAAAATAATTTGTAAAGTATATTTTTGAAAAAATGTGAAGTTTGAAACACAAATTCACTTCTTTGATCATTTGTCAAGTTGTAAATTTGTTTGTTCTTACCTAAAGTGATTTACGTAGAAACGGGACATTTCGACTAAAAACTTGTTTACGTTAATTTTGACGTAAAGTGTTTTCACATTTTGTTATCATCAAAACGTGGAGTTATCGAAAGATATAAATAACGTTTTTAGGAAATTATTTGCATCAACAAATAGTTCTCAATTAATGCACAAATCCAAAAAACGAAGCAACCAGCATGTCTCAACTAACCAAAATTTCCAAAAGACGAAGCAACCTGTGAGAACAGGTCTCAACTAACCTAAAACAAAAATGAAGCAATATGTAACAAGAGGTCTCAACTAACTAAACGAAGCAACCTGAAACAACGGTGTCGGAACATGTCTCAACCAGGTCTCATCTCCTCAAAACTCAAATTCTTAGTACCAAAATCAAATGGTCTCACCGGGGACCAAACTAAAATCCGGCACAATAATACGAGCAAAAGTCACCATAAGGACCACACCTCACCGGGAAACTTATCAGAATGATGCAGAATGCACTCAAACTTATGCCCTAATTTCTGACAGGCAATACGTTATGGACATATGACTCCAAAAGTTTAAACTCTAATTTATTTTAAGAACTTAAAACCTCAAATTTATCATCATTCCAAAAGGCAAACCCACACTCTTCATCATAACCAAACCAATAAATAAAAATAACAGAATCATGAAGCTCTAATCTCCAATAGAAAAAAATGCACCAGAACTGTTATGACAACAAAAAACAAAACCAAAATCATCTTCGCCACTCTGATACCATGTAAACAGAGTTGGGGGACAAGTGATAATGAACCAAACGATTACATTGTATTAACTTGATAAAATAACAAATATTACACGAGGGTATAAATAACCTTTACTAAGCTTGTAAACTAAGTTAGGTTAATACTAATGGGCCTAATAAGACGGTACTATTATTTCTAACATGTTAGAATAATAAAGGCCCGTAAGCCCGTTGGGTTTGGCCCGTTTAGTTTCTAGGGTTACGTTAGTTTTTGTTATATTTAATAACCTGTAAACTTCATTATCTAGTGAATCTGATAATAATACAGTTTTTCAGTATTCCTTCTTTGATTTCTACATGTTATCAGAGCTAGGTCGAAAATGAAGAAGAAGAAAAAGAAAAAAAGTATTTGTTTGTTTGGTTGTTCATAGTTGGATCTGCACCTTCGAATTCATGTTAGCCGCGATCTGTCGATTAAAAAGAAGAAAAAAATTGGTCACTGTAAGTGTGACTGACTTTATTCGATTGAAGTAAAAAAAAAAAAAAATTAGTCACTGTGGTTCCAAAAAAACTAAAAAAATTATTCGATTGAAAAAAAAAAAAAAAAAAATTAGTCACTGTGGTTCCATTTGATCTATAGTGGGCCGGATATATTAGTTTATTCACTAGTGATTGGCTTGAATTGAATTGAATATTCGAGAGTTTGGAATTTGGATTTTTTGGGATATGTAAATTAATATATGATTTTACAGTTTGGCCGAGTATATTTTTTTTTATTGTAAGTTAGAAAATTTTATGGGACCATTGTTTATTGGTTTGGAAAAGCAATTGTTAAGTTTGATCCGCTTTGATTTATGATTTAAAGATTGTGGTTTGTTGTTTGGAGACACATGTTAAGTTGGGCTTTCTGAATCGGTTATTATTTAGTAATCACGAGTATGTTTGAGTTTTGATAGTTGATAGTTCATGATATTGGTATTAGTATTGATTATTGGTATCGGTATTTGCATTGATTTGTAATTGATTATTGTTAGCTAGTTTGGTTTTGCATCGGTGTTGGTAACGGTAATGTAATGATATTGGTTTCGTATTGGAATTGGTATTGGTTTTGGATCGGAAATTGGTATTGAAATTGGTATTGTTATTGATTGGTATCGGCATCAGTATTGTTAGGTAATATGGTTTTGTTGTATTGGTTTTGGTTAGTGGTTTTGTGTTGGTGGTGGTGATGTTATAGTCTTAACTAATTCGACTAAGTCTTAAGTAGTTATGTGTAGCATCTCTACATCAACAACTTGTATTGGTTATGGTTACGCATGTGATTTCGCATCTGGTTCCGCCTGGTTTTATCTGCATCTGTCTGAATCTGCACTTGTCTGCTTGAATCTACCTGTCTGCATCTGCCTGTTAGAATCTGCACGTGGTTCGGCATCTGGTTTCACACGTGGTTCTACATCTGGTTCCGCCTGGTCCGGTTGAATCTTGATGATCCCTAACACAAGATCAATTCCTTAGCTTGTAAAGGTTGAGTTACTTTGGATAAATCCAAAACAACTATGTTAGAAACTTTGTGAATACTAAGGAGTATACGAAATCTACTCTTTAATACTTAGAAGAATGTTAATGAAATAGTAAATTGTATGAACAATGATATTACTGAAAAGCTCCAATATTATTATTATCAATAATACAAGTACTCTGTGTAGTACTAGGGTTTACAACCTTGAAGCGATATATCAAAAACTTGTATCAATCACCATAACCTAGGATCTCCTTTTATACACTAAGGAGTCCTTTACAAGATAACTACAAATATTCTATAATATTAATCTTATACGTATCTTTCTAACTATATAGAATATACGTATCTTTCTAACTATACAGAATATACACTGAATAAGTCAATACAAATCACTTGATACATCTTTATTACTTTAGCAATCTTAAGTTAATACTCGTAGTACTAACTTACTCTAACAGTACTAACTGATTAGTACTGGCAGTTGTAACTTGAATAGTACTAACTCTTGGCTTGACAATACTAAGTATGAATACTTTTAATTCCCAACAATCCTCACCTAACTTGTGATTTACCTCCAAATTTTGCTTTAGATAGGATTTGCATAAACCCAACATAGGATTTGCATAACTATATCATACATTTTGGTCTGAATTTTGCTTTAGATTAAATAGTTTTAAGAGGAATCATGTCTAGGATACTTGAAATTGCATTAGAAGTTATTAACACTAAAAATTTTCAAACTTAAAACTCTTGGAGCCAAAACATTGAAGTCGCCAAACACCCCAATTCCATTGTTTTCGAAAAATTTCACGAGACTAGGATCATGAAACATTTTTTCATGCATTGTTGATACAAACTAAAAACGTTTTCTCAAGCACACATGATCTCACGAATATTGATCGAATTACATAACTAATATGTATTTTTCGACATATCCGTTTGAGCAAAAGTGAAGTTAGGAGTGTTGGGTAGTCTCATCATTTTTATTTTAGAGTCGAGATTACCTCACCTCCACATAGTTTGCATATAGGCACACACTAGGCACGTATCTTCAAAACAACTATTCTCAATTTTAATTTTAATAAAATTTTCATAGGTAACAAGATGTATCACATGTTTGATTACAATCATGAATTGACAGCCGAGTACATTCCCAAGCCATCACTTGAACCAAACACTCCATTTTGTCACAGACAAAGTTTTCTTAATCTCGAGTCTCGTCTCTTTCATGAAGGACGAATTGTCGAGTCTTCTTTTCTCAACCATGATCACATCAAAACCATGTTTCAAGAAATCGGATTTGATTGCTTGTTTGGAATTAATGACCTAATCTGTCCTCGATTTTTCATTGAGTTCTATAGAAAAGTTAATCTCGTACATAACGAGGATCAAACTTTGTCTCTTCAATTCTCGAGACAAAACTAAGAAATCTCTCTAACCCTTGACCAATTTGCTCATATTCTTGAACTTCTAAACCATGGACAATGTGCCTACACGGAAGGATGGTCTCTCAAAACCCTCACTAGTCACCGCCATGAGTATGGCCCATACAATACCCTCATACCCACTCCATGTGAGATTAAAGAACACATTCATTTTCCTCAAAAAGTTCATGGCTTTCTGAATGAAAACGGTCAAGTTGTGTTCCATGAGTCTCATGTTTATGACTTAGATCCACTAAAAATCTATGTTGATGAAGTTCGTCCAAATCTACGTAGATGGATAGAAGTCATTCGTGAAAATGTCTTTTGTCTTCCTCACAACCGTGAGCACCTCCCGACATGTTGTGCTCATATGTTGTATTGTCTTGTCACCGAACAACCCTACAATCTTGCCTATTTTGTGGCAAAGAGAATTGTCAATGTCAAGGGCCGACTAAATAAGGCGATACCCTATGGCATGTTGTTAACTCGTTTATACCATTTTGTCATGAACTCGTTTCCTCACCTCCAAAACAATCAATATCTTATTGTCAATCCCACCATGGCTCCTCTAACTCAAAACACCTACACCTCTCTCTATTGGGAATGTACATCATCTCAAGGGAACCATGATGATAGCTCGGTATCTTGCTATGATGTCTCGTCTAGTGATGATGAATGATGAATTATCAACACATACCAAACAACGTGGGTGCGCTCAAGTCAATAGAACTATTCTCATCCTCTTAGAACAGGATCTTCTATCTTATATTAGGATTTATCTATGGTAAATTATATTAAGGCTTAATACTCCTAACTATCTTGTATGCTTGACTTTTGTTCTATCACCTTGCATGATTTTAAATTATGTGACTCTTGAATGATAGCTTATTTTGCCCTTTTTGATTGCATGCTTATAGCTTATCTTAGATAGTTGCATGTTATTCTTTAATTTCTAGGAGTAGCTAAATATGGGATATATTTGACAATTTAATCTTTAGTGGTTTGAGGCACTAACATTTCCTGCAAATAGTCCCCCTAGAAAACTCCTTTTAGCTGCCCAGAACTAGGCAGTACAAGAAAATTCGTGACTCTCAGGTCACGGTACCATTAAATAGGCCACAGTACCGTTGAATTTAATGGTACCGTGTGGCATTTAGTGGTATCGTGCCCTTGTTTGACAAATTTTTACTATTTCCTCTAGATTCCTGCATCCCTAACCTCAAACCTGCAATATTTTGCAAACCCTAATACACCCTAAGATTCCCTCACTACACCATATGACACTTCCACCAAATTTAATTCAAATCCCACAACTCTTGCCTATTTAAAGCCTCACCATTGCAAGCATCTCTTGCATCTCATCTTCAACCTCCCATTACTCACTCACCATATCTTCCATACAAGGATCAACAACCCATATCTCCAAAAAAACCTAGGATCACCGTTAGACCACCATCCAAACCTCTCTTTGTTGATCTCACCAAAGATGATGAAGTCACAACACCACCTTTCCAATGCACTCCTAACTCACCATCTCCATCAAATGCTCCTTCTAAAACATCATCTACTAGAACAACATCTTCATCATCTCCCTCTTTGAACACCATGCCATCCTCTATGGATTACACACTCTCACCTATTACCCTATTGGATTATGCCCTGCCAACCCCATCACCAACATACTCACCACCACCACCACCTCCATCTCCAATCATGGGCCAACCTATCGAACCTCATCCGGTTGATATACATAGTGCAAATTACCTATGTTGTCTTCACAACCTCAACCTCATCTTCTCTTTGAGAGATGAGCTACACTTCATGTTCTCCTATGTTGAACATCTCTTGACACCCCCTCCATCTCCAATCATGTCACCCTCTCCACCTCCCACTAGCCCATTTAACTAAACATATTGATGTTTAGTCTTTAAAAATAAATGGTTGGGATCCCTTTTGGACTAGAAGCAAATCTTAGGGCCTCTCAAGTCACTAAAGATTTATGTGTGCTCCTTGTAGTTTTTACTTTCTTGTCTTTATGTTGTACTCACACCTTATGTGTGATTATCATTTTCAATTATCAATGCATGGGCTAGGTTTATGGTTGGATTATCTTAGTTTCTTTATTTTATTTTGTCATGGTTGGATATTTGTCTTGGTTGCTACATGTTAGATATTGTATGTGTGTCATCTAACTTTGTTTTGTAGCAAGAACCATTGCTCGATTCCTTGGTGTCCTCCAAGCGAGGGGGAGTATACATCAAATGGGAGCATTTGCGATCTTTTTTCTTCAAAAAAAAGAGGGAGAAATAGGATATAAACTCATACTAAAAACTTGTTGAAATTAATCTTTCAACTAAAATGAGTTTATGTTTTGTCATCATCAAAAAGGGAGAGATTGTTGATGCAAATAATGTCCTAAAAACGTTCTTTATATCTTTCGATAACTCCACGTTTTAATAATAACAAAATGTGAAAACACCTTACGTCAAAATTAACATAACCAAGTTTTTGGTCGAAATATCTCGTTTCTACGTAAATCACTCTGGGTATGAACAAACAAATTTACAACTTGACAAATGATCAAAGAAGTGAATTTGTGTTTTAAACTTCACATTTTTAATGTGACAAAACATTTTTCAAAAATACATTTTACAAATTATTTTTGATTTATAAAGAAATGTTTTAATTGGAAAAATATGTTTAAAATTTGTAACAGCTATTTTCCCTCCAAATCAGCTCCAAACTTCCCCAAATAAACTTTCACCACTAAAAACAAAAACTGGAGCGTCTTTGTCTAGCACGGTACTACTAAATTTAGTGGTACCGTGTGATATTTAGTAGTACCGTCCCACTATAACGGCTAGATTTTTCTTGCCTATAAATACCAGCCCACTTCACAGTTTTTTTGCATCATTTTTCACACACAACTTTCTGAGTTTAAAACTCTTATCACATTTTCTCTCCTTTGATCATTTAGTTAGTTTTATTTTGTTTAAAGAGTGATCCTATCATACAACCAAGATATCTCTTTCATTCCTCTACTAGTTCAAGTGAAGAACACAAAGTATCAAGAAGATACAAAGTGTTGTAGTTATAGTTAGTGCACTTGTAACATTTGTTACATACTTGTTGTATCATAGCATACACCAAGTTGATTTTCTTTTGTGTAGTTGGTGAGAGTAGATCATTGTGATTTTGTTGAGATCTTGGAGATCTCTTGTAGCTTGTGGGCTTGTGTGTTGATCAAGTGGATCAAGGGTAGATCGGGTAGATCGAGTGAAGTGTGTTGATTGTGTGATTTAGTAACGATCGTGTGGATCGTGGTAGATTGGTGCTAGCTAAGATTAGTACTCGACATTTAGCTTAGTGTCGTAAATTATCATAAGCGACGTTGTATGGTTTTCTCCGCCTGAAGGGAGCTTTGTTGACATAGTGCTTAGAACTCTCGAGTTAGGTACTCGGGGAGTGGAGTAGGGCGAAGAAGAGCTTCGTGACCGAACCACTATAAATCTCGTTGTCTCGGTTTGATCTTTCCATCTCATTTCTTTATACTTATTGTTTATATTAGATAGTATAGCTTAGTGTTCATATTGGTGTTGATTGATTTCACAAAAGAATCAAATCAAAGTTTTTCACAAGCAAAGTTTTATAACTAACTAAAAACCAGTAAAACTATTTAAGCCCCCCTTCTAGTTTTCCACATTAATGATCTTTAATGCATTTTTCCTAACTTCTACGTTTTCTACCCTAAGATTATGACATGACTCGCACCCAACATCACATACTTTCCTTTTCTCAAGTCTTTTGACTTTGTCTTTTAGTTCTAGGATTTCCGTTTCGAGTTTATGCAAAGTTGCTTTTAGTGTTTTGTTTCTAGTTATGATTTTAGAACTTACTTCATATAGTTTATTATATTCATCATATAGTAAGTTGTCATCTATTGAAGAATTATCATCACTATAGTACGAAGAGTCGGAATGTTCCTCATTTGAAGCTTGAGCCATAAGACATGTTTCGTCATTGGGCTTCTCTTCATTTTCTTCACCGCTATCACTCCAAGAGCCTCCTACAAAAGCTCTTTGGTTGTTGGTTCTTGGTGGTTTAGGACATTCTCCGATGAGATGATTAGGATCTCCGCATCTAAAACATTTTCTACCACTTTTTCCCTTCTAATCTTCTCGGTTCTTTGAGAACGTCTTCTTTTCGTCACGAGGTTGTCTTACAAATCTACCTCTTAATCTAAAGAACTTCTTAAAGTCTCTAACTGCTAATACATACTCTTCGTCTTCACTATCAGAATCCGAACTTTCTTTATCACTAGACTCCTTCTTGGCTTTCAATGCTAGAGATCTAACTTTTTCACTTTTGCCTTTGACTATGTCAGAGTCTTTCTTGATTATCATTTCATGAACTTTCAAGTTTCCTATTAGTTCATCAAATCAAACGCACGAGTATGGGAAATGGTAGGAAATACTCTAACTCGAATCAAGTCAAACCATTTCATATCAACTCAAATCAAATTACATCATAACATATCATATCAAATCACATACTATCCAATCACATTAAAAGCTTCAGCACACAGAGTGCAGAGCAGCATAATCACAAATACATATAACACATAAGGCAGATGCACACACATAGACCAATGCATTTTCAGGTGATCTAGACTCCGACTCCAACCAAATACGATCTAAGGTAACTACCCCCATTATCCCATGATCGCTCCTTAATTAAGCATAGTTGATCAGGCTATGCGTAATTAAAGAAAAACGATGGAATGCTCGGGCTAATCGACTCATACCATGTTTGGGGTTTTATAAAAAAAACTTTAGTCCGGTTATAGTTGAGGTTTTTATTTTTGAAAAATCGGCATTCTCTATAACCTTAAGCTCTGATACCATTCTGTCACACCCCGTCAAAGGCGGAAACACGAGATGTAACTGGAAAAGGCACATTGCGTAACATTATAGATCCATACCTTAAAACTTTAACAACAATGGTTTACAAAAACAATCCTCGACTGGATATTGAAAGTATAACGTGTCTCTTTTGAAATCTTATTGTCTTGAAAACATGATAGCAAGTATCAAATAGTCTGACTCCAATAAACGTGCTTTCAAATAATTTAACAATGATCACCTGAAAATGGTACTAGAAAATGTCAACATAATGTTATTGAGCTCGTAGGTTTGAAAGTTAAACCATGAAGCTGTGAAATATGAATAGTAGGACAATAGTGAAAATGAATACCAATTACAAGCACGTTATCAAATCCGTAATAGTGTCACGCCAACTGAACCTATAGTGTTCATCATACTCATAACCGATATCACGTGGGGAGCTACCCCGATAGATCTATCAACATGTGGGCTCTCAAGGAGAGTTAACAGTTGCATCAACTGAACCTATCAACTTGTGGGCTCTCAGCAGAGATTTAACAGTGGCGCAGTCATGTACTCACAAAACAAACATGTCACAGCATATAATCGCATCATCACACATATATGTCCAAAATCATGTAAAAGAGTAGTTCAAAGCATAAAAACATTTGAAAAGTATTGAGTACCATTTCCACCCCAAGGTAAAACATGTAAAAATCGAGGCTATGAGAACTCACCTCAAGTGTCAATTCGCAAGTAAGAATAACGTAAATCGAAGCCCGGTAGCTCTAACCGCAACCTAAATAAGTATCATGCCTTAGTTTCGGAAACAAGGTCATGTATGCAAGTTTACACTCTAATATATCCCCCGTACATGTTCGTTATAAGTTTGATGGTTAAAAAAAACGTAGTTACGTTATTGTGCACGTTTAAAAGTCATGTATATTCATTTAAATAACGTCACTAGTTTATCTCGTAATTGAAGTATGGTCGCCTTGTTCATAAGTATTTTAGAAAATTACCAACGCGCTTTGTGATATTTTACTATTTTTCGTTTAAGTTATTTACGAGGAAAATAAAGTTTTACGTCGAAAAATTATATTTGTCAAGTTTCCAAAGTGGTTAAGTTGCCTCATAAAACTAGTTGTAAAACAGCGTTTATTAAGACTTTGTGACTCAACTCAGTGGATTTATGAAGTAAGGAGCAAGGTCTACAAAAGTCTAGAAGTGACCTTCAGTTCAACCGAAGCCATCCCACAAAAATACAGCCTTGAAATTAGGTGGTCAGGCCATTTGTGGTGATTCTGGGCAGTTTTCGGCAAGTTCACAAGGTTGTCGTTTATTCGTTATAGATCAGTTTGACGAATAGTTCGACTTTCTGGAAACTAGGCTATGTAAATTTCATTTTACTTACCTACAACATTTTTCCAAAACAGACTCCATCTATGAGAAAAACGGGCTCAAACCTGGTCATTTGGAAAAACAGTTTCAACACTGGAAAATTTCAGCAGTTTGAGCTGTTGGTTTTTATCGGTTTCATCGTACTTTAGTTCAACGTATCTTGGTCGTTTTAGCTCCGATTCTTAAGTTATATATATCCCCGGTTTCGTATTTATGTATACTAACAGATTTCTAGTACCTCGGATACTCTTGTTAACTTTTAGTACTCGATTTTACCTTTTGAAAGTCGTCTAACAGCCTTAATTGTTTCAGAAAATTAGTTTCCGTCACCCAACTTAAACTAACGTATTTTCTTCGTTATATGTCCGTTTTAACCCATTCAAATGACCACGTTTTCGTATTTGAGTCTATTTTCTATATTTCTAGTCTAATCTAGTTACAAAGCTACTAATTTTTCTATTTTTATCAAAATAGGACAGCCATGATTCTAAAAGTGTCAAAAGTGTGTTTTCTAGTTTTCTAGCCATTCAAACCACTTACAACAACTTAGAAATTAACCTAACTCTTTCACCTTCTTGTCAAGATTAACAATTTATCAGTATGTTCGTGAGAATATGTTTAGGACTTAGTTAATAGTCACAAGTTTAATATAGTTATAAAGTATTTTAAACATGTACAAGGTGATATACATAAGTGTATGCAAACTTGAAAATGAGTACTAGGAATGAAATCAACACAAAAGTAACTTGTGTAAATATTGTGAAAATAGGGTAGTGGCTTACTCGAAGTGATTAGGAGAATGAGGTGATGAAAACACAAATTTACCCAAAAGTAACAAGCCTTTAAACCCTTAACACTAGATTATAATACTCAAATGAACACAATTAAACGCTTGCACTTGGAAAAAACCAAGTTTTCTTGCTTCTTCTCCTTGTGGTCGAATGGTATGTGTAGTGAGTGAGTGATGATAAATTTTCTTGCATGTGAACTAATGTGTAAGTGTACATATATATATAGGAAGTTTTGGTCTAATGGTCAAAGATATCAAGTGCTAGGAAGATTTTTAGAGTTAGCTATGGTCCTTGTGATTTGGCCGAATATTAGGGGAAAGGAGGGGGACAAGGGGCTTGGTCAAGCACACAATTTATAAGTCTTTGTCTCCTTGTTTGCAATATGATTAGATTTGGTCAAGATAGATTTTATGCAGCTATTAAAAACATAGTGGGGGCGGCCATAGTAAGAAAATAAGGAAGTATGTTTTTAATTTTTGTATAAAATGTATTTATTGAGTGTATTAGGTATTAAAAATATGTATTGGTTGATAGTTTTGCGGTTAAAGTTAAATACGTATAATTAAGTGGGCTTAGTAAAAGAATTATAAAGGTGTAATAAATTAATTTTTTGCACTTTTGTAGTAATTTAGGGAATGTAAGAATGTGTTAAAAATAATTGTTTGAAGTGTCGGGTACATTGTGTGTGTTCATTCACCTTTGAAAAGCGTTTATTAAATTAGTAATCGTAAGTAAATAAAAATGTAAATGCCTTAGTAATTGAATTATGAATTGGAGTAGTGGTCGGGTACTGAAATGTTGTAGTCTAAATTTACTCTAAAGTCATCGTGCGCAAGAGGGCTGTTCCTAGTTTTACGTTTATTTAACAAAATAGTTATACGTAATTTGTATTATAGTGAATTTAAAATAATAAATATGAGTTTTAATCGTCGGTAAATGTCAGAAAATTTATAATGTGCATTTTCTGATAAAATAAATATTTTTACTATAAAAATAATAGTACGAAAAATTAACGTTTGTCACAAATAGTTTCGAGTTTTTACGAACAAGTATTGCCCTAAAAATGTCGTTTGTTACATCTTCTCTCTCTAAACCATCCACACCATTACACACAAGCTTAAGACCGACGCCTCTCCACCATCAAATGCCTCCGCTACCATCAGAAATTGATGTCGCCTCTACCATTATCTAAAACAAACACCACACGATCCTCTAAGGTCTTATCTTTTGTTGAAGCCACGGAGCGCATGAATGCCTCGGCGCGCATGGATTTTTGTTTTCGAAGCGCACATGGGCTTTTTGTTGTTGAGCCTTGTCTTTTAAGAGCGCGCATGAGGATAGAAGCGCGCTTGGTTTATTGATTTGTTTGGGCCTTTTTTGCAGTGCGCATGGGCCTAGAAGCGCGCAAGGTTACGGTTGTCCTACATCAAACGAATGTTGCCCTAAAGTCCGTTTTGGTAAAATAAATGTGTGCGGTTCGTTTTGGTAATCTACTATAATAAATGGTTCATGTAAAAGAAATTATCTACCATGAAAGTCTTGGTTATGCATCAAGATAATTCTCTTTATTTTGTTTTGCTTTAGTCATTATAGTTTACACTCCAATTCAAGTTTTCATGAATTTTCCACTCGAATTGCGGGGGAGTAATAGTAAATATATTAGTATTAGTTGGCTCGGTCTAATTGTGTAACGGGTCGATACCCATTAGGTTTTACCTTTGATATCTCACATACTCTATTTATAGTTGATTAATAATATTGAATAAGATACGAGAAATTCTAAAATCTAATGCAACAAACATGAGTCCGAGTAAAAAAAAAAAAAAAAATAGTTATTTCGATAAAGCCAAAACTTGAAGGAGAGAGAAAATGAGTAAGTGACGAGTAGTCATTTGATCTTATTGTTTTAGAGTTTTATGACTTCTAGTAGAGGCGGCAAATTTGGCCTATTTATTTATAACTAAGATCGATTTGGGCCGTGTTTTATCACAAACGGGTCAAATACAATAATTTGGCTAAAAAAGGAACATGTCATAGGTTGAAAGTCGCCAAGTGTCTATTTTAAATGTCAACAAGTGACTAAAAAGTTTAATTCAACTATTTAGATTACTATTGTTTTTGTAGTTTTAGGATTAACATTAGCTATTTGTCAAAAAGATGTTCAAAGAAGTTTTTGCGTGTCAACCAACCCACCTGTTGCAATCTAAACCTTTTTTAACCCATTACCTAACTGCACCCATCTTGCCACCTCTAGAAACAAATACTCCATAATAGTGGAGTATAATGTAAAAGATCAGTGGCCTCGCACATGGCGCAACCAAACCACAGTTGATAATCAACTTCAGTAATTTTATTTTTTATTTTTTTTTCGTTAAGCTCTCTCCTCGTATGGCAACCGACACACAATCAGGTAGATACATTAAATTTTTATGTTAACATCTACATATATCTATATACACTACTCAGCAACACAACACTCTACATTAACATGTAATAAGATCAAAAACCTCAGTAGCAGCTCATTACATAATACATAACGCCAACCAAAATCAAGCTCAACGATGATTATACACCTACAAATTTTATATAGGATCTTTAAGAAATTTACATATTTAAGCATGCATGTCATCCAAGGTATTCATCTCAGATCCAAGCTCGTAACTTTATTAAGACAGTACTACATTTCAAAGAAAAACTTAAAACATATTACAACATTACAGCATTTTTCATCACTTAGAAAACTTACTGAAACAATACATATGCATAAAATCATAAACCATATACGCAAGTTCACTCATGAAATGGAAATATTTGATCCTCCATGATCTGCTTACTATCAACGGAACCAAAATGATCCAAAAACCAGAAACGAATCCAACCACGATGCTAATAATCAACCCCCAATTTGGCCCATCTTCTTCTATTTGGACTTCTGAATCAGGTACTTCAACTGGTATGCAAGAATCAGTTAGTGGAGCTCCACAAAGTTCGTTGCCAATGAAGCTGGATTTATTGAAGCTCTGAAGCTGAGTACTTGATGGAACTCTTCCTGTCAAACTGTTATACGAGACGTTGAAACTGCTCAAGAAATTCAAGTTTGACAAGCTCATCGGTAGTTCTCCATAAAACTTGTTCATTGATACATCAAGAGATACAAGTGATTTCATGTCTCCAATGTTGTCTGGGATCCCTCCTGTCAGTTGATTTCTTGATAAATTCAACGATTGTAACTCTGAGAGGGTTGTATGCTCACTTGGGATGTGCCCAACAAGATAGTTGCTAGAAAGGTCCAATAACGTCACTAGTCCAAGAATAGCGCTGTACGTATCCTCTCGTCGCTTCAACACCAATGAATCACTAGCAAAAGCAGAAATAGTTGATCCAGCAGGTCCACTAGAATCACTAGCAAAAGCAGAAATAGTTGATCCAGCAGATCCACTAGAATCACTATATCCAGCAGCATAGTAAGAAAAAGGGAAGGAATACTGAACATTTGAGATACTTTCTTTCCCGGAAAGGACATTAAAGTTGTTGACACATGTTGGAATATTTCCATAAAGTTTATTATGAGCAAGATCCAATATTTGAATATGTGTAAGATTACAGAGCTCGTGTGGAATATTTCCATGAAAATTGTTGAATCTAAGGTTAAGTATTCTCAAAGAAGACAGATGTGTCCCAAGCCATTCTGGAATGTTCCCAGCAAGTTTGTTTCTGCCAAGTTGAAGGATCTCTAAGTTGGTCAAGTTCATCAGAGAAGTAGGTAGTCTTCCTGAAAGCTTGTTCCCGTGCATGCGTAACGATTGTAGTTCAGTTATAGAACCTAAAGTTACTGGAATCCCACCCGACAGATTGTTGTTCTCCAAGTTTAAGAATTGCAAGTCCTTCCAATTCTCCCAACAATTGGGAATGACACCTGACAAATGATTATTTCCCAAGTTAAGAACTACTGGAAAATGCCCATCATAAGAACACAAAAACTGATGCAATGATCCCTCAAAAGAATTATTTGATACATCCATGTATGCTAAATCACGACTTGAGTTACTAGGTAAACACCCTGTAAATTTGTTAGAACTTAAGTTAAGTACCCCAAGTTTCGGGGGGAAACTAGACAAAGATCCTTGGATTACATTTTTCGACATATCCAAATATGCTAGATTGGGGAATGATCTCCAAAATGACTCGTGAATGGGTGATGAAATGCTTGTGTTGCTTACGTCCAAATATAATAATTCTCTTTGTGATTGCAACCACAACGGAAATTCAGGCCCTAAAACCCAAGAGTTTAAATACAAGTACTCCAACTGAAAAGGGGGAATCCAGTTTACATGTTGAGGTCGTAGGAT